>OZ024740.1:52749220-52759220 GCA_964016885.1 Eledone cirrhosa
CTGCATTATAACACAAAGATATTTAGATAATGTAGACCGGAGTATACAACTGTAAAAAAAAAAAAAAAATAAAAATAACAGTGATGTGTGATCAAGGTTTAAATGATTTTGATTTTAGGTTTGCTGGAGTTAAGCTTCGAAAAAAAGAAGAGAAGAGTAGTAGTAGTAGTAGTAGTAGTAGTAGTAGTAGTAGTAGAAGAAGAAGAAGAAGAAGAAGAAGAAGAAGAAGAAGAAGAAGAAGAAGAAGAAGAAGAAGAAGAAGAAACAAAAAAAAACCCCAAAAGATTATCCCTTCTTACTGAATACTGGTTCTTGAGATACTGTGTTCTTTAGATATAGTCTTCCTTAGATATAGTGTTATGTAGATATATTATTTCCTATGTATGTTATCCAGATACAGTGTTATTTAGATGCATTGTTCTCGAGATATAGTGGTCTCTAGATATAATATGCTGTAAAAATAGTCTTAGATATATAATCAAAGGCATTCAAATTATCATGTCGTTTTGTCTTTCAGCATTAGTGTACTCCAATTTAGATAACCTAATATTTTCTATTTCTTAAGATTTTATCTAAAGGACCTATATTCTCTCTTTATTTTTATATATGTGTTCTCTAGATATAGTGTTTTTTTAGACATAGTGTTCTTTCTATATATAGTATTCTTAAGGTACAGTGTTCTCTCTATATAAATGTTCTCTTTATATAATGTTCCCAAGACATACTACTCTCTCTATATAGTGTCCCAAGATATAGCATTCTCTCTATATACTATTTTTCCAAGATATACTGTCCTCTCTATATATTATTCCAAGATATAGTGTTCTCTTTCGATTGTATTTCTAAGATATAGTGTTCTCTGTAGATATAGTGTTCCCAAGATAAATTGTTCCTTATATATAGTATTCCCAAGATATAGAGTTCTCCGTAAATAGTGTCCCCAAAATATAGTGTTCTCTCTCTATACAGTGTTTCAAGGTGTTATCTCTCTATATAGTGATTCAAGATATAGTGCTATTTCTCTATATAGTGCTTCAAGTGTTATCTTTCTATATATTGATATTTCTATATAGTGTATTCCTAAGATATAGTGTTCTCTCCATATAAAGTATTCCCAAGATATAGTGTTCTTTCTCTATATATAGTACCCGCAAGTATATATAGTATTCCATAGTATTTTGCCTATATATAGTTTTCCCAAGATATAGTATTCTCTTTATAGTGTTGTCTTTTTATAATGTTCTCTCTATATAATGTGTTCCCAAGATATAGTGTTTTCCCTCTATAGTATTCTCAAGATATACACGTGTTCCTAAAATATAATGTTTTTCGATAACGTGTTTTAAAGATATAAGGTTTTCTCCATATAATGTTCATTAGATACATTTATCTTCAGATTGAGTGTTCATAAGATATAGAGTTCTCTACTTATATTGTTCTGTAGATACATTTTTTTCTGTACATATAGTGTTCTTTAACTACAGTGTTCAGAAGTTATTGTATCTCTAGCTATAGTGTTCCCTAGATATAATATTTATTAAATATAATCGTATCTAGCTATGATGTTCTATGGACAGTGTTCTGTAGATTAGATACATCTTTTCTATAGATACACTGACTGCTCTTTAAATATAAAGTTGAATAAGCTTTTGCCTCAGTATAGAGATCGGCAACCATCTTAATGTGGTGGTTAAACGTTAGATCTGTAGGCTAGTTATCATTTTCTGCAGTGTGTATGACTGTTGAGTATAAAAATGTTCATCCCATGCTAAACTCATAACACCCAATCGTCCATCACTATTTGGTCATGAAAAATTACTACACAGCGTATTTATATTTGAAAGATATATTTTTGGGGTTTTTGTGTTGATGATGACTGAAATTCCACACACGGCATTGGTCAGAGGAAGTACAAACCTTCGGTGCAACAAAGTACCATCGAATATGAGATTATATGGTTTCGAATCGACTTAGTAAACCACACAACCATGATCAGGTTTATGAACAAATTAACTTAACTATCAGTAAATGAGTAAAATCAATAGAAGTTGTGGTATCCACGCAAGTCTAATAAATACTATAATTAATGTGAATAAAGTTAAAATGCTTGAACTGAAATCAAAACTAAATCCCAGATTTAAATAATCAAAAACACGATTTAATTTAAAGAATCCCAGTTTCAAGGGAGAGAACTCTTCATAATATTATCTGACATTTGCTTCAGTAGCCCTGTTTCATATATGACAACAGAATAAAATACCAAGGGAGTCTCTATGTCGTCATTAATTTGCTAGAAATAGCAGCTAAACTACTTTCGAATTACACAAGACCGTCTTAAAAGGGAAGGAATATTTCATAAAATTGACTTAGATACATTATGTCTGAAAAAAAAGAAAGGTTTATTATAGATTAGTTCAGTTAGAGGTGACAAGACAAGCAAACAACTGACAACGGGAATATGAAAGAAGAAAATATTTGATTGTTTAATAGGTTACATGAAACTAATATTATTCCGCTGCATCACACACACACACACAGATATATATATAATATATATTTATTATTTGTACAAATTAAACTTTAATCTGTACAAATGATAAATATTTGTTCTACTGGTTATATATATTATATATACAATCCTTATCGAGCCCTTTTCGGATTTTGTTCTTCATAATTATTATTACTATTGATATATATATATATATATATATATATATATATATATACAAATATATATTTAGCGAGAATCGCATTTCGGCGAGTAGAAATTAGCGAAACGCAACTTCCGAATTGTGTTGGCGAGCGCTCGATGGATATGAATATACCAGAGCTATAAACATAAGTTAAAAAGGCCATATATATATATATATATGCTCAAGGGCATAACGTATCGCCAGATCGAGGAATCGAACTCAGAATCTCACGATTGCGAATCCAATTCTCTAACCACTTAGTCACGCGCCTTCAGCAAGACACTTTATTTTATGTTGCTCCTTCTGTCTGGATTTGCGGCCTGTTGATAGTATTACCAATTGGAAAGACGAATGGAAACATTGTTTCCTCGGTCCGATTTGACAAGGTTGGGATTTCGTCGATCGACTGTCGATATATATATAGGCGGCAAATTGGTAGATTCGTTCGAACGTCGGATATAATGGTTTGCAGCATTTGTTTTGGCACTCTGTGCTTTGAGTTCAAATCCATCTGTAGTCAACTTGTCTTTCTTCCTTTCAAGGTCGATAAAAATGTACCAGTCCAATACTAGGTCGATTTTTCTTCCTCTTTCTCACCTTCATTCTATCGCTCTCTGTCCTATTTTAAATATATATTAACAAGGAACAACTTTTTTTTTCAAACATGTTGAATTGAAAATATGATTTTTGTATAGAAATGTGTTGCGGTAGATCCTTATTGTAAGTGTATGGTTAACCGACGGATGGTCACGTAAGCACAACACTTTCCCACAAGTTAACTATGCTCCTGCAACAAGGAATCATTGCAAAACATTTTCATAAATACATGCAAAAAGAAAGAAAAAAGGACTACATAGGTAGATAACACAGTATTTCTAAAAGGCTAACAACTATGGAGACTCTACTGATGTCAGCATATAAACAAGAAATTAACATACCGACACAACATTCGTATTTAGATCGGAGTCGCTTTTCCTTCCAATCACTCCTGCAGGAGCTGGTGCAGAAATGTGCCAGCTTCAGCATTCAGTAATCAGAAGAAGGGAGGTAGGCGAAAAAGCCAAACTCGCTATCTTCAATTCGGTATTTGTGCCAACCTTTATGAATCTTGGGTAATGACCAAAAGAATACGATCGCGAATACAAGCGGACGAAATGGGGTTCCTCCGAAGGGTCTTTGGAGTAACGTTACTAGATAGAGTGCGTAACTTGGAGATGAGAGAGTCACTCCAGGTAGAACCGCTACTTCTCCAAATTGAGAGATCACAGCTCCGATACAATGGGCATGTGGTTAGAATGTCTCAGGAAAGTATCGTTGGACAGATTTTACGGGTAAAACCAGCCGGCAGGAGACACAGGAGTAGACTCCAAGCAAGATTGTTGGATAACATCCATGAGCTTGGCTTGCCGCGTTTGGGGATCCAGCCGGATCTGTTGGAGACGGTGCTTCCGACAGGACCCGCTGGAAAGAGTGTCTGAGGACTCTTACCCCACGATCCTTTTTGGAATAAGTAGGCGAAGAAGAAGAAGAAGAAGAAGAAGAAGAAGAAGAAGAAGAAGAAGAAGAAGAAGAAGAAGAAGAAGAAGAAGACACAGCATACGTGACGTTAATTATAAAAACTGACGTATCACAACAGTTGAGTAATGTTAAATCAGGCGTCCATGATTTCTTACCACTCGCATGATACTTTATGACTATTGCTGAGCATAGGAGCAATCTAAACTATAATAAAGTAAGGAGCGCGGGACTGCGTACGGTTTATAATTTTTTATCCCATTAGTTGGATTATTTTGAATAAATAATGAATGAATATTACATAATTTATCTACTAAATTTTGTGGCTGTTGATTAAATATATTTTGTTTATTTAAAGATTCACTTCTTTAAAATTTCTGAAATATCAACACTTCCGGTTGGCCATCGCTTAAATAAACATACTAATTTTCTGTCATTAATTTTCTCCTAATTCAGTTTATATATAATATCGTCTTTTTTAATGTATCATGGATTAAGTTACTGATTAAATAAGACAGTGTAAGAGTCTTCGTTCAATTTCTATGCATTATATATTGTCAATTACGATTTTATTTGATATCATATCTACATGTATATACACCTGCGTATAATATCAATATACACACTACACATGCTAGCAGAAAACCACCCGAAGGGTGGTTTTTCTGCTAGTATCTATAATTATTGCTGAACATGTGAATAATATTTATATTCCTACCGCATTGTACCAGCTTAGTCATTTATTACACAACTTAGGAAGCATTGCGAAATTTGAAAATATAGTTGCCACAGTGCACGTAAAAGTTGAATATGTCAGATAAAGTAAGAGACGAAAAAAATTAACTGAGATCTCTCCAGGGAATCGGACGATTTATCTCCCGATCTCACGTATACCCGGCAAGTGCGTTCAACCACATTAAAGGGTCACTGGCCGATAATTACTACCTTCTTAGAAGATTTAAACGTGAAGCTAAAAGTGTAAACTTACGAAGTATTGGGAAATTTGAAATTTGAAAATCGAGCGATTCAAATCCCCACAGATGCCTAGTGTTCTTTATCCAATCTATTCAACTATAATTTATAGCTACCAACTATTCTTTTAATTAACTGCATTGTGGCAACTATACATTAAACTTTTAAATGTCCTATTGCTTCGAAAGTTAACCAAATGTTGTTTACGCATGTAGCTTCATGTTTTACATCTCATGAAAAGACAGTAATTAGCAGACAGGACCACATGTAAAGGTTAAATGCACACGCCCGGAATGCGTGGTTCGATTCCCAGCAAGTGAAGCTGAACACATTTTCCTGTCTCCAGAGGTACTTTACACGATCAATTCAAGAATTAATTACAGTTATCACCTATTATTGTAGTTATACGCAGCGTGGCGACTATATTTTAATACACACACACACGTATATATATATATATATATATATATATATATATATATATATATAGAAAAGATGAATATAAAATGAAAGTGCTTTTATAAAGGAATTTATTAGGTATTGACATATGTTTCTGTAACAGACGGAATACCTATGTATCGCTGCTTGCGTAATCATATAATGTTAGCAAGTATTCGATAGCAAATGTATAATCAGTTGTCACTTCTTCAGAGATATTGGATTTATCTCTGAAGAAGTGACAACTGATTATTCATTTGCTATCGAATACTTGCTAACATTATATGATTACGCAAGCAGCGATACATAGGTATTCCGTCTGTTACAGAAACATATGTCAATACCTAATAAATTCCTTTATAAAAGCACTTTCATTTTATATTCATCTTTTCTACACTTTTTCCGGAATATAATTTATACTCGTTGAGCAAACCTACACGTACGCTGTTCATCTCTAACGTGACGATATATTATCACTACATTATTGATAACCTGAAAATTTATATATATATATATATATATATATATATATATATATATATATATATTAGAAAGTGAGGTTTTTTTTACAAAATGAAAAATAACCGAGGTGTCCTACACGAGTGGAAGTATAAAGAAAAAGGGATGAAATCGAAAATGCAACTGAAGTCTTATTTTAAAAAAAAATATATATATTTATTTGGTTCCTTTACCGGTTTCGCAGTTCTTCTGCTTTTCAAAAGGTGAGTTGAGATGGAGGGTCTGTGGTTTTTCTCACATGTGAGAAAAACCACAGACCCTCCATCTCAACTCACCTTTTGAAAAGCAGAAGAACTGCGAAACCGGTAAAGGAACCAAATAAATATATATATTTAAAAAAAAAATAAGACTTCAGTTGCATTTTCGATTTCATCCCTTTTTCTTTATATATATATATATATATATGTATATTCGTGAGAACGAATAAGGAAAAAAAGCGCCCAATCTAGTGCAAGAGAGCTGATTTAGTATAACATAGTAAATACTATATATATATAATTAGAATTTTATTTCTCGCCCTAGCTGATACATAAATGCAAGTATGCACACGTGCACACACATATATATATACACACACATATATATATATATATATATATACATACACACACATATATACATATACATATGTACGTATGGGTTATATCGAACAATAATAATAATTTTCGATCCGTTTGTAAACAAACGGTCGATTAGTAGCTGTGCCGTGCCGGTGACCTATCGTCACCTGTTTGTTCAATACTGGCTTTGAGGAACAATCAACATGTTTCTGGCTCATTACCCTTCACGAGGACTGTATATCGCTGCCAGTCTGTTGGCATTTATTAATATTGTTCGACATAACCAATACGTACATATGTATATGTATATATGTGTGTGTATGTATATATATATATGTTTGTATATATATATGTATGTGTGTACGTGTGCATACTTACACACACACACACACACACACACACACACACACACACACACACACACACACACACACACACACACACACACACACACATACACACACACACACACACACACACACACACACACACACACACACATATATATATATATAGAGAGAGAGAGAGGGAGAGAGTTAATCCCACAACAAATTAACAAATCATATATGAGAACACGCGGTTTACCCGAAAGATTCTTCAACTCGTGTATAGTATAATCGTATAGTGAGAACGGAAGTATTTATGAGCTGGCTGGATTCTGCGAGGGTACAGTTTTGTTTCCATTCCTTCTCGTTCAATAAGTTGTACTACACATGGGTTTTGCAGCCACATTAATTGGCTATACGCAGACCTATATATATATATATATATATATATATATATATATATATATATATATATATATATATATCTATCATAAAACATGTCTATAGAATCACAAGATAAAATATATACTATTTCCTCTCCCAATTAGCATAATTAACCATATAAAAAATCGAATAGACCAGGCTATAAGAATGAGGCTTCTATGAAGAAATCTTCGACAAATAACCAAAACTAGCCCTTCGCGTCGGCGGTAGCGGAATATTTATCGAATATTTCGACAGCGTAATCGCCTAGATATAGTCAACTAAACAGAATTAGGTGTAAAATAAACTAGGAGAAAATAGAATACATTTAAATACCTCTACCATGGTTTCATCCGTATTTTGAGTCTTCCAATAATTATGTAATAATTATATAAACTCGAGCGCCGGATTCATCAGGAAGTTCGGTCTTATCTAGACACTAAATTTTCCAAAGTGATCGCGCCAAGAATTCATTCAAAATGGCTAAAAATCGTGACGTATTCGCGGTCAGGTTGGAAGGGGTGTGGTAGTTGCTTACGACTGGTGGCATTTTTGCTAGAAAGCACAGCACAATACAGCCAAATTTGTATCTCAACCTAATGGGAGATTATTACATATAAAAGTTTACATATATATATACATATATATACATATACGTGTTTTGCAACTGGTCACTTTGTGGCTCAATGAAAAATTAATAAATTAAATAATCAGAGCTATATATCATAAAACATGTCTATAGAATCACAAGATAAAATATATACTATTTCCTATATATATATATATATATAATTTCAGCGAGATAGTATTTCGGCTGTGGTCAAAAACAAAGCGAAACGCAATTTTAGAGATATGCGGCAAGTGCTCAATGGACTAGAAGAAGACCAGAGCAATTAACATACGTTATAGAGGCCATACAAACTGAAAACGGCGGTCATGAAGCTATCAGACATATATATATATATATATATATATATATATATATAATAAATGTAATCTGAGTTTTTCGAATATTAATAATAACATTCGATTCATTTGCAATTATGCAAACAAGCCTCAACTTTATAGCCATGTCAGTAGAATGAACCCTTCATTCTTGCTCCTGTGTTGGCATGTGAACAGAACTGCAGACACTAATGTTTCTGGGTATCACTTTTCATCTGTACAGCTCACTGTTCACCTGCCAAACTGTCAGAGCTAGTGGAAATATATGCTATTTTCAAAAACACTCAGTGACTGATCGGCCTGATTTGCATATTAGCAGACTGGCTGATCAGTCAGATCTGCATATTAGCAGATCCACTGATCAGCCAGATTTGCATACCAGCAGACTGGCCAGTCAGTTAGTGTCTTCAGTTCTGTTCACTGCCAACATAAGAGCAAGAATGAAGGGTTCATTCTACTGACATGGCTATAAAATTGAGGCTTGTTTGCTTAATTGCAAATGAATCGAATGTTATTATTGCCTTTCATCCTTACGGGGTCGATAAAATAAAGTACCAGTAATCAACTGGGTAATTGGTGGTTTTGTGCCAAAAGTAGAAACAATTATTAATATTCGAAAAACTCAGATTACATTTATTGTATTCAGCCATGTAGAGCGAACATTTTCTCTCTCTCTCTCTCTCTCTCTCTCTCTCTCTCTCTCTCTCTCTCTCTCTCTCTCTCTCTCTCTCTCTCTCTCTATATATATATATATATATATATATATATATATATATATATAAACGAAGGAGTTGTGGTAAGGAACCAGATGGACCATAACGCACCAGAGTACTCAATACTTAGGGTAGTAGAGTGGTTAATTCTAATATATATATATATATATATATATATATATATATATATATATATATATATATATATATATATTATATATAATTATATATATACAATATGTTGAAAAGGTAACACACTAGAGAGAGATACAGTGTGCTATCAATAAAACAGGGAAAAACCACCAGTATATGGAATCTATAACCTATGAAAGGCAGAGTAGACACACGATAATTAAAAATATAAATTAAAGCGTAAATAAATACCTCTATAACTATATAACACACGTACAAATCCAAAGTGATCTGTTTCGCCAGTAAGTTGTTGACAGAAATGAAATAACCCCGGTTCGTCAGCGTGTGTAAGACAACACTAAGAGAATTTTAAAGTGACTCTCCAGCTACACGTGGGAGAGAGAAGTCACAGCGTGTTTAAGGGCAGTGAACCAGTGGCCTCTGAGGGACAAGCTGCTAGAAGGAGCAGCCCAAAACCACTCAGAAAGTGTGCTCAACCAAACAGAGAGAGAGGAAAGATTGTTATAAGGAGCGAAATATCACGATAAATTAACGGAGCCATACACTCTCGCCATTCCCTGTAAATAATGTGCTCAAAAGAGAGGTAATCCCGAGCTCTTTAAAATACAATATGTTGAAAAGGTAACACACTAGAGAGAGATACAGTGCGCTATCAATAAAACAAGGAAAAACCGCGCACTGTATCTCTCTCTAGTGTGTTACCTTTTCAACATATTGTAGTTTAAAGAGCTCAGGATTTCCTC
>OZ024740.1:52764220-52799220 GCA_964016885.1 Eledone cirrhosa
AGTGACAGCGAATCTAGAAGAAAGCAAATGGTTTTAGTCAAACATCTGAGATAATGAGGTACAGAATAACAGGAAAGCTGAAGGAATTGAGGAAGAATAAATCAAATGTGAAATGAAAAAAGTGATATTGAAATAATAACTGGAATTGTATGCATACAAGCATAAAAAAAAGAGAAAAAGGAAAAAAGAAAGAAAAAATCACAATTGGAATGCCTCTGGACTTGATTGCTCCAGGGCTTTTGGTTGAAGAAGTCGACGTCTTTACATGTGCGAATCGCAGCTTAAATGAATGACATATTAAACGACCACGCAGCGATACCTAAATGGATGCCAACGGGTAGGACTATGCTCTGTCAGAATGACCCTGCTAAAGGCAATGTAGTAGATAATTTTAGACCTATATCTTGCTTACTACTAATGTAGAAACTTATGACTGGAATCATCTCGGGGACGGTGTATAAGTTCCTTGAAGAGAATGAAATTCTAGAGGTAGAGCAGAAAGGGTGCAAAAAGAATAGCAAGGGTACAAAAGGTCATCTGCTGATTGATAAAACAATTCATGCTGATTGTAAAATGCGACACAAGAACTTAGCCATGGCGTGGTTGTCTATAAGAAAGCCTACAACATGATGCCCCACAGTTGGATATTAGAGTGTCTGAAATTTACTCAAGAACCAGGCAATGTAATTAGGTTTTAGAAAGATCGATGGTCAACTGGAAAACAGAGTTAATTTCCTATGTGGAACAATTAGGCTCTGTTAACATACGAAGTGGTATATTTCAAGGAAACAGTTTATCACCACTCTTATTTGTCATCTGCATGATCCTTCTGACTCGACTCTGTAGAAAAGTGAAAATTGGATGTGCTAGATTGTATTAAGATCAACCATCTGTTCTTCATGGATGATTTAAAGTTATTTGCGAAAAAAAGAGGACGAAATTGACAGCTTAACATCGACTGTAGTCCTGACAAATCAGGATATTGGGATGGAGTTTGGGATAAAAAAATGTAACCCTGAAGCGTGGAAAACTAACAAAGAGTAGAGGGATTGAGTTTGCAAATGGCTAAACTTTTAAAGGAGTGGGAAAAGAAAGATACAAGTATTTGAGAGTCTTGGAGTTGGATAAGATCAAAGAGAAAGAAATGAAGGAGATATTTAAAAAGAATACCTCAGGCAGGTGAGATTTGTAATGTCGTCTAAATTGAATGGAACGAATAAGATGAAGGCAATGAATACATGGACTGTATCTCGGGCTTTGGGACTGGAGTTATTAAATGGAGGAAAGATGGATTGGAAAGTATTGATAGGAAAACTAAGAAATTGATAACAGTGCATAAAGAATATACAAAGAGTGATGTTGCTAGTCTCTATGTTGGAAGAAAGAAAAGAGGTAGAGGACTAGTAAGTTGTGAAAATTGTGTCAAAAGCGAAGTATCTTAAGAATGTAAGGGGTAACATCATGTCAAAAGTAAGAGACATCGACACACTGAAATCTGCTGATGTAGTAGCACATAATGAGTGGAACAATGAACTTGAAATAAATGGAAGGATAACCATATACATTGTTAGTACACTAGAGATAAAGTAGGCATTGGTTGGGAAAAGAGTGTAACGAATAAATGGAATTGTTGGTATGATGGTTTCAATGCAAAGAATAATACCAGGATTGTGTTGTTACAATGTTTATTTTATTATAACAATATTCAATTTGAATATTGAATGATAAAATCTATAACATGAAATATTCGTACAATGAGTTGGTGGCCCTTCGAGCCACGTAAATACAGGTATCACAGAATACGATTATAATATAATTTGTATTGTATCTGAAAGATACAATATGACAGACAGAAATGATGCGTGTAAAATGCAAACAGTGTGAACTTACTATGTGTGCGTGTGTGCGTATTAGTATACTTTCTTGCTTTAGCAGTTGGTTGTATTCAATCAGCCAGGCGGGAATGACGTGTGAGAAATTAGTGGACAGACTGTTTTTCGTGAAGGGAGTATTGACAGCGTTGGTGAAAATACGTCCTCTCTTATCTGTGGTCTCACTTTTTCTGCCGGGTGTAAACAACCCTTGTATTTATAAGGGTTGAAGTTAGAAGGGTAGATATATCATCTGACCTGAGGTTAGCATCTCCCAAGGGGTTGGTCTGCCGGTGTAAACAACCCTTGTATTTATAACGGTTGAATTTAGAAGGATGGATATATCATCTGACCTCTTTTCTGCCAGGTGTAAACAACATCTGACCTGTGGTTAGCATCTCCTAAGGGGTTGGTCTGCCGGGCGTAAACAACTAACCACGGCTTGTCCCAGAGGCGGGAAAGTTCAGATTCGGTTTCGAATCTTCGCCGCCGTTATAAGAGCTAGTCGTGGCTTAAAAATGGCGATCTGAAAGGATGTATAAAAGCTCTGATATGCAGCGCCCAGGAGCAGGCTCTGCCAACTAACCACATTAAACATCATGTTGATAAAACGATAAAATCACCCCTATGTAGAATGTGTGGAACATAAGGAGAAACGATCAACCATATTGAAAGTGAATGTGTTAAGTTGGCACGGTGAGGGTACAAAAGACGATATGATAATGTTGCCAGATATATCCATTGAATGATATGTGAGAATTGTGGGTTTGTCAGAGCAACTAAATGGTATGAGCAGAAACCATGAGGTGTATAAGGGAATGACGAATTTAAGCTTTAGTGGGACTTCATCATTCAATGCGATTAAGGCAAGAAGGCCAAGCATTTCAGTTGTGAATAGGAAGGAGAAAGAGGCCCAAATTATCGATATATCTGTCGCAGGAGATAGCAGAGTGAAGGATAAAGTGTTTGGAAAGATGGAAAAGTATGAGCCACTGAAGGAGGAGGCTGGAATGTTGTGGTAGATGAAGGCGTTAGTGATTCCAGTGGTGATAGAAGCATTGGGATGCATATTGAATAGTTTTGAGGACTGTGTAAATAGGATAGGAATTACAGGACATGTAGAAGACTACTTTTTGGTACAGCAAGGATTTTAAGGAACGTCTTGTTTATGTAAGGCATAGGAGAGAATGCAGTGAGGGACCTTTGTCAACTTGCCGTTGACTACTCCTTAACTGAAATATCCGGATTGTTTAACATCTAAGTATCTGAAATTTACAAAAATGAACAATATTAGTACTAACAATAATGTTTTGTGATTTAGGCACAATGCCAACCATTTTGGGAGAAGAAAATCGATTAAATCGACCACAGTGTGTTACTGTTACTTTATTTTATCGACTCCGTAAGGATGAAAGGCTAAGTTAACCTCGGCCGAGATTTGAACTCAGATCATAAAGGACCGTAACTCTATGCGTCAAAGCATGGCGTCCGACCCTCTACCGATACTGCCAATCCACCGCCACAATGATAATGATTTCTAGTATAGACACAAGGCCAGTAATTTGGCGGGAGTGGAAGGTTGATTAAATCAACCCAGTACGTTACTGGTACTTTATTTTATCGACCCCGTAAGCATGAAAGGCAAAGTTAACTCTCTTCCGCGAAGCAGAATGTCCGACGCTCTACCGATACTGCCAATCCCACGCCATAATAATAATTGTTTCTACTTTTGGCACAAGGCCAGGAATTATCCCAGTGTATTACTGGTACTTTATTTCATCGACCCCGAATAATAATGATAATAATAATGATTTCGTTATTAACCACACAGGGCCACATGAAGAAAACACGGTACAGGATGGCACAGGAAGGCACAGGACGGTACAGTGTAGGTTTTGGTGTGTAAAAAGTCATAAAACAAAAACAAGGAAACATGTAAAACAAATTAAAACAAAATAAGTTCCCCAATATCTTCTTTTCTGTCAATATCCTTTATTCGTGCTATGAGGTCATTTATTTTTCATTAGCTCTACTCACTGGCACAAAGTTTGGTGTCTGTGTGGTTAGTTGTTGTAGAATGTGTTTTTTTGCGTGGTTAGTTGTGGTTGTGGTAGTATTGGTGGTGTTGGTGGTGGTTGTGTTGGGGTTAGTGTTGTTGCAGTGTGTCTTTAATAGCTGGTGGTGGTGGTGGGGGTGGGGGTGTACTCTGTGTGTGTGTGTTGTGTAAGGCAGGATGTTGTCTTGTGTTTTGTTTTTGTATTTTTGATTTTAGGGGTTCCCCCTCATCTTCGCTTCAAGTTGAGGAGGTATTTGTATTTGGCCCTTTAGTTACCAACCCGGCCAAATCTAGCTCTGATTCTATGAAATAAAACCATCCATTTTAAAGGTTTTCAATTAAATTCAACTCTTCCAACATTATTTTATATATGAACTTTACATTAAGTTACGATCTTAGCAATGAAATAATTAATTTTAGTAAATCTCTCAAATTTGTTCATTAATTAATCGGTAGAGGGTTGCACGCCATACTTTCTAGCATAGTTACGCCCCTTTACGGTCTGAGTTCAAATCCCGTCGAGGTTAACTTTACCTTTCATCCTTACGGGGTCGATAAAATAAAGTACCAGTAATGCACTGGTTAATTGCTGGCCTTGTGCCAAAAGTAGAAACAATTAATTAATTAAAATAGAAGGTATTTCATTGGAAATGTAGTCATGAAAGGGTTAGAGGAGACGGAGAGAGAGAGAGAGAGAGAGAGAGAGAGAGAGAGAGAGAGAGAGAGAGAGAGAGAGAGAGAAGAAAGGGTGTGAGAGAGAGAGAGAGAGAGAACGAGATAGATAGATAGATAGATAGATAGAGAGAGAGAGAGAGGGAGAATAAGAGCTTGGGAAAATAATCACCCACCCCCCGAGTATTTTTGACCATTTCTGCTTTTTCTCTTTCTGCTGCTGTTAGTTGTGGTGATGCCTCTGTTGCAACTTTTGTTGGTGTTGGTGTTGCTGTTGTTGTTGGTATTGGTGCTTCTGTTGCACTTTCTGGTTTTGTTATTACCTTTGTTGATGTTGCTGCTGCTGCTGCCACCGAAGTTGGTGCCGCTATTGTTCGCTGTTAGTGTTGTGGTTGCTAGGGACTCTGGTGTTGGCAGCAAGGGGGCGCTGTGGTTCCATGACTTCTGTCGAGGAAAGAAAGCTCTCAAGTGGCCAGTATCCGCACACATGTGGCAGTGAGGCTTTTTACTTTCAACCATAACATGCAACTCCACTCCATCTGGTAAGTAAATAAGATCTGGGATCTTATTAATCTTATTTAGTTTGATGTAGAGGAGCACCTCCACAATGATCCCAGACCAGTTTTCCCGCCGGGTTCTTTTCACCTCAAGTAGGCTATCACTGCCCACCAGGACCACACCGGCCAGGATCCACCAGATATCCAACTCCAGTGGGATTCCTGAAATCCTGACCTTTACGGTGTTTCTCCCTAAGTGCGCTGGATACAGAATATATTGGCCACGTCGAAAGAGAACCACAGATTGTTTTGCGGTCAGGTCTTCATTTTTGAAGAACACTGACATGTTTTAAAATTGCCTGACTCTAGCATTGTGTTAGATGTCCTTTCTACTTGTGGTGGGTTGCTACCTCCGACTGTCAGGATTTTGCCGCGAACACCCCAGAAAGGACGGCTACGTCGGGTACGTTGGCTGAAGTATTGTCTAATTTGACAACTTTGACCGCTCGTGCCAAAGAAGTCTTTATATATACTCGTGTGGGTCTTGTAGCCGTTACTACATATGTCTTACTGTTGTTGTTCATGTTGTTTTTGCTGTTATTATTTATGTTGTTGTTGTTGCCATTTGTGTTGTCATTGCTGTCTGTGTTACTGTTGTTTTTGTTGTCTGCTTCTGTTATATTTTTTGTTGTTGCAGTGGTGGTGGTGATTGTGATTGTGGTGGTGGTAGTGGCTGTGTTCGTGTTAGGGTTGTTGTTTTTTGTTGTTTGTTTTATTTTGTTGTTCTTGTGAATGTGACGGTGGTGTCAAAGTTTTTAAAAACAGGAAGATAGCTTCATACTCTTCCCTTGCAGAGTTGTTGCTTCTGCTGCCGTTGTAGTTTGAGCTTTAGGTGTTCCATCAAGTTGACGCGGTCTGTTCATTTCTCTTATCCACCTTTTTTGTGAACAGAAACACAAATTTAGCCTTCAAAGGCTCCGGATAGGAGGAAGCTAACCAGCTTCATAAGAAGATAGTTGGTTTAGCCACCAAATGATATATAATATTCAGACAAAAATATTTTAAAAACACGTAAACAAACAATGAACTTATTCCACCGATGTGTTCCACATCTCGATAGACTCAATATTAATAATAATAACGACAATAATAGTAATAACAATAATAATCATAATCTTGTTTGAGAGACCGGATGAAACTCTTTTTTTCAAATATCATTTTGCTTTCTAAAAGTAAACATAAAAAATATGAGACATTTCATTTTCTTTTTGAAATGCACGAAAAGAATGAATTTATGAAATTCTTTCCATCTTATTGCCACAAGCACAAAATAAAAAATATTATACTGAAAGCCATAAAAAGGGAACATTTTCTTTAGATTCTAAAAGTTGAGGAAATAATTCTTGCTACCAGAAATAAAAATTTGAAAGGGATTGTCTTCTATACAGTACAAAATATTTTCCAGGCAAAATTTAGTTTTAATGTGATGTTGAAGCATCTATTTTAAACAATCTTTACAGACATTGCTACTCTAAACTATTAAATAGAAATAAAATGCAGTTATAGAAACTGACAATTTTAAGAAACTACTTTCACTGTTTTAAACAGAAGAAATATCGTGTAACTTCAATAGCTTTCGCTGATTTTTTTTTCTGGCGGAAAGTTTTTTGAAAAACATATGTAGTTTTGGGAGAAGTAGCAGCGCCTATAGCTTTTGTAGGCCGTTCTAGATTGGTGAATTTCATGCACTTGATTTTAGACTTGCTCTTCTGCAGATTCATTCCTTTAGGGAAAACGTGGGTAGCGAGTAAGTTCTAATGGCTGCAGTTTTCAAGTGTAAAAGATCAGTTAGAATGTTTAGTTTAGGAGCAGCATCTGCGAGACATAGGGTTGAGAGAACATCGATGGCGAAATGATGTGAAACAGTGGTGCTACGCAGTTTTTTAGTCGGCTGAAACAGTTGTAGTATCAGAAGAGGAGACAAGGTGGCATAGATTGTGCCGACGTTTCCGTGGTTTAGTATAGTCGTGGATAAAGGTTTACGAGTCAGTGTGACACTATTTTATCTATGAATTCTATAATGTTGTGAAAAACTACGAATCAGCAACGTTATTGAAAGGTTGGATAAATGCTTTGTAGTATTCAGTTTGGTGTTCTGAGTTCAAATTTCGCTAAAGTCAGCTTTGTCTTACATCCTTTGGTGCCAGTCACATACTGGAGTAGATTATTCCATTATAACATATTCTCTCTACCTGTCTTCTTTTCAGGAAGAAATCGACTATTTCCAGACTTGGAGAAGGATATGCTCCGCCAGGCTTAAATGCCCCATGATGGTATGTTACAACGATAACCACTAAAACTCTTTCATGAGTTAAGAACCAAACGGAACGGATAATATTGATAATATTTGTGTAACAATTATAAAGATATTTATAACTTATGTCCTTTTTGGTCCTGTACAGAAAACCTATTCAATTGGATGCAATTTTAGTAATGTGATAGATATACAATATAGTTGTTATGGGGAATGAGCAGAAGCCGAAGATTTGTATAGAGTTTAGTTTAGAGTTGTTCACGAGTTGTTTATTCGTATATTGTAAATGATAGTCTCACTGGTTACAGGTTTACAACAAGGCAATCACCAGTTCACAGCATTTAAGATAGCGAATGTCAAGGTTGTGTTTATGCAGCTTGGTCGAAGTAAACACCGCAATTCATTTTTCTTAGAAACCAACTGTTTATTGGTTTTCCCATTGATACACATATTTCACTGCTTTGCATTGGCAAATGATATACATGCACACGCCCCCACTCAAATACACACACACACACACACACACACACACACACACACACACACACACACACACACACACATATATATATATATATATATATATATATATATATATATATATATATGTACGTATATATATATATAGTAATAATAAATGTGAAGACTAAAATCCGAAGAGGGATTGATAAGGATTATATATATATATATATATATATATATATATATATATATATGTTCTTATACTTTGGGAGGGTCATGTTGCCAATAAGAAACACACGCACCAGTTGCTTTCACTCCAATTTATTATAAATTAAATTATAAATTTAAAAATTTATAAATTTATAAATTTCCGGTTGGTTGGTTCCACAACCGGACGGTTGTTCATATATTGTCAAAGTTCTTTCGTCACACATTCTGTGACCTCTTCAGTGACTGGGGATTCTTTTCTTTGTTTTGTGCCTCTCCTTTGTTCTGTCCTACGCCATCTTGTTTTTGTGTGACGAAAGAACTTTGACAATATATGAACAACCGCGCGATTGTGGAACCAACCAACCAACCAACCAGAAATTTATAAATTTATAAATTTTTAAATTTATCATTTAATTTATAATAAATTGGAGTGAAAGCAACTGGTGCGTGTGTTTCTTATTGGCAACATGACCCTCCCAAAGTATAACAATATCGGTCTCAACACACGTTTTCAGATAAAGAATCTTGCTAAACAAATTCAGAAACGAAATATATATATATATATATATATATATATATATAAACCCGTAGAGCAAATATTTATTATAAGAACAGATTAAAGTTTAAGCAAACAATCGCTGAAGGCCAAATATGTTGAATTTCCTTAATTTTTTTATTACTGTAAACACTATGCACATTTCAGTGGCCAGGAGACGGGCGAGCAGTGTGGCAGCATGCCACTACGTCCGTCTCTGGGTCAAAAACATAGCACACACCTTTTCTTACGCAACCTGGCCACTGAAATGTGCATAGTTTTACAGTGTTAAACAATTAAGGAAATTCAACATATTTAGCTTCCTGTCATTTCACTTTATAATACATTTACTCCGTTCCCGCACCCCCAACATGACTGAACATTGAAGATGGATGAGTTGCATAACGTCGAGTGCTTTTCTTATATTACGTGATGATTAGTTAACCTTGCAGAATGACCAATTCTACTCAGTGGTAAACCACCAAATTTAAACGTATATATATATATATACATACATACATGATGGCTGCCCCCTCGTTATCGAGTATGGCTATTGCACGATATACCATTATTAATTGTTTCTACTTTAGGCACAAGGCCAGCAATTACCCAGTGCATTACTGGTACTTTATTTTATCGACCCCGTAAGGATGAAAGGCAAAGTCAACCACGGCGGGATTTGAACTCAGATTATAAAGGGACGTAACTATGCTGGAAAGCATGGCGTCCGACTCTACCGACACTGCCAATCCACCGCCATTATTACCATTATTAATAATTATTAATTAATTCTATCGTGCAATGCCTGTACGTGAAGATATTTTTTAAAGTGAGGAAAGACTGCGCACTGAGCGACAGTAGCTATAACCCGAAAAGAAGAAAAGATCAACATCATCGGTAACTTCGGAGCCGCAGGTTTTATGTCGGAGTTATCCCAGTTTCCTGAGTTGCCTTCTCCTAGAAGAATGCCCTGACAAAGGCTAGGGGTCCTTCACTCCCAGTGGTTTAACTGCGCGATCGGGTGTCCAGCCTGACTATTTCTATGTCCCCGCGCATATACATACACATGCACCCATGTATATACACATATACATATACATACATATGTACATGTGTATATACTTACATACATACATATATATATATATATATATATAAATACCTATGTCTCTCTAAAGAGTTACCTCCCTTACACCCAACCTAATCCTTTTTCTTAAATAAATTAAATACCATCTACCATTTCTCTCCCACCCTGAATTACCTCCCCCTGCATATTAACTCTCTAAAAAGGGAAATCATACCAAACCCCAGTCCACCATTTGCCTCCATCATGGTTTAACTAAGCACTCTTGCTATATTAACACATTTTGATCTGCTTATCTTCAAGAACTATGCCTGTAAATAACATTATTTTTCTTTCACATTGCCTTATTATGCTCCACATTACGCCCGTTGTCTTCTTTTTTATTTTCACTTCATAAACCTTGTTTGTAAATAACATTATTCTTTCTGCACCATTTCTTTAACATGTCCAACACCACCATTCCACACCAATACATATTATTATCATATGATAATGCATAAAAATGCAGAAACCGGTAATAGACAATTATTAACTATATAAATAAATAAATAAATAAATGCCATTGTTAATTAATAAATAAATCAACTAATACCTTAACACTTCACACAAAGTAAAATATTTCGTTTTAATCATTTTCTAACCCAGAAAAAAAGAGAAAAAATAAAAAGGAAAAAAATATATTTTTCTTTCTAATAATCATCTTTTTCTCCCTGTTTTCATATATATATATATATATATATATATATATATATATATATATATATCATCATCATCATCATCATCATCATCATCATCGTTTCACGTCCATCTTCCACGCTTGCATGGGTTTGGACGGGAGTTTTCCCACTTGAGGCAAGATTGGTTGTCCTGCTTGTATAGGACTGTCTGGCGGCTTTTCTACGGCTGGATGCCCTTCCTAACACCAACCATGTTTACAGTGTGGACTGGGAGGTTTTTATCGTGCTACCTACACGGCCACATTACAGCGTCGACTGTGTGTTTTTTTGACGTGACACCTACACATGTGGCGGGTTTTCTACAGCTGGGTGCCCTTTTCCTAACACCAACCACGTTTACAGTGTGGAATGGGAGGTTTTTACCGTGTTACCTACACGGCCACATTACAGCGTGGACTGTGTGTTTTTTGTCGTGACACCTACACGACCTCATTTGTTTCGGACTGGATGTTGTGGTACCAACATAACTTCACATTTAAGGGGGTGGGGGTAGAGGGACAGGGGTGTATTTTTGTTAGAGGTGCCTGCTGACTGTAGGTTTCGCTTTGTACTTAGGCAAGGCGGGTCTTCTGTATTACTGTGTAGCGCCAAACATCTCGGTCCAGTGACATTGTCTTGGAGAGGTGTAAGTGTGTGAGGTCGGAATTTATCAAGTCGTCCCAGGTTTTTCTGGGTCTACCTACTCCGTGGCTACCGTCTATTTTTATCGCCCTGCACTTTTTTATACAGCTGTCGTCTTTCATGCACATCACGTGACCGTACCAACGTAGTCTTCTCTCGAGTAAACAACATCTGATCCCTCTTATTCTTAATTTCTCCCTTAGTTCGTTTATGCTTTGCCGTTCACGTATATTACTATTACACATCCAGCGGAGCATGCAAGCTTCGTTCCTCTCTAGTCTGCGTATATCCTCTGCACACAATGCCCAGGTCTCATTGCCATGTAACATTTCTGTTCGTATGCAGGCATCATACAGCCTGCCTTTCATTTTTAGAGAGAACCCTTTAGCGGCCAATAGTGGTATA
This sequence comes from Eledone cirrhosa, assembly GCA_964016885.1. Taxonomy (NCBI): domain Eukaryota; kingdom Metazoa; phylum Mollusca; class Cephalopoda; order Octopoda; family Eledonidae; genus Eledone; species Eledone cirrhosa. The sequence continues at coordinate 52,775,685 of OZ024740.1, forward strand.
AGCTCTCTGAACCTTTTCCATCCGTTCTGACTCTAGCTACTGAACTTTCAGAGCACCCCCCCCCCCCCCACTGCTGATTTTGTCACCCAGGTAACGGAAGCTGTCCACTATTTCTATAGAACCATCTGTACAATGGAATGAGCTAGTATTCTGTGGGCACTTGCTGCTACTTATTGCACCAGAGCACCGGCCGCATATAAAATCTATATTCTTAGTTAGCTTACCTGTGATCCCACTACATCTTTTATGTACCCATACTTTGCATTTGGGACATAAAATGGAGTTTCTGCCTACTCATATCCTACACACTGAGCATGGCCATTTCCCAGATGGGACCGGTGCCCTATTTTCCTTCCTACAAACTAGAACTTTAGTCTTAGACAAGTTAACTTTAAGGCCTTTTGATTCTAGGCCATGCTTCCATGTTTGGAATTTCTTCTCTAGTTCAGCCATTGATTCAGCTATGAGCGTTAGATCATCTGCATATAGGAGTTCCCATGGGCAGCCGGTCTTGAACTCCTCTGTTATAGCCCGAACGGCAATAATAAATAGTAGGGGGCTAAGAACGGAGCCCTGATGAACACCAACTTTTACGCTAAACTCTTCACTATATTCGTTGTTAATTCTAATCTTGCTGACTGTTTCTTTATACATGGCTTGTATAGCTCCCACAAGCCATTCATCAACACCTAGTTTTCTAAGAGCCCACCAGATAATGGAGCGGGGGACTCTGTCAAAGGCTTTCTCCAAGTCGACAAAAGCTAAGTATAGGGGTTTACTTTTAGCTAGGTACTTCTCCTGTAGTTGTCGTACAATGAAAAGAGCGTCTGTGGTACTTTTACCTGACACAAACCCGAACTGCATTTCATCTAGATCAATTCGCTCTCTGATTAGTTGCGCTATTACTTTTTCTGTGACCTTCATGACCTGGTCGATTAATTTAATGCCTCTATAGTTACCCCTATCTAGGGAATCTCCTTTACCCTTGTGGCAGTTAATGATGATGCTGCTACGCCAGTCCTTCGGAACGACCCCATTCTGTATGACTTGGTTTACTATCCGGGTGACCATAGTGTGTCCCACCGTTCCAGATGCCTTCAGCATTTCAGCAACTATTTCAGACGGCCCAGCCGCCTTACCCGTCTTCATATCTTTGATTGCCTTACTTATTATACTACCTTCAACTAGCACTGCTGCTCCCTCTATTGGATCGATGTGGGGGAGACTGTCTTTCTCCCATTTATTCTCCTCATTTAGTAGCCTTTCGTAGTGACACTTCCAAGCTACCTTCTTATCAGCGTCAATGATGGCAAGTACACCATCATCATTAAGGACACACTTCTCCCCGATAATATCACTGTTTTCCTTGACACATTGCCTAGCAATCCTGAACACCTGACGTTTTTGGTCCTCGCGTTGTAGAACATACTTGAACTCTCTTTCCTCTGCTTCCCTTCTTGCGAAGTACACTTGTCTCCTAGCTTCCCTCCTGGCCACTTGATAGTCTTCTCTACTTCCCCCATCCCGCCATACTTTCCAAGCCTGCTTTTTGGCCTTAATTTACTCCTCCACCTTACTGTTCCACCACCACATTACTCTCCTCCTGCCTATAGGCCTGCTCCAGCCACAGACATCATCTGCCGCTTTCAGCAGATTAGCTTTCAGGAATACCCACTGTTCCTCTATATTGTACGACTCTAATTGCTCTTCCTTACTGTCAAAAGCATAAAGTAATATGCTTTTAAATTTATTACAGGCTGTGGGGTCCTTTAGCTTCCATATTTTTCTCCTGAGGATAGTCCTCTTCTGTTGTCGAGTACGTCTTGTCCTGACTACGAGGTCGCTGACTATGAGTCTATGTTGGGAGGTGCATTCTTCGTGGGGGAGGGATTTAGTGTTTACAACAGACACTCTGTCACGTCTTCTGGTAACGATATAATCTACCTGGCTGGTGTGTTCCCCTGATCTGTAGGTGATCAAGTGATTGTCTCGTTTTTTGAAGTTAGTGTTACAGACAGTCAGGTTATTTGCATTACAGAATTCCAGGATTCTGGCGCCTTCCACATTTCTAGTACCAAACCCATAGCCTCCATGGATTCCGTCATAGCCATCACAATGTTGTCCAACGTGACCATTTAGGTCGCCAGCAATAATTATGTAGTCACTGTCGCTTATTTGGGAGGTCGTGAGCATCAATGTCTCATAGAATCTGTCTTTTATAACGCCAGGCAGTCCGGATTGGGGTGCGTACGCAGATATTACTGTCACAGTAGTTCTATTTAGGACAAGTCTTATTTTAATTATTCTGTCGTTCACTCTATTTACGTCTATTATCTTATGTACCCATTTTCTGCTAACATGATTCCTACCCCACCCAGCCCATTGTCATCTCCCACCCAGAAAAACTTATAGCATCGTTTTTTACCCACAATTAATCTAGCAGACCCACCCCTCCACCTGGTGTCTTGGATACAGCAAACACCAACCTCCTTACGTTCAAGCATTTCTACAACCTCGTTAGAGCGATCTTTTAAGGTGCCTACATTCATGGTACCAACTCTGAAGTTTTGGATTGCGTTTGGTGGGTAGGGCGCAGGGAGGGGTGAGGGGGATGGAGTTGGGGTTATGTTGGCCCAAGAGGAGGAGGAGTCCTTGCCTTTTCGTTCGGCAGCATGAGGTGAATTTGTCTTTATCTTTGGCATTGTCACTGAGTGTCCAGATTTTTTTTCAGACTCTCCAGAATTCCCTAGTCCATCCGTCATATCGAAAGGCAACCGGAAGAAGTGATAGCATAGGCCGCTGACTTATGATTGGTCGAAATAATAATAATGGTGGTGAGTGGGGGCGGGTGGGAGGGGTATGGGGTAGTTAGCGAGAATTTTTAAATAAAATCCTCGAAATTTGGGCATAATTGGACAAGCATATAACAGTAATAAGCGAATAATATTTAGAACAACCTGACAGAATTATAGAATAGCATTGAGATGGACCGGGAAATGGAGAGACAAGAAAAGAAAATGGCATTTTACATTACATTTCACAGGAGAACGAACAGTGTGACCATTAATAAGATTTGACAAATTCTGAGATTCGTACCTCGTAACAGGTTTATTTTATATTTGGTGAGAGAAGAGAGGGGGAGGGGGGGTTGTAAAGATTAGGAGGGGCAAGGAGGCCATTTTATAAATCCTAGGATTTTCGGCCAAAATTAAATGAACGAGATCGAGATTGTTATTTTATAAAAAGGAGAAGGTTATAAAACATCAGAATTTTCGGCCAAAATTAAACAGCGAGATTGTTATTTTAGAAAAACAAACGAGGTTTAAATAAAATCCTCGAAATTTGGGCATAATTGGACAAGCATATAACAGTAATAAGCGAATAATATTTAGAACAATCTGACAGAATTATAGAATAGCATTGAGATGGACCGGGAAATGGAGAGACAAGAAAAGAAAATGGCATATATATATATATATATATATATATATATATATATATATATATATATATATATCTATTCATTACCACAAAATTCTCCCCCTCATAAATTGTAGCGCATTTACAAACAGATGAGTGTTTTCGTAGTTTGGGGAGAAAAATATAATTATTGTGGGGAGCAATGCTCCCCTGTGTCCCTCCCCCCAGTTTCACTACCCTTGATATATATGTATTATAGAAATGGCTTCTACACGACTAACTGTTTCATTGATGATTTCCTTGGTTTCCTTGGAATGAAACAGTTTTAGTCCTGTAGAAGCGGTTTCTATATTTAAAAATTATACTCTGCTATGTATTGAGTACCTTACTTACTATGGTTACCCCCGATTAAACCCGGGTTACATATGTACACACACACACACACACACACACACACACACATATATATATATATATATATATGTGTGTGTGTACATATGTAACCCGGGTTTAATCGGGGGTAACCATAGTAAGTAAGGTACTCAATACATAGCAGAGTATAATTTTTAAATATAGAAACCGCTTCTACAGGACTAAAACTGTTTCATTCCAAGGAAACCAAGGAAATCATCAATGAAACAGTTAGTCGTGTAGAAGCCATTTCTATAATACATATATATCAAGGGTAGTGAAACTGGGGGGAGGGACACAGGGGAGCATTGCTCCCCACAATAATTATATTTTTCTCCCCAAACTACGAAAACACTCATCTGTTTGTAAATGCGCTACAATTTATGTATATGTTATGAGGGGGAGAATTTTGTGGTAATGAATAGAGGGAGAGGATTTATAGAGATAGGGATTGATATAGTGAGGGGGAGAGTTTGGTAGTGATAGATAGAGTGAGAAGTAATCCAGTGAAATCCATAGAAAAATTCCGTGTTGCGCTGAGTTAATTCCTTAGATACAGATTCAGATATTAGGAAATTAAATTAAACAAATTGTTTCCGATGAAGACGGTCTGGTCAAACCTATATATGAAGTCTGATAGTATACAGTTATATAACTGGTATAGATCAGACAATATGTCAATATGATCAACCCTCCGAAGCGATCGTAAAACAACGATATGATATGAATAGGTAAAATAATTAGACTTCGTTGATATTATTTTCATTGTTAATTTAATACTTAATATATATATATATATATATATATATATATATATATATATATATATATATATATATATATATATATATATATATATAAGTATGTATACGTACATACATATATGTATACAGACGTATAGTAGTATGTATATATATATACATACATGCACACATATATATATGTACGTATGGATTCACCGAACATTTATTATAATGCTCGGTGTGTTTGTAAACCAACATCCCGAATTAAGCCGTACAGTGTCTAGCAACCATCGTTGCTCATTTGTTCAACACTGACAAAGGAACGCTGTACTAGTTTCAAGCTTATTAGCTATCGTCAGCAACGTATACCTTCCGTTAATACTCAGCCGTTAATATGCATAAGGAAAGTATATACTTTCAGACCTTCAACCATCTGGCAGGAAGGTATACGTTGCTGACGATAGCTAATAAGCTTGAAACTAGTACAGCGTTCCTTTGTCAGTGTTGAACAAATGAGCAACGATGGTTGCTAGACACTGTACGGCTTAATTCGGGATGTTTGTTTACAAACACACCGAGCATTATAATAAATGTTCGGTGAATCCATACGTACATATATATATGTGTGCATGTATGTATATATATATATACATACTACTGTACGTCTGTATACATATATGTATGTACGTATACATACTTATATTTAAGTAACAGCCGTACTAAGAGTGAGAAATGAAATTTCGTTTCATTTTTTCCGTTTATATATATATATATATATATATATAAGAATTAAAATACTAGAGTGTGTTGGAGTTAAACACCCTCTTCATATTATAGAAATGACAGTAAAGGTATAGCTCAATGTAATTAAACAGAGCCGAAGAATTATGAAAATAAATCAAAGAAGCCTTCAATACATCAAAAGTCTTTATTAGCCAACAATGTTTCGTCCTATTAAGGACTCATCAGGGCAAGTAAAGCTATAAGAAGCACTATCGGCCAATACAAGCCAAAAACTCAGAAGAATATGGAGTATACATACATTAAAGCATAGGAAAATTATCAAGTAAAAATTATCAAGTAAAAATTGCTAAGGAAGTGAATAACATTTTGAACCATATTACAAATATAGTACAATGCAAAAACTAAAACTAAACACAAGTGGTGATATAAAGCGAGAATAACAGTACTATATATAATATAATATAATATAATATAATATAATATAATATAATATAATATAAATGATAATGATAATAATAATAATATTAAGAGGCCCAATATACACATATATATATATACATATGTACACACATATATATATATATATATATATATATATATATATATCAATACACATATCCATCAATACAAACACAAACTAACACTTATTAAGAGTTTAAATATAAATAAAAATAAAAATAAAAATATAATACATATATTATTTACAGTATAAAATGATAAAGAAATGAGTAAAAATAAACATATAATATATAATATACTATATAATTATATAATTTATAATCGCCGGTCAATTTGCACAAACAATATAAATATTACAATAACACTATAATAACAATATAATATATTGGCATATAACTTAACAAATCATATAAAGTTACACACAGGGTGAGGAAAAATATCATACAGAACTAAATTGTGTTGAAAAAATTGTGCTGGAAAAATATCTATACCGTTGTAAGAAAACAGACGGAGGTCAAGTTTTTATACAATTGGTATAAATAAATATTATCTAAACATTACAAAAATTATAAAAAATTATAAAAATATAAACATATTACACAATTTACAAAATTTAACATAAGGGTACATCGAATAATCGGTAAATATTTAAGATCTATAGTACGATTACATAGAGTGATATGATATAACAACTTCAATATCAAATAATAAACATAGTATAATATACATAATTACATGGTTGGTAGACAGACATATGTGAATAAGTGAATAAGAACCAGACAGAAACTACGCACGGTAGTAAAAAAATATGAATAAAATCAACCGGAAATCGAAAAACAAAAACAAACACAAATATATTTACTTAGGTGTCACAAGCAGTTAAGTAAAAAAAATTAGGAATCAAACCCGGATAAATGACTAGAAAACCCTATTAAATTAATTATTATTGAAAGTATTTAAAATACATAATAAGTCAATACAAAATTAGCTATGGTTTAAGTAATCAAAATCTCCAATGTTTAAGATATCTCAATAAAAATATCCAGAATAGAATGAAATATTCTACTATCAGTTGAATAACGTTATCTAATAAACGGACTTTAAATAGAACTATGGTAGGCCAATGGGGACAGAAAAAAGAAAGGTATGGAGGATACGAAGGAGCATAAAATCATAATCAATATACTGTATTATACAATAGAAAGGAGCATAAAAGGGAATTGAATATAATTATAGTATAATTGAAGGGGCGAATGACAAGTGTGTGTGTGTGTGGGGGGGGGGGGGGGGGTTAATTATCTAAATGAGAATCCAAATAAAATAAAATAAACTAAACTAAAATAAAATAAAATAAAATATATAATCAGATATAAACTCATAAGGTGTTAATAGTGAAAATATAATATTTAAGAAGATAGATATGGTATGGTAGCCAAAAGACTATGAAAGCTAGATCGGAAAGCTGTTAAAAACCAATAATAATAATGATAATGATGGTAGTAAACAAAATGAACCTAAACAAAAAAGATAAGGGAATATAGCAGCTAATGGATACAATTTACACTACCAGAACTTTTAGGTTTATAATAAAAGTAAGAATTAGAAATGGCGTGGGGGCAGGAAGAGAATATCTCAGACTTTCTATTAAGTAAGAGTTCCCTAGAGAAAATTATAGAGTGGGTCTCAAGGATACAGAGATTACAGAATTTAGTGTGTGTTGATAGGTTATTAGAGCGTGCTACTATTCGCCAATTAAGGCTATATGGTATATTAGCCCCCTTAAGATCCCAGATATGGTGTGCTAAAGAAGTAGAATTCTTAAACTTAACATGTTTAAAATTAGAGATATGAGAATTAAACCTAGTCTTAAAAGTGTTAGATGTTGAGCCTATATATGTGCTATTAGAGGAATTAGTTTTAACTACACAAGCATAAACGATGTTCCTAGAAAGGCAGTTACCGTTTAAAGGGCAGTTAACACTCACTCTACAGTTACACTTCCGGGTGCTATTGATCGGCTGAAGTAGTGATGCATCACTCGTAGGGTTACTATGTGATAAGGTCTGCTCAGGTGGTAAGGCATTTATGGATCTATCCAGACTAGTAGTACGCAGAGAGGAGTAGCCGTCCCTAATTTTCCCATTGTTAGTGCTAGCTAAATGAGAACTAATATTAGGGGTGGTAGAGAATGATAGTTTAATTACATTTTTATTAAAAATACCATGGTATTTATTAGTAGGAGGGAAATTTTTCTCTAAGATAGAAAAGAAAGACCTAGGGATGTTAGTTAATACTTCCTGATCATATGGCGGGCTAAAATAAGTATTTAGTCTCCTTCTATTTCTATCCTTACCAACTCTACCGTTATCTAATATCCCATTATTAAGATCTGGGTTACTACGAGGACTAGTTAAAACCACATTATTAGAATCAGCCGAAACCCCATTGAGTCTCTTTCTGTTTCTACCTTTAGTATATCTACTGCTATCTGGAATCATATCAATAGGATTAGGGCTAATAATAGGATCAGTAGAAACAACACTATTAGAATTAGATTTAGCAAAAGCATTACCACTGAGTGAGCGCTCAGAGCGCCCAACTTGATCCCTAGAACTATTAGATTCCCTATTACGAATCCGGTGGCTTAACTTATGGATGGGTTCGGATACACCTATGTGATTTCTACGATTCTTAAGCTTTCTACTCCCATTCATGGCCATATTATGGGATATTATGTTATTATTATTATATGTAAGCGGAGACTTTCTAAGGTTACTATTATTATAATGTATTTTACCAGAGTAACCGGAGTTAGCTAGGGCATTATTATAGTACTCTGCATGTGCATTAAATATTCCTATGTCCTTAGAGAGTGTGGAAATTCTATTAGATACACCATTAATTATAGAGCTTATCATAGATTTGGGGTGGTTAGAATTGGGACTAACATAAGAGAGTATTTCATTAGGCTTATGGAAGGGTTTAAAACTATTAGTGACCAAGTCCAAAGTCACATCTAAAAAGTTGACCGCTCTATCATTTCTATCTATCGTGATCGAAAGGTTAAAGCTTTTAAAAAACTTATAAAGTTTCTTCTTATTATGCTCGATGTTATTGGTGCTAGAGTTAATCACAAACAATGCATTGTCACGATAAAGTCCGCCTTTAAGGTGCGGAAAGGTAACATACAGTTCATTTAGGAGGAACAGCCCAACAAGATCAGTTACCTGGGCCGAATCACTCGAACCCATTGTAACGTCGAAATTGTTGGGCGTGTTTTTACGGGTCCAAAATGTATCCTCGAAATTGATGATAGTTCTACGGGCTGCTAGTATAATATCAATCTGTGATCGTGTAAGGCTATATATATATATATATATTCACGCACGCATACACACACACACACACATATGTATGTATGCGTGCGCGTGTGTGTGTGCGTGTGTGTCTATGTATACGCACCATACATATACACGACAGTTACTGCACAGTTTCCGTCTACCAAATTACACTGACAAGAATGAAGCTATGGTAGAAGACACTTTTCAAAGTCCTAATAAGGTTGTGGATTTATTGCCATGATATGTTCAGTGATTGCGTCTAACTAGTGACGAATTATAGTTGTTTGAAAATGATTACGAGGCTTTTGATACTTGAAATAGTTCCTGTGTAGTATGATGTCTTTTGGAAGCGCCTGGCAGCCGCCTGAATGCGATAATTTATAAAAAATGATGAGTGGTATAATTTGTGTACCGCTTTAAGAATTAACCTGAGGATCACACGAATTTCGTTCTAACTAAAAAGATAGCGTGCTCATAATATAGCTACGACAGCTGAAGTCTGAACGCTGCCAACAACACTAGTTTGCGGCTGTGTCTAGCGTGTTCGATTAATGATATCTATACTGTAAATGTGAGCAGACCGTCGGATCAATCGTCAGCGGTAGATCGTCGGATTAATTGTCAAGAAAACCTGTTGGCGGTCACTTGACCTGCTAGAAATAGCAGCCAAAGTCTTTCAAATGATACCCTACTGTCTTAAAAATGGAAGGCCACATTGAATAATTTAGTACTAGATGCAGAGGAAATCTTGATAGTCACAGGTAATTATTCGGAGCTGGAGATAAACTACAACAATAATAACAACAACAACAACAACAACAACATAACAGCGGAATTAAAGCCACAAGGAAATCTTTACGTGGTAGATCGACTTGTAAGAAATAGCAGTCAATTTCAACCTGCATCTTACCATAATAAAAAACGACACATTAAACAATGTAATCGAATAAATTATCGTTGTAAAAAAGTATAGTGATGGCGTTCATGCTCTTGGTTAGAGTTGTGTCCGGTCATAGGTAACCTGTAGCTTCTAAAAAACAAAAACAAAAAAAAAACAAAAAAAAAAAACAAACAAAAACAAAACAAAAGCCTCCCAAACAAAATACAAAAAAAAAAACTCCGAAACAAAATAAGATACAAAAAAATCAACAACAATAACATGTAAAAGGACGATCTAACGAGAGAGCAATTACATGTCACTTGATTTGCTAGAAATAGCAGCCAAATCTCCTTTAAATCCCACTCTGTTCTCTTAAATAACAAAAGGGCCCAATTCCTAGACGTATTCAGTCTTTCCGACTGAGTACTTCACAGCTGAAATATCTTTGGTCAGGAATCTTCGATCAGGGTTGACCTGAGGTGAAACAACAACAAAAACAACATATAAGTGGCTGAAACAAGGATTTATCTTCTGTTAAACTCGCATAGTATTTCTAAGAGGTTATTTAAACTGAAAATAACATTACAACATACATATATATAGCATTCCTCCCTGCCTACCACTGTCCACAACTGTCACAGCATGTGAGTTTCTGACTCGACTCAAACTTAATTATGGACAGTTAATATATTGTCTAATAAATAAGAGGGCATACTAATGAGGACCGGCTTCTTTACATTAATTATCCATTTAATGATGGTAATTATTCTGTTTTCTCAAAACCCAAAACAACGTTGTCTAAGACTGTATTAGATTTTTGTGATACTAGTGATTTTTGTGATAGTAATTTTTAGACAGTAAATTACGGATGTATTAGACGAGAGTGATAATTGGAATCTGTGGCGTTCATGATACACCCAATATCATTAGCAACGCCAACGAAATGTTTCAGCTTCAACTCGGAAACTTACTCGTAATATATGTTCATTTTGGAAAGGAGTACAGTCAATTAGATTGATTCCCATGAATACCATATCAGTATAAATCTCTTATTTGTAATCCCTTATTCTACTTTTAGTAAACACATATCACTATATTTTTGGACATGTACGTGGGTGCAAGCTTGACTGGATGATTAAAAACTTCGCCTTGTAATTACGAGGTTCTATGCTTTATCTCCACAACTTGGAATCTCGGGCAAGTGTATTTGTTATTGCCTAAGGTCGCCGAAAGTCTGTGAGTGAAATTGCGTAGAAGGAAACAGTGCGGAAGCCCGTAAGATTGATTGTAGCTGTAATTAAAAGGTCCAAACTAGTCACATTGTCTCACACTGATTCTGCTTGTGAATTATGTTAAAAGTTTGCAAATTTGTAGAATATTCAGCCTAATATTCACAATAACGAGTATGATGTATAGTTGATTGAATAACTGAATGTTCATTTCGGAACCGACGGAAGGTCCAATGGGGGGGGGGGGGGGGGTTCTACACAGGGATCTGTCACAATTGGGGATATTTTCTTTTTTCCTAGACAGAGTTCTAGCGTAATTTGTCCATTCCATGAAACCAGCACTTGAAGATAATGAAATAGATACTCATCTATTAGCCATATCTTCCGCTGCTACTCACAGCGAAGATCTGTAGCATGAAATTACACTTACATACAGATAGGAGGTATGACGAACAAGTTTTAAGTTGTTTCAGGCATTGACCATGACATAAAGAGCATCACTGGACACGAAATGCGAACTGTCGACCGCTTTGATTGGTTGTTTGACATGCTATCACCTCGAATAGTCGTGGCGTTCAAATACCGCAGCAAAAGACGTATATTCCACTATAGTGATTTTTACATACCATTTTAACCTCAAAATAAATGGATATTTCAGTGTCATCAGTACCACTATTATCACTATTTTCACTATCATCATCATTACTACATTTATATAATCACTGAAGCAAACCCTTGTAACATTTTAATTTGCTAATCAATCATGAAATCAACTACACAATCATCTTATTATGTAAAAACTTAATCAACCAAGTGGACGAACAAATAAGCAATAATGCTATTTCTCGTAGGCTTTAATTTTTCTGTATCCTATGAGATTAGTTTCGAGATGAAGTGAATATAGAAAAAAGGGTAAAGAAAAGAAAAAAAAAGAAAGAAAAAAGAAAAGAAATCAAGAAATTATCATAATCATATATGTAAGTATGCCTGTATTGCTATGAGCATATACATTCGTATTTGAATGTAACTTCGTGTTAATATAAATAGCATATATATGTCAAGAGCTTAATGCATATACGTAATCTAGACATACAATTGCACACACATATCTATTTAAATATCAGGATTTATTCCTGCGGACTTAGGGGTGTGGGGAAAACTCTTCTTTAGCAGCAAACCCTTAGTTTTGCAATTTATCTGATTCCGACAACAATTATTTCTCGTCATGAGGGCAAAAAGAAAATTAGTAACGAACGTCGATCCAAGAGTCCTAAAACGAAAGGAATTAAGGTATAAAAATACTTTCATTTGATTTTTTTTAATAAACGCGTAATGGAAGCCGAGAAGAGATAGTGGTCATTTAGAATGTGGTGGTGACGCTACTACTGATGTAGTAGTGTTAGTGTTAGTGGAGATGTGGCAGGGTGAGGTAGGTATTGTAATTTATTTCCACTTCTCTTAAAACCCGCCTGAGTGTCCAATATTCAATTGTATTTGAATGTCCGGCCGTTGCCCCAAGATTCTTGTGAAACTAACATGATTACTTTTGACCCTCCTCCCAAAAATAGATTTTGATATTAATAGCTTCACGCAGTTGCCTTTGGTAGGGAAGTCATTTAACATCTGTAGAAAAGTTCTTTTGTATGCATGACTCATTCATGAGGATTTTGTTTCATGGACAAATTATAGTGCAATTATTACTATGGTATAATTTCAAGTATAATAGAATTTTTATTAATATTTTACCCACAAAAAAGAATACGCACACACACACACACACACATATGTATATTTCTCATCATCATCATCCCCATTACGTCTATTTTACACATACACACACATATATGTATATATATATATATATATATATATATATATATATATATATATATATATATATATGTATGTATGTATATATATATATATATATATATATATATATATATATATATATATATATCCGGCCAGAATTCTCTCTCCTCTTTCTGTTAAAACCGGCCGTAACCAGCCACTCATACTGACGTTAAGGTATTGTTCTCAAAATAAATAATATCAAAATCTCATAGATTCGATATTATGTGAGATATTTAAGATAAAGCCTTTACCACGAAAATACAATAGTATATTATAGAATAATGTAAATGCTAAAAGGTTAAATCAACTTAGCTTCAGACTAAATTTCAAAGATATGTGTGATAGTCTATCGAATTGACCCAATTAACTCCACCCTACATCAGTAGGATGAAAGATAAGATCGATGCTGGCAGTAATTGAACTCGGAACGTAGAATGACACTCATGCAATATAGTAGAATATCACTTAAGTAACGCACATCACTTAAGTATATATACATATTTTCTTATATATTGTCAAAGAGCAAGCTACAAGCTAAAAACAAACTAATTCAACAGTATGATCTCAATTTCTAGCGGGAGATATGACGCTTCACTTACATTTCAAACGCTTCTTACGATAGATGTAACTTTACCTTAAAAAGAACACTGGACTTAAAGCCTTGTAAAATATACATTTAAACCGGTCATACCCGACCAGAATTCTCTCATCTCTTTCTGTTAAAACCTGCTGTAACTGGCCACTCATAGTGATGTTAAGGTATTTTTCTCAAAATAGATAATATCAAAATCTCATAGATTCGATATTATGTGAGATAATCATGTGAGATAAAGCCTTTACTGCGAAAATAAAATAGTAGATATAGAGTAATGTAAATGCTAAAGGGTTAAAGACCGCTGTATTTTTTGTACAACAACAAATAACTGACAGAATCCTATGCAATAGAAATAAAGAGCCATGCAGGGAGCTTTTGTAGAAATAACAGTCAAATTTACATCAAACCCAGCCTTAAAAAAGGAGTAGAAATATTGAACAATGTAGTATGAGATATACAAAAGGTTATGATGGTTATGAATGGAAAACCTTTGATCATCGATCTGTTCGATCAAAGATGACCTGGGGCTATAAAACAAAATAAGCTACTGAACAAAGAAGAATAAAGAAAATAGACCAATAAGAATCCTCCCACGCCAGCCTTCCTCAAAATTGGTAAAACATTGTATTTATTATAAATTACAAAGCATAAAAAAATAAAAATAAAAGAAAGGATTAAACGCAGTAATATCAACAATTCTAATATAGGTCTTACCATATCAACGTTTACATTACTCACTTCAAATAACGACTACTCTAATACCAATCAAAGCTGTTTATGAAATACGTTTCTAAAGTCAATCATCAAAGCCATACAAGGAAGAAAGGAATGTAAAATAAAATATATACTTTCTATCTAGACCATCGCTTCCCAACCTTTTACCATCACGACCCATTCTGACACACCTGTAATCTTCTACAACCATTTTAATTGGTTGGGTTTGAATTAGATTATTGGGTGAGTGAGGAAACGACCGAAGCTATGTCCATTCTATTCGATAAGCTTCCGTCCTTTAATTATATATATATATATATATATATATATATATATATATATATATATATATATATATATATTTTTTTTATATAGAAATCATCAGGGCTTCCAGATGATTTCTCCCGAATGAAACAGTTCTAGTCCTGTAGAAGCCATTTCTATATTAAATATTTATACTCTGCTATGTATTGAGTACCTTACTTACTGTGGTTACCCCGATTGAACCCGAGATAAACTTATATAACGGGATCTTCTGAAACTGAGTTTCAGAAGATTCCGTTAAGGGTGAAAGCAGCGATTCTTTGCTTAAACTTTAATCTGTTATATTAATAAATATTTGGTCTACGGTTCTTATATATATTATATATATTTATCCTTATCGAGCCCTCTTTGGATTTTAGTCTTCAAATTTATTATTATTACTATATATATATATATGTATATATATGGCTTCTCTGTACACTTCTTCGGAAAGTATGTTTATTCCCTTTCAGAAACTAATTAGTTGGGAGTGAAATTTTAGTAAGTAAGTTAATTTTATAATTTTCTTATTTTACGTCTCTCATATTATTGTTCTGCAACCGCATGCATTGAACCACAAAGTTACTAAGACAAAACCTATATATTTGCTAACATAAGTATGCATCTGTGTGTATATATATGTTACTAGATATACTAATTCTTTATAATTATCTCCAAATTATTTGTCGAGCAAAATTGACCAAGACTGCTGCTATGGTAACAGTCAGGCTGCTGTCTTCTTAACAAACCACTTTCCACTGATTGACCTCGATGTCACGTAATTGATTCTTTTGAATTTGCCACCGACGCAGTAGGCAGTGATTTTCTCAATGGCTAGGAATTTAGTCCACGCTTTGCTTTTTTCTATCCACTGAATTATTTTTGTATAAGTTCCCAGTGTCCACGTATTGCCTGGAAACTTAGCTGAGAATATACTTCCCTGATGACGAAAGGCTTCTCTGTACACTTCTTCGGAAAGTATGTTTATTCCCTTTCAGAAACTAATTAGTTGGGAGTGAAATTTTAGTAAGTAAGTTAATTTTATAATTTTCTTATTTTACGTCTCTCATATATATATATATATATATATATATATATATATATATATATATATATATATATATATATATATGTATATATATCCACTCTCAAGAGGCCAGCAATTACCCAGTGTATTACTGGTACTTTATTTTATCACCATAATAATAGTGAGATGCGTGGACTGATGCTAATATGATTAAATCACTTAAGAGATTCAGACTCATAGATGTCCGGCTAAATCTACATAAGTGTGAGCCGTAACAACAAAAATAGTAAGCACAACACCATACTACTACTACTACTACTACTACTACTACTACTACTACTACTACTACTACTACTACTACTACTACTACTACTCGTCCTCCACCTCCTCCTCCGCCGTAGACGATATATTTGCTTCGTGTGTTTCAAGAGATGTTCTCAACCTTTCACAGCATTCGCGTAAATGTACCATTAATCCTGCTTTTGTTGATGTCCAAGACTCACATCCGTTGCTTTGAATAGCCTCATTTTCGTTGTTTTCTTGATCGGAGACACCCTAACCTTTGATACGGAGTTGAGAATCCCCATGCTTTGTCTACTCTGGTCTCGACATCGTGTTCTGCGTTCATGAAACTGCCAAGGTATAAGAAGTCACCTACTTCCTCAATCACCGAACCGTCTACGCATGCATTTGTTTATTTAATGTTGCATTGAGATGCATGAATTTTGTTTTCCCAGCATTCAAGAAGCGTCCAATGGACTGCCCTGCAGCCTCCATTCAGTGTAACACGCCATCAGATTCTTTACAGGTGTTTTCCAGGAGAGCTATGTCGACTGCATAAGCCAATTCAGGTAGAACTTCCTCCGGATGTCGGGTACTTTCTCGACTTTTCAGCGTTATACCGTCTAATGGTGCAACGGCATTACAACACAACACCTTGGTATGGCTTATTGTTGCTGACACAGAGGACACAGGGGATTTTCAAATTTTTCAGTATTTCCATAAACCGGTTGGGTAGTACGAGCAAGCATTGAAAACGAGCAGATCGGCTTGACCACAGAAGGTGGAATTCAATTACTTACTGCAAACTAACGAATCCTGAAGCAGTTTAATAGTACTTCTATTGCTTACAACGTTATGTCGCTCCTTCTCTGTTGTATACATATTTACAAGTATGTGGACTGGATCAAACATACACTGACAAGATACTTATCCTATAGTATTTTAATTATTTCTGCGGCATTCTATCAACTCAGCAGCCCGTGATATTATACATTAATTTGAAGTCTTCAATCAATATAAAGTCAAATTTCATGCTTTTCTCAAAGAAATTGGGTGGCAGATTGGCAGAATCGGTAGAGCGGTGAACAAAATACCTTACGGTATTTAGTTATGTTCATTTACGTTCCAAGTTCAATTACAGCCAAGGTCAAATTTGCTTTTCATCCTTACTGGATAGATAAGAATAAGTATCGGCTTGCAATTACTGAAAGGGATTAAACCGACTATTCCATTGAAGGAGGGGTCCCAGCATGAACTTAGCCTAATCACTGGAGCCAATAAAGTAATAAATACAATAGGTAACATAGGTGAAATATCGAGAAACCACAAGGAGTTAACAACTTACTTTATGCTATATCAATTGAAACGTAAAGTGTCCAAAAGCGTTTAGTCTCGATTTGGTGAAAGACCAGAACTTTCTGGTAGAACGAAATAATTGTTTCTACTTTAGGCACAAGGCCAGCAATTACCCAGTATAACGAAATAATGTTAAATTAACGTACAGCGTTCATACAATTTCCAAGAACCCCCGTAATGTATGTGAAGTGCTCTGGTTTCAACTGTGAAACGAAACTAGTAAGCATGGGTTCGGATCCTTGAGAATTTTCCTCTACCTTTGAAGCAATTGCCACAGAACATTTAATATTATATCATGCTGGATGTCTATAACCAAGTTTAAAATTATGACTAATTGATATTCTGCTAATTAGTTACAATCACAAATATTCCACAAAATTAAACCAACAATCTAATTAGATTGACACAAGCTGAATATCAATAATAATGACGACAATGAAGGCAACGACAGCAGCAGAAACAGCAGCAACATTATTATTATTATTATTATTATTATTATTATTATTATTATTATTATTATTATTATCAATAATAATAAAAAACAACAACAACAACAATGATAATAATACTGTTATAGATTAATAGATTAACCATTACCTAGTTAATCGACGGTGTGGAACACTTCTGACAAAGGTTTTATTTTACTAGTTTTGGTGAAAAGCAATTGACAAGGCATTTACCAGTTATACCAATAGGACCTCAAAATAATAGAATAAAGAGATAGATAGATTGATAGATATAGAAGGAAAGGGTGGGTGGGAGTGAGAAATCAAAATTGCAAATAGAGTGTTGTGTATACCTTTAAGCTTCGCTGGTGTTTGCAAATCTTTATTAATGTCGGTTGGGTGAGCAGGATACGCCAGCAGCCGATACAAGTTTGTCAAAGCTGACTGATAACTAGAAGAAGCATTATACAAACGATGTTTCTAACACATGACTGCAGATTGAGAAGAAGCTAATCAGTGGGTTCGTTTTCTTCCAGTTTTGCGTTCAGGGAACGATTCTTGTGAAGGAAAGTAGAAATTATACAATTCCCGTAGACTGGAAGGCATAAGGTCTTGTCTCGATGTTTGGAAATAAGAGAGCGCGTGAGAGTCCGAGAAAATAAAGAGAGAGAGAGAGAGAGAGAGAGAGAGAGAGAGAGAAAGAGAGAGGGAGAGAGAGAGAGAGAGAGGGAGAGAGAGAGAGAGAGAGAGATATAGATAGATAGATAGATAGATAGAGAGAGAGAGATAAGAGAAAAGAAAGAAAAGAGGTGAGAGGGATGGGTAAGATAGGAAATGGGGAACTTGTTTGGTGAATTCTTTCCCGAGTGGCTGGTGAATATATCGTGAAAGTGCAAGCCTAAAGGACAAGTTTTTGTGATTTCGGTTCTTTATCAGACCTTTCTATAGAAAGTAATTATGGAATATATCGGCCGAGAGGAAGAAATGAAAACCAGCATTATGTATTGGAATGAAACCAGCAATATATAAACTTATATCTAGTAACGAAAACCCGTTTCAGATTTAGTTTTAGACCAGAGTTCTTGGTGCAGATTAACTAATAATAATCCTTTAACTAACCTATTTAAAATAATCGTATTTATATAATTTATTTCTTATTACGAATAATTTACAACTTTGTCAGAATTATATCTCAGTCATTTCGAAAATTTCCATAAAATAATTTTATAGATACTAAAATGATATATATAAAAAGAGACAAAAAGTAAAAGTAAAAACATGGAAGAATATATAAAATGGATTTGGGCAATATGAATTTGGTAATAGAAAAAATGCAATTTGTTTTAATATTTAAAGAGTATGGCAAGTTGTTCTTCGCATTTTGACAATGGATTAGGAAGGGGACTATTTCTGTGGAATCCAGCTTACAAGAATTTTTATGTTCCTCCCCGCTCCCTCTTAGCTTTGCCCATTGGGTTCTTCATACGAACAAGTTAGCCACATTGTCACTGTGCAATGTTGTTTTCCTAATTGCTAACACCATTAAGTTTATAATGCTCTCGTCTCTTCGAGCCATCTTTCTACCTTAAAGCAACCCAAACTGCTTTTTGTTGAGCTCAGTACTTCCTTAATTTCAGTGGACCGCCGATGAAACCCCGATTACTGAGTTACTAATTAATAAAAACGAATTTATATCTCAGTCATGATAGAATGATGATGTTGGCTGGCGGACATATTGAATGATTCCATTAAACCAGCATATAGATCATCTTGCCAACAGTGTAGTTGTCATTGGCTTTACTCATTCTAATTATCTCCAACGTGAGACATCAGCAAAGGTTATTTTCCTCGCAGAAGTGAAAAGGATACATATGGAACTATTGAGAAATTCGGGAAAAATTAAAGGAAACAAAGAGTTATTTACAAGCAGCAAATATGAAACTTATACCCTATATAAGGTTATAAACTAATTAGAAAAAATAGTTGAAGATGCTGAACATCAACATCCCATCTTTCATTGCCAAAGGTCATCGATATAATTTATTCGTAACAAGACATTTTCTCATTCCTTTTAAAAGGAGTGCAAATATATCTTAGTAAACTAGAGCTGAAAATATCCCGTTTATACTCCTTCGGCAAGAACGATGTCACTGACTCAACGTTACTCAACTTAAATGATATATTAAATTTGCAGTTAAATATCTGACTTGCTTTAGGTTTATTTTAATCTAATTTTTGTTACTACCTTTTCGTAAGCTAAGTCAAGTTCGATGAAGTTTGCTCACATGATCTTTGCATTAATTATCTGGCGTTGAAGTTTTGCTTGTTTTAGTTATGGCAATTACGATTTCTTACTCAAAATAAACATAGCATACAGTTAGAAATAACAAGAAGGAAGACAATATGATGACCTTCATGCCTTTCTGAAAAGTATGAAAAGCTTAAATAGCGAAGTGAACTGGCTTTAAACTTGGGCGGAGTGGATTGTTTCTTGTAATATTACACAGCATTTGTCACAAAACCATAGAAATATTTACTTTTTGATAAGGAACAATGCTTCGGGTTTACAGAAGAGGAAAAATAATATCGCGTGATATTACCTTCATAAATTCTATAGCCTCCATTCGGCCTGTAATGGAAAAATAGTTCAATAATTTGACCCACCGTTGGAGTCTTTCACAAGTTTACAATGCTAACTTAGTAATAAAAATAACATAATCTGTAGTATATAGAGCAGTATATATCATTGGGATATCGTGGAATATAGTACAAGAGTTGTTGTTGCTACGGCTTGCAAAGGTTTAGTCAATCTCCAATAAGAATCTCATTGGAGTCTCGATAAACTTAGCAGAAAGGATATAGTCCGATGCTCTAATAGTTCATTTTTCAACCAATACACCACTCTCTACTGGTATTTTATTTATCGACTCCGAAAGGACGACAAGCAAAGTTGATCTCGGCAGAATTTGAACTCAAAACCTAGATAACTGGAACAAGTACTGCAAGGTATTTAATCTGATATTCTAAAACCTCTGCCAATTCCCCAGCTTTTATATCATTATCGCAATAAACTAATTCATATATTATCAACCGGCATTTCCATAGGCTTGTTATTTAGCCTCAGATAGTCCTTGATTGAGCTGACCTGTAATGAAAGATATTCTAGTCATGATCACCCTGTCATTTTCTTTTATACATAATGCACACTGGGATACAGTATGTGTCGTTTTCTTAAAAAAAAAAATTGGTTGTGGTTTCAGGGAGATGTTTGTTATTTATAGCAGGTCATTTGAATGACATCTAGCAGCTCAATTCCACGTAATACACTCCATTAAAACTGGACAACCTTTTGAGAATTTATGGCAACAATTCCACTATATATGAAGGTAGATATCTAGTTAGGTTAATGGGATGCAGTGTCAGATTTCCCTTTTAGAGACTTCACCAGCTCGAATAACCACACAGAGGCTCCCTCAAATGTTGTCATTTCTGATTGAGCAGATTGTATTTTTATATGATTGAACCCATAACTCTTGGTAGAGTCGCAGTCGTAGGGGCACCGTAGTGGAACCTATGTGTGTGTGACTCCTGTTATTCCCACCCTGCATCACGTTTGTTTCCCTACACTATAACCATAGTAATCCTTATCAT
This sequence comes from Eledone cirrhosa, assembly GCA_964016885.1. Taxonomy (NCBI): domain Eukaryota; kingdom Metazoa; phylum Mollusca; class Cephalopoda; order Octopoda; family Eledonidae; genus Eledone; species Eledone cirrhosa. The sequence continues at coordinate 52,797,140 of OZ024740.1, forward strand.
TATCTTACCCATTTATTTTATTAATCAACATATATTTCCTTTCCTCGATACCCCATTCATATTTATTCATATGTTCAGTCTGGTAGTCCGATCACACAATTCTTACCCCTAATATGTGCGGGCGTTCTTTTTGTTATAAATATCACTGTAGTTGTGACTGACTATCGTTGTGGTTGTTACAAACATTATTTGGATTGGCAGTGTCGGTAGAGAGTCAGACGCCAATTTTGCAGTAGCGAGTTAAGGCCCTTTACGGTCTGAGTTAAAATCCCACGGAGGTTAACTTTGCCTTTCATCCTTACGGGGTCAATAAAATAAAGTACCAGTAATGCAGTGGATAATTGCTGGCCTTGTGCCAAAAGTAGAAACAATTATTATTACGAGAAGGGCGGTGATAGGCAGTATCGGTAGAGCGTCGGACGCCATGCTTTGACGCATAGAGTTACGGCCCTTGCCATTCTGAGTTCAAATCCCGCCGAGGTTAACTTTGCCTTTCATTACGGGGTCGATAAAATAAAGTACCAGTAATGCACTGGTGATGCTGGCCTTGTGCCAAAAAATAGAAACAATTATTATTACGAGAATCTGTTTATGACGACCAGTACCACCACAGTGGTGGCTATCATTGTAGTCGTTATCGTGGCCGAAATCATTACTAATGTGATTGCTGTTGTTGTCACGGCTGCTTAGCTTCGGTGGTAGTTGTTTTGGCTGGCTAGTGTTGTATTTGTTGTCATTAATCGTATATTATTATTACTGCTGCTACAGTGACTGATGTAGACGATGTGGTCAGTGCTGTTGTTGTTGTTGCTGCTGTTGTCTCGACTGTAGCTGTCATCACACTAGTTATATCGCCCACCCTCAAAATCCCTTTTATTACTCCCTCTATCAAACAAAATTTAGCTACACATAGACTAGTGTCTAGATCAGGCATGGGCAACCTTTTTCGAGAAGGGGGCCGCATGAAATATGGCTCATCATCAGGCCGGCGGAAAGCACTAATTTACATTCGTGCGCACATTAAAAAAAAGGGCAGTAACTCAGATTGTTTTGATTTGTTTCTTCAGAATTTGCTGTTTTCCTCGATCGTAAAAATGGTAGAAAGATAAATTACGACTGAAAAGTTGGAGTAAAAAAAATCAGAAAGATTTCACTTAAGTGACTTAGGCGAGCCATTCAGAAGCTTCGCGGGCCGCAGGTGCCCATGACTGATCTAGATATTCCTTTGATAATTTACGACCACAAATCTGTGGTAGGTCGCTCCACAAATTGTAAACTCAACGGCTGAGAGGACCTTTTAGGAATTTATATGTCAGCCGGGCACACGAGAAGAAGGACGTGGTTTTTGCGTGCGGCATATCACAAAATCGGATTTTCATTTGAAAATACCGTTCTCATAACAACAACAAATGCATAAATTACATCATGGATTGCATAAGGGAACCGCTGAAATAATTATTATGAATAAACGATTTATGTAACATCAGCATTTTTCTTAATGTTATTCTTATACTGAATCTCTATCGTAACTAGAAGCTACGATTGTAGAGAGCTTTCTCCTGCTTACTCCTGTTTTTACCAAAATAATTTCTACTGAACACACACAAACACACACACACACACATATATATATATATATATATGTATATATATATATATATATATATATATATAGAGAGAGAGAGAGAGAGGAAAATACAGGAGAGTATGTTTTCATTTACAGGATTTTAAACCACCAGCGTGAAGAGAATATAAGCTAAGAGAGGTGTAGGAGAAACATAAATAATTAAAAGGATAAATTAAAATGAAAAACCAACCTCATAACTAAACCACACATGTACAAACTCACTAAGAGATTGTTTCACCGTATAAGTGGGTTCAAATTCAGCTTTGTGGATCCTCAGCATGTGCTCAAGCTGATATTGTCTCCACTACTAAAGATAACTATAGTAACTGACCTGTAGCACGTGTGAATAGAAGGGAAATAAGTGCGCGAGGCAGTGACCGGTGTTATGAACAGAACAAATATAATAGGTATAAATCGATGTTGCAGCCTCAGTGTAACAGATGCCAATCGAATT
>OZ024740.1:52809220-52811720 GCA_964016885.1 Eledone cirrhosa
AGTCGTCCACTTTAAATATAATCAGACATATGTTGAATATCCAAGTATAATGGAAGTAACTTCCTTCCGTTGGCAGAGAACTCTGTCAGAAGAGGAAATAGACTGCAAAGCAGGTGTAAGAGGAGATTATTCTGTCCAACTAACATTAGATTTTAAGCTGCTTATACCAAGCACGTTATGTATGTATGTATGTATGTATGTATGTATGTATGTATGTATGTATGTATGTATGTATGTATGTATGTATGTATGTATGTATGTCAAGTCACTCTTGAGTGCTACTGGTAACATCTAACCCAGTACAACCTGTCATATTGTCGGGTCGTCGGTGACTAAACCGGCAACCCCACCAAGTTTACTTGGTGAGGAGGGTGATTTTGGACATCCTGCAGGACAAAAAATAAAACCTGACAAAGGGCAGAAGAACTCATAAGAGTCAACTGCCATGCAGAAATGTGTAAATATGTATATACATGTATGCATGTGTATATATGTATATATATATATATATATATACATGTATGCATGTGTATGTATATGCGCAGGGACATAGAAATAGTCAGGCTGGATACCCGATCGCACGGTTAAACCACTGCGAGTGAAGAACGTCTAGCCTTTGTCAGGGCATTCTTCTAGGAGAAGGCAACTCAGGAAACTGGGATAACTCCGACATAAAACCAGTGGCTCAGTAGTTACCGATGATGTTGACCTTTTCTTCTTTTCGGGTTATAGCTACTGTCGCTCAGAGAGTGGGATTGGCTCAGTGCACAGTCTTTCCTCACTTTAAAAAAAATATTCACGCACAGGCATTGCACGATAGCATTAATTGATAATCATTAATAATGTTATATCGTGCAATGGCCATACTCGATAACGAGGGGGCAGCCATCATGTATGTATGTATGTATGTATGTATGTATGTATGTATGTATGTATGTATGTATGAGAGATGACCCCTTAGCCTTTGTCAAGGCAGAATTCTAGGAGAAGGAAAACTCTGATATAACACCTGCAACCCTGATGGTATCCAATGATGTTGACTTGTTCTTCTTTTTGGTAAATATCATCTTGGTTAAGAGAGTGGGACTGGCTTTGTGCAGTACCTTTGCTCACTATAAAAGCTTCACGACACAGGCATTGCTTTATATCTGGAGATCTCTCTGCACTTGTCATCACATGGTACCATTGCCCCAGCACTATGTGTCAATAATTGTCACAAGTGTAGTGTTTGTACCAGAGTTTTCAAGCCGCTGACTGGACTAAAAAGTCACACTCGTTCAGCGCATCGGTAGGGTTCTCCTACATGGATATAAAGTAGTGGCCGTACTCGAAAATGAGTTGGCAGCCACCATGTATGTATGTATGTATGTATGTATGTATGTATGTATGTATGGGACTGGCTTTGTGCAGTGCCTTTGCTCACTATAAAAGTTTCACGGCACAGGCATTGCTTTATATCTGGAGATCTCTCTGCACTTGTCGTCACATGGTACCATGGGCCCAGCACTATGTGTCAATAATTGTCACAAGTGTAGTGTTTGTACCAGAGTTTTGAAGTCGCTGGCTGGACTAAAAAGTCACACTCGTTCAGCGCATCGGTAGGGGTTCTCCTACATGGATATAAAGTAGTGGCCGTACTCGAAAACGAGTTGGCAGCCACCATGTATGTATGTATGTATGTATGTATGTATGTATGTATGTATGTATGTATGTATGTATGTATGTATGTATGTATGTATGTATGTATATTCTTCTGGCTTTATAATTTTATAAATTTTTACCAATAGAGAGAGAGAGAGTGTCGGTTTCTGAAATAGATACAAGACTCTCATTGGAATTTATGCATCAACTAGGTAGATATGTCTGCATCTCTGCTTGTATGCATGTGTGTGCAGGTGTAGATGTTATTGTATGTGTTTTGAGTTATATGTATGTGCATATGCTTTGTATCTGTACATGTGTATATGCAGTTATTAGATGCAGAATTTTTGGAATGTTTTACATATTTTTACTGTTCCATTAATGGATTGTACTTGTAATTTCCTAACTAGTCGTGTTCTTTCTGTTCCTGTGAAGCCCAGATTCTCAAGATTTGTACTGAGGCAGTTACTAACATATCCCAGTGCCCCAATAATCACAGTTATAAATCTGAAGGTATAGTCAGGGTGGAGTATCTGCAGATTTCTCATCAGTTCTGCATAAATATTCTCCTTTTCGCTGATCTTTAATATATTAGCATCTGCTGGGCAGCTAACTTCCACTACTGTGCCTGCCTTCTTCTCCCTGTCTCATATCATTATATCTGGTCTGTTATGTTTGCATCTTATTGGGGTGTTGACTGGAACATTCCACCAGTACTCTTTCATATTATGTATGTATATGTCTTTCACATTGCTCACATTGCTGTAAATTTTAATGTGTATTTTGTCAGGGCTATCTTTTCTACGGATTGCATCGTACGGTGTTTTGGCCACTACATCATGCCTCATACGTAGATAGT
>OZ024740.1:52816720-52819220 GCA_964016885.1 Eledone cirrhosa
GTCACGTATTACAATTAGATTCTCGATAAAAGCAAGGGAAGTAATCTACGCGTTTCATTCTTATTAGAAATCTTCAGGACTACATATCCAGTGCTTTTATCGAGAATGACACAGCTAGAGACTTATAGAATACTTAGCTGTGTACATGAACTGGTTTGAAAGAGCGGTTGCCGGTCCGGCAGAAATTAGAAATTGGAATAAATGCTCTGAAATAGCGATATATATGTGAATATAGACATAGAATATTCGAAAATATTCTGTATGTTTATAATAAACATTTTGAAGACCTAATCGCTATAGAATAGAATACGTCACGTATTACAATTAGATTCTCGATAAAAGCAAGGGAAGTAATCTACGCGTTTCATTCTTATTAGAAATCTTCAGGACTACATATCCAGTGCTTTTATCGAGAATGACACAGCTAGAGACTTATAGAATACTTAGCTGTGTACATGAACTGGTTTGAAAGAGCGGTTGCCGGTCCGGCAGAAATTAGAAATTGGAATAAATGCTCTGAAATAGCGATATATATGTGAATATAGACATAGAATATTCGAAAATATTCTGTATGTTTATAATAAACATTTTGAAGACCTAATCGCTATAGAATAGAATACGTCACGTATTACAATTAGATTCTCGATAAAAGCAAGGGAAGTAATCTACGCGTTTCATTCTTATTAGAAATCTTCAGGACTACATATCCAGTGCTTTTATCGAGAATGACACAGCTAGAGACTTATAGAATACTTAGCTGTGTACATGAACTGGTTTGAAAGAGCGGTTGCCGGTCCGGCAGAAATTAGAAATTGGAATAAATGCTCTGAAATAGCGATATATATGTGAATATAGACATAGAATATTCGAAAATATTCTGTATGTTTATAATAAACATTTTGAAGACCTAATCGCTATAGAATAGAATACGTCACGTATTACAATTAGATTCTCGATAAAAGCAAGGGAAGTAATCTACGCGTTTCATTCTTATTAGAAATCTTCAGGACTACATATCCAGTGCTTTTATCGAGAATGACACAGCTAGAGACTTATAGAATACTTAGCTGTGTACATGAACTGGTTTGAAAGAGCGGTTGCCGGTCCGGCAGAAATTAGAAATTGGAATAAATGCTCTGAAATAGCGATATATATGTGAATATAGACATAGAATATTCGAAAATATTCTGTATGTTTATAATAAACATTTTGAAGACCTAATCGCTATAGAATAGAATACGTCACGTATTACAATTAGATTCTCGATAAAAGCAAGGGAAGTAATCTACGCGTTTCATTCTTATTAGAAATCTTCAGGACTACATATCCAGTGCTTTTATCGATAGCGATTAGGTCTTCAAAATGTTTATTATAAACATACAGAATATTTTCGAATATTCTATGTCTATATTCACATATATATCGCTATTTCAGAGCATTTATTCCAATTTCTAATTTCTGCCGGACCGGCAACCGCTCTTTCAAACCAGTTCATGTACACAGCTAAGTATTCTATAAGTCTCTAGCTGTGTCATTCTCGATAAAAGCACTGGATATGTAGTCCTGAAGATTTCTAATAAGAATGAAACGCGTAGATTACTTCCCTTGCTTTTATCGAGAATCTAATTGTAATACGTGACGTATTCTATTCTATAGCGATTAGGTCTTCAAAATGTTTATTATAAACATACAGAATATTTTCGAATATTCTATGTCTATATTCACATATATATCGCTATTTCAGAGCATTTATTCCAATTTCTAATTTCTGCCGGACCGGCAACCGCTCTTTCAAACCAGTTCATGTACACAGCTAAGTATTCTATAAGTCTCTAGCTGTGTCATTCTCGATAAAAGCACTGGATATGTAGTCCTGAAGATTTCTAATAAGAATGAAACGCGTAGATTACTTCCCTTGCTTTTATCGAGAATCTAATTGTAATACGTGACGTATTCTATTCTATAGCGATTAGGTCTTCAAAATGTTTATTATAAACATACAGAATATTTTCGAATATTCTATGTCTATATTCACATATATATCGCTATTTCAGAGCATTTATTCCAATTTCTAATTTCTGCCGGACCGGCAACCGCTCTTTCAAACCAGTTCATGTACACAGCTAAGTATTCTATAAGTCTCTAGCTGTGTCATTCTCGATAAAAGCACTGGATATGTAGTCCTGAAGATTTCTAATAAGAATGAAACGCGTAGATTACTTCCCTTGCTTTTATCGAGAATCTAATTGTAATACGTGACGTATTCTATTCTATAGCGATTAGGTCTTCAAAATGTTTATTATAAACATACAGAATATTTTCGAATATTCTATGTCTATATTCACATATATATCGCTATTTCAGAGCATTTATTCCAATTTCTAATTTCTGCCGGACCGGCAACCGCTCTTTCAAACCAGTTCATGTACACAGCTAAGTATTCTATAAGTCTCTAGCTGTGTCATTCTCGATAAAAGCACTGGATATGTAGTCCTGAAGA
>OZ024740.1:52826720-52836720 GCA_964016885.1 Eledone cirrhosa
ACTAAGACACTCCACTTCGCTCGCGAATTACATCACAGCATTAAAAGACTCAAACATCAGCTTCTCCACGCACTGGGAAATTGTCGGCAGGGCAGCACCGTACAATTTCAAGAGGAAGTGCGAGCATTGCCTCATGGAGCTTTACCATATCATAACGGCACCCTACGAACTCATCAACAGCAGAGCAGAAACAGTGATAAGCTGCACGCACCGCTTAAAAATCTCTTACTCCAGATGGAATAAGAATGAGGCATGAAAACCGTAAACCGGGTCACTCTGCACCAAACCTTAACACCCCGGCGGGCAGGCGCTGCAAAAACATCTGTAAACTAACCATGCATCCCAGACCCGACGTGAATCTACCCCGGCGGGCAGGCGCTGAAAACAAACATCTGGAAACTAACCTTGCATCCCTGACCCTGCGTGAATCGACAATGGTAAAGCAGTAACCACAAAATACTAACGGGTAACAAATAGCCTGGAGAACACTGCTCTAACACCGGTAGGAGTTATCTCCCTTGATCTACTGCAATATAAATACATATATATATATATACATATATCCCAACAATTTAAATAGAACTTTTGCATATATATATATATATATATATATATATATATATATATATATATATATATATATGCAAAAGTTCTATTTAAATTGTTGGGATACAACAAGCAAATATTTTTATAACTGATATAAAGCACTCGACAAGTATTTGGAGTAAATATACGATATTAAGAAATGGAAACTATATTTATAAAACCATATCTATTTTATTATACATATTTCAAGGATACCGTGTTAAATTATGGTATGCTTTCATCAGACAAAATACAATATATACCAGTTTTATAAATAAATATTGACATACACTTTCAAAATGCAACCGTTACTTTTGGAAGACATCGGGATAGTGGATTTGTTTACTTATATTAGTAAGTCGTTGTGTTACAGAGAAGGAAAAAGACGGAGAGAGAGAAAAGCGGAGAGGGAGAAAAGGGAGAAAGAAAGAAAGAAAGAAAGAAAAAAGAAAAAAGAAAAAAAGAGAGAAAAACGAGAGAGAGATATCAAAACACCAGACAGAGAGAAAAAAAATCGAAAATTATATTGATATAATTATATTTCCAAAATATAATCCTTTTGTATTTTATGTACTCAATTATAATATGTACTATATTGATGTATACTTATCTCTATACGTGTTTGTATCTATATGTGTATATTAGCATACATATACATGTGTTATATGCATTTTTATGAATATATGTCTGTATGTATTTATACATGCGTGACGAGTGTCTACTGATTGGTTGAGGATGCACACACATGTATATATATGTATATGTAAGAATTGTGTGTGAACATGTACATGTATACCCATACAATTTGATTGCAGATAGACATAATTAACAGCCATAAATGCATGACAGCTAATCTTATATATTTATATATATATATTAAACATTTTTATTTAATAACACAAAGGATGTATAACATTAAATTAAAAAAAAAAAAAAAAAAAATCATTTATGCTTTGTATGTATATATTATATGCGGAGGTAGATATGATGTGTATTTTGTGAGTGTGTGTATATATATATATTTATGTGTATTTTGCGTGTGTGTACGTGTTATATGATATGTAGTTTCTCTAGCAATATATAGATTTCTTAATGTTTAAATTCCAATTTTTAATATATTGATCTCAATTTTTAAACTAAATATCTAATCATAGTTAAACAATGATTAATTTCTCATATTATATATGTATATTCCATTCATGAATATTAATATTTCTAATTTTATTTATTCATTTCATCTCAATTGTTGACTTAACTTAATATGACATGACTTAAGGTTTTCGTTCTCTCCACCTCTCTCTATCTCTATATTTCTCTCTCTCGATTTTTTCTCTCTGTCTGGTGTTTTGATATCTCTCTCACGTTTTTCTCTATTATTTTCTTTTTTTCTTTCTTTCTTTCTCCCTTTTTTTCCCTCTCCGCTTTTCTCTCTCTCCGTCTTTTTCCTTCTCTGTAACACAACGACTTACTAATATAAGTAAACAAATCCACTATCCCGATGTCTTCCAAAAGTAACGGTTGCATTTTGAAAGGGTATGTCAATATTTATTTATAAAACTGGTATATATTGTATTTTGTCTGATGAAAGCATACCATAATTTAACACGGTATCCTTGAAATATGTATAATAAAATAGATATGGTTTTATAAATATAGTTTCCATTTCTTAATATCGTATATATATATATATATATATATATATATATATATATATATATAGAGAGAGAGAGAGAGAAAGAGATAGATAGATAGATAGAGAGGCAGATAGATAGATAGAGAGAGAGAGAGAGAGATAGAGAGATAGATAGAGAGGCAGATAGAGAGAGAGAAAGAGAGAGGGAAAGAGAGAGGTAGATAGACACGTAGATAGATAGAGATAGATAGATTGCAAGTGCGAGTTAAAATCAAGTTAATTAGAGAGTGGAAGCGAAACAGCTGTTCTGTTTTAGAACACTCTTCTTCAACTACTCGACTCTTACTTCATTATAACTTTCGATCTTTTCCATTCCCTTTCATGAAACCATATTTTTAACCTCATGGATTGTACAGAGTTTGGAGGTTTGGTTCATGGGTTATCTTGGGATTGAACTGAGATCTTTGTGATAAATTTTGTGAATATCCATTGAAAATTCATTGTAATGGAATGGAGAAAGAATAATTGTGGGCAAATCAGTGGATAAAAGTGCAGAGTAAACAAATTGCGGATAATCATGAATGAAATGGCTCGATATAAAATGTACCAATCAAGAATCGATATAGTTATCAATACTTTTCTAAATTTGAAGCCTGGTACCCATGCTTTCAAAACAACGTTGTCATATTATAACTTATTGATTAAGTGATATATTTACCTGCTCAGTGTGAGAGTGATGTTATTCTCATCATTCACTTTATGTTCGAATGCGATGAGACATGTAATGTATCTTCTAGTTGATCTACTATGTAATTATGACGTTATGTTTATGTAGTTTTATAATGATATTCTCATCTTTATCTACAGTATAATTATAACGTTAATTCTAAGAAGAACAATATGTGTAAGTGTAATTGTAATTATACTCACACATATAATTACAATTAATCATAAATAGGCATCATATACATGCCAAGAACTTGTAATTATGGCACGGTTGTAATTGTGTAATTGAAACTAGAACGTCATATTTAAGATGTGTAATTATGATGAAATATTTATGATATGTAATTATGACATCAAATTTATGATGGCTTCCTATCGATATTTACTGTGAGTTTATGAAATTATTGATGAATGTTATTATTATTTACGGTAATAGGGTGGTAGGCAGTATCAGTAGAGCGTCGGACACTCCGCTTCGCTGCACATAGTTGCGGCCCTTTACATTCTCAGCTCAAATCCCGCCGAAGCTCGCTTTACCTTTCATCCTTACGGGGTCGATAAAATAAAGTACCAGTCACGCACTGGGGTAGATTTAATCGACTTTCCCTTCCCCCACAATTGTTGGCCTTATGCCTAGCTCAGAACTCATTACTTACGGTGATAGGCTGGTAGGTTGGCGGTATCGGTAGAGCGTCGGTTAAAATACTATGCTGTAATTACGACGGCCCTTTACGTTCTGAGTTCAAATCCCGCCGAGGTTAGCTTTGCTTTTCATCCTTACGGGGGTCGATAAAATAAAGTACCAGCAATGTACTGGGGTCAAATTAATTGATTTTCTCCTTCCCACAAAAAGCTGGCCTTGTGCATAAAGTAGATAGAAATCGTTTTTATCTATAGTGATATGATGATATTCCTAATCTTTCCTATCCGAACGTTACTGTAATTGTTCAAAACATCACTTACGATTTTAGAGGTGACGATATGTTACTTCAGCTATCACTGGGATTATTTGTCCACTTGAGTGTCATTTTTTTTTTTTTTTATTGATATGTGAAATATTCAGCTCACAGAAGTATTTGCCATGATGCTTATTTTTGCTGCTACCGTGCTCAAGATATATTTAATTTCATGGGAGCATAATGCTATTGCAGTGTTGATGGATTGTCATCAGTATCAAGAAGGATATACCAAGAAACCTTTACTTAGTTGTTCGACCTGCTAAAAATAGCAGCCAAACATCCCTCAAATCACACCCTTCACTAATCTATATTACATTTATAAAGAGACACTGAAAACTGAAGACTGCTGGATATAAAATTTAGGCTATCTATCTCATTCTATAGTACTATAAGTACTCTCTGCCAATTTTTATTGTTTAAACAAGTTCATATCATAATTATGTGTTTCCAGTACTTAGAGAGACAGTTTTGTAGGACTGAATTAGAGGCTTTCTTGTAACGAATTTAAGTTCATATTCTTTTGAATTTTAACGTGATTATTCTTGAAAAGGTTTACATCTCGTGGAACCATCTTGTTGATAAGAAGATGGTTCGAACGGACTTGACAAGATTATATTTAAATATTCTATCTTCAGATTGAACAATATTTGAGAGAGTAGTTTATAAATTAATCGTAGACAAGTCATTTGTTGGTATTTCCACTAAGAAACCACCAAAGCACTTATTCTAGGCCATTAAATGAACGGAAATGTCAGCTGGTTTTGAATAACTTTCAATAATAACTTTCAATATTTTCGTATGATATCAGAATGGTGCATTGATAGAAACAGAAACAAAATACCGTATTTAGATATTGCTCTTTATTGTTTCAAATCTCGCCATAGTTAACTACTTTGCCTTTCAGAATTCAATAAAATAAAATACTAGCTAAATACGAGTGTCAATTTAATCGGCTTTACACCCTGCTCCAGATTTGTAACCTTGTGTTTATGTTAGAAATCGATATTTTTTAATAACATAAATCATTATTATTTTGTAAAATAAAATAGTTAGAAAGAAGAAGAACAGCACCCACTACTTTTTCCAGGTTTTCTGAGACTGATGGAAGAAATGGAGCCAGTTATAAACAGAACTGAGATAAAATTCGAATGCCCGAGAAAGAGTAAATTCCATTTAAGGCAAAAACAGACAAAAAAAAACAAAAAAAAAACAAAACAAAACGTTACAAGAAATTGAAAATATAATTAAAGGGTGAGAGAAGGAGTTGAATTTTGATTTCCTTTTTTTGTGTGGGTGTGGGTGATGGTTAGGCAGTTGAAAATGTTTATTCGGCTTCTTAGACTAAGTTTTCTTCGTAAAAAACACTGTTGTAGTGGTCCACTCTGATCATGGCTATAACTATAACAACAGTGGTTTAAGTAACGAAAGCTAGATTCTCGTATTGATATTTTCGCATCTTTTGTAGAACATGCCGTAAAGTAGATTGTATGCACATGATAACCCAAGGGTGAGATGCAGTTTCAATTTCTGGTTGAGAATATGTAATTCCACATACGCCATTGTGGCTTGTTGTTTGTGCGATACAAATCGTATATATTATATTGTTGTAGTTATTTTGATCCAATTTTGCCTTTATCGAGCAAACTTATGATCAATGGCATTCTATAACTATTTCGTGCTTTTCAAGGACGACATTATTCAATGTATGCTTCCGTATTTTAGACAGTAGTGTTTAAATTTAGTAAGAATTGTCAGCTATTACTACCAGGTCATGCGATAACACAGACGACTTGTTAGTTTGTATTATTATTACTGTTTAGTCTCAGGTTAACTCTTTTCCAAATACTGCACATTTGTTGGCAGGTCAGGCTCCCTAGATAAGGTACCAATTACACGGTGTTGTCCAGCATCCACACTCTCCTATGTGCATCCCACTGCACTAGTCTGGTCAGACTGTTAGAATGGAGGACAAACGATTTTTGAAACATTTTTTCTAGAGTGAAATGTCAGGGGAAAATGTTCTGAGACAATGTTGAGCAGAAGGAATTGAGAATGTCACCGGTAAATTATCAAAAAGAAAAAAAAAAAGACTTGTCAGTCACTTCCGAACAAATCCATATGGACAAATGAACGGACTCTGGTTCAGCAATCTATGATGAAAGGCATTCAAATCATGAGCATCCTGTATTTTTTCAGGTGAGAAGTATCTGAGTCCTCATTATCTAATGTGTTCTTTTCTTTTTCAGACGGTAGGATGTGATTTTATGAAAGTTTTGGCTGCTATTTCCAGCAAGTCGATCGACTCCATAGAAGAGTCTTGGTGTCAATTCATGTTAGTTCCTGCAAGTGATTATGGTGTTGGTTTGTTATGTTATATATATTGTGAATGTGTGTGAGTAGAGTCTAAAAAGAATGACTAAACTGACAGTAGTTCGAATCCCCAAGGCTTGCCGAAAAAATATATTTTTATACGTAAAATAAATGGATCCTCGTCGGTTTCGACGTTGACCATTTGTTTGGTAGAACTGAACTGTTTATCCAAGGCTCTTTGAATTATAGGTACAGACTATGAGACGTATTCCGACAGTTATCGACTTACCAATTTCCCCAATAAAGCTTTATCAAAAGACACTTACTGAAGACATCACACAGTGGGATCGAATCTGAGACATTATGTTTCAAAGCGAACATCTTAACAAATCAGACATACCTACACACTTTTATGAATGCACGAGGGCATAAACACATCGCTGAATTTTTATAGGGTTTAACACACACTTTTATGAACACATTCATGAATGTAAATTGAAATATATATCTTTTTCATTTTCTCTCTATCTTCCAAGTCTGTATCTTCCAAGTCTTTCTTCTCCTTTATCTCTCTTTAAACATGCATGCAAACAAATGTCTTAAAACACGCATACATACAAATATACTAAGGGAGCATTCCGTTGTATATATCCATAATTACACACAAACGAATAAAAATACACATACATATACGAAGCCATCATTTTTCTCTCATATTTCATTTACTTTTCTTTACATTTTCTTCCATTTTAATTATTTTCCCTCTTTCACATAGACATACATACAAATAATACATTCATGTACACATACATGCACGCTTCTACACCTCCCCCACAAATGTACACACACATGTACACAAAAACATAATCGCATTCTATCCATTATAGTATCATAACGTGTGTAGAGAGGAAACTGTGTATTCGTTACTTTAATTGTTGTTACCGCGTAAATTGTATTTCGGAATAGTTGTTACAATTTTATTTTACACGAGACTGCAAGCAACATTTGAGACAATTGCATACATGATGTAAGCTGCAAAACCCCGTCTGTTTGGCGCATATACTGATGTAATATGGCTCCCAAATATTCTAGTAGGCATTCATTGAGAGTGTACAGTTGCGGGTATTTAAAGCAGGGTATATTTAATAGTAAAAATCTGATTCAATTTGAACACATACATACACATATGCGCGCACACACAGACGTATGCGCGCACACACTCATATGTGTGCAAACACACGTATGCACACACACACATATAAAGTTCATCTCGGTACCACTTAAACTAAGAGCATTCTATCAGACGTTCTAACGTTTCTGATATATATATATATATATATATATATATATATACATATATACATATATACATATATATATATTCGTGCATACACACACACACAGGCACACACACGCGAACACACACACACACACACACACACACATATATATATATACATATACACTTTATCCGCATACTTGCTTGCTTTTGCTGCTTTGGTGTCCCCGGATACGCAACGTTTATGTCTCAATCCCACCCCTCCCTTGACTAGTCGAAAGCTCACCCCTGTTCTTTCCCTCATTCGATACAGACTGCAAAATATTTTACTAGTTTTACAGAATTAATTTCAATCGTTTCATTGATTTGCAAGAAATCTGGTCACAAACAAAAGAAGAAAATACTTCTAAGTATGAATTTGCAGGTTTGTACGATTGTAGTGTATGTTTGTGGTGTACACATGCGGTGTAAGTCTGTGGTACTTTGTGTATCTAACCAACGAACTGGTTGAAATAAGATACACACCGTTGCTCCGTCTCAACCCACAAATAACTTTCGTAGTTGGCTAAAAGTAAAACAAGTTGATGTTATGTTCTGAGGTTGAGTTTGATTTTTTTTATTGCTCTAAATCTTTATGAAGACGTTTATATGTATACCTACAAGCACATATATACCAACAGACATATATGCATTTATACATATGTTTATATATACACATAAACGCATACACTAACTTTAAGTAACTCATATAAATTACATGTATAAGTATATACTTAACCCTAACCCATGAAATATTTAATGAACTGTTTGAAATGGGGCATATAATTCATATCTGGCTTGAGCCATTATCAACACTAGTGGTTTGCATTTTAATTCAGACGAGGGCATACCACCAACCTTGCACGCTCCTGTATATAATGGCAAGAGTTCCAACCTAAACAATCCTGTTTATTTGTATATCTAGTACATTGTGTCCTTCCTTTTAAAAAGTTAGCGCGTTGTTTGAAGTAATTATGATATTATTTCTATCAGGTCGAATAACTACGCAGAGGTTTCCTCGTTAGTTTAACTTGTTGAACCTGTAACAGTGGAGACTCCCGGCGTTCTTGGTCTCCCGTTTACCGCTCTACTCACTACTATCGGGACGGAGTTGTCCCCCACCCCACAGTTATAAGTTACGCCAACGTGTCTCACTCGCCATCCTTTGTGGCAACATTTTTTCCATTCTGTTCGCTGGGACCACGTGATGGTCTGCGCATAGGCTCCCACACACCAGAGAATGCTCCTCCACACCATCGGGGCCGCATCATTTGGGTAAAATATTTCTTTCACAACCTTTGACTAACCATTTGATTTGTAATGGTGGATATATACTTTTTATTAGGTTGGATAAAACGGGGGGCAATTTTTCCAGTCATTTTAAAGAGTTGTAATTTGTCTATTTCGAGATATTGCACATCTGTCAAGTTGTTTTTAATGTTGTTGAAAAATTCAAAATTAATTTCCTAAATTAATTCCGAAGATTTCATTAAAAGCCTTTAAGGAAAAAAAAAAAATAATATAAACATTTATTCCAATATTCTGTTTTTGATAAATAGGAAACACCAAAAATACACACTGTTATATACGTTATACGACACACACACACACACACACACACATATATATATATATACGCATACGCATACACAATTGCGTATACTAGCGGAAACACCACTCCCCGGGCGAGATTCTAACGGTACATAATATATCTGAATGCGTATGAGTGTGTGTGTGTGTGTGTGTTTGTGTGTGTGTGTGTGTGTGCATATATGTGTGCATATATGTGTGCATGGGTGTTTCTTATTCCGTATATATCAATGCATACAAATGTATGAAAAGGACGACTAAATATTTGGCTTGCGAATGTTCCCAACCCGTAAGGGATGCCATGCTTTGCAACATAGAGTTATGGCCCTTTATGGTCTGAGTTCAAATCCCGCCGAGGTTACCTTTGCCTTTCATCCTTACGGTGTCGATAAAATAAGGTACCAGTTACGCACTTTGATAATTGCTGGACTTGTGCCAAAAGTAGAAACAATTATTAATGTAGACGCGCACGCGCACATACACACGCACGCACGCACGCACACGCACACACACACACGCACACACACACACACACACACACACACACACACATATATATGTATATGTGAAAGTGCCTTGCTTTGTGATTAGGGTATTCGGCTCACAATCGTATGGTGGTGAGTTCGATTCCCGGCGGCGTGTTGGGTTCTTGATCAAGACACTTTATTTCACTTTGCCCCAATTCACTCAGTACAACGCATAAATGAGTACTACCTGTAATTCGAAGATCAGCCATGTCATATTCTGAGTCATGCTGAATCTCCCTGAGAACTACGTTAAGGGTACGCGTGTCTCTTTTTGATCGGATCAACTGGAACACTCATCGTCCTAACCGAAGGGGTGTCAGTTATATATATATATATATTTTAACATAGAAAA
>OZ024740.1:52841720-52856720 GCA_964016885.1 Eledone cirrhosa
TGGATGGTAGAACATCCCGGTAGCCAAGAGCGGGACAGGGTATATGCGGCTAACTAATTAGCAATGCTGCTTACCTGCAGGGACCAGCGCCATAACACGGACCAGCCACCAAGGAAACAATTGCCGTTGATAAGAGGTAGCTATCAGCAAACTGGTGACTTCTCGGTTCAAATTCTTTACGCTTTCCTATTATGCTGTTCGAAGAAGACGAAAACAATTTTTAATTTGTCATCAGCAAAACAAACAAGCGAAATAAGGCAAAAAATAATACAGTAAAATATATCTTTGAGCGGAAAATATCTCATGCTCCACCCTGCTCTATCTACTTCTGACTTCGCTACCGCCCCCCGCTTGCAGACTTTTTTTGTATTTCCACAAGATGCTTCAATATTCATATTTTTCAAGAAATGCAAGTTTTTTTGAATGTATGAAAGTCTTCTTCTTCTTCTTCTTCTTCTTCTTCTTCTTCTTCTTCTTCTTCTTCTTCTTCTTCTTCTTCTTCTTCTTCTTCCCTCCCACACTTCTCTTGTTGTTGTTGTTGTTGTTGTTGTTGTTGTTGTTGTTGTTGTTGTTGTTGTTGTTGTTGTTGTTGTTCTTCTTCTTCTTCTTCTTCTTCTTCTTCTTCTTCTTCTTCTCCCCCCCCCCTCCCCCTCTTCCCCTTCTTTAATTCTCATATATGTCTCTCACATCTCTACATTGTTCACACACATTTTTACATTCTTGCATTTTCAGTTCTCTCTCATATATATGTGTGCGTGTATCTATCTATCTATCTATCTATCTATCTATCTATCTATCTATCTATCTATCTATCTATCTATCTATCTATCTATCTATTGGTTTTCCTTTGTGTGATAGCTATGGCGAAAGAGGTTGTATGGTGGACAAGGTTGAAAGGGCTGAGGTCAGACACCTTTCTCTCCGGCCAACAACTGATTCTTTCTTTCAAATACCACTTTGGAAGAAGAATCAGGATGGAGAGAGAGGTGCTGTACCCCAGCAAGTTTTATAAAAGGTGGGTGAAAGTGGCGAGAATGGCCCGAGTGGTTGGACTTTCTCTCTATATAAGCCTGTAGGTTGAGGAAAAAGAGGAAGAGAGGAATGGAGTACTCACTCTTGGTGCTCCTGGAGATTAGGGTTGCACATTTTTTCGGGGGTATGTGTTACCCATATGAACTGTCTCCCCCTATTGGGGAAAATCGACTAATTTTTTAAATTGCATTTGTGATAACATTTTACACGTTTTTATTGTATGTAAACTTCCCCCTTTGAATTTGTCCATTTCTTTTGTGCCCCTGTGGCTAATAAAGAAACATATCTATCTATCTATTTATCTATCTATCTATCTATCTATCTCTCTATTTCGGCCGCTGAGATAGGGGACGCGCTGAGCCAAGCAGCAAACGCAAATCTCCAGGTCTCGACGGTCTACCCTACGAATTTTACGTAACAATGCCGGACTTGTTCTCCGGTCTCCTGGAAGCGGTCTACTGCAACTGGCAGCAGAACGGGAGAATTCCCAGTTCTGTGACCAAGGGCATAATCACGTTAGTCAGGAAGGACGAGAACAAGGGGGATGACATAGGCAACTTCCGGCCCATAACTCTGCTCAACACAGAGTTACAGATTTTGGCCAAGGTCTTGGCAAAGAGGCTGTCGCTTGTCGTCGAAAACCTGGTGGGAGAAGCGCAGACATGCGCAATCCTGACCAGGTCCATACACGACAACCTCCACCTCATGCGATACATCATAGAGCGGGTAGGGTGTAAACTCGGCTTCGGTGGGGCCCTGATCAACTTGGATCAGTCTAAGGCTTTCGATAGGGTTGACCATCGTTACCTGGTGCGGTGCTCGAGGCGGCAGGCTTCGGACCCGTGTTCAGGGGCTGGATTGCTGCAATGCACAGCAGCAACATCTGCTCAAGGCTCAAGGTGAACGGCTACCTCTCGGAGCCGTTCCATATCACGCGATCCATCCGACAGGGATGCCCTCTCTCCTCCCTTCTGTACGTACTGACTCTCGAGCCACTACAGCGGAAGTTGGAGCTTTTGCAGGGCATCCTTTGGAACCAGGACTGTGAAAAGCGGCGTCGGCCTACGCCCACGACGTGACAGTAATGGTGTCGAGCACCTCGAAAATCGGGGAGATCGGCACCTTACTGGAGGAATACGAAAGGTTCACAGGAGCGAAGCTGAACCGGGACAAATCCGTCGGTTTGCAACTCGGAACGTGGAGAGGCAAACCGATGCCTTCCGATGACGTCGTCGGACGCTGGACGGAAGGACCGGTAAAGCTGCTCGGGGTCTGGTTTGGTCCGGAACTCCAGGTGGAGAAGAACTGGAACGAGGTGACGGATAAGGTGTTTGCGCTCACGCAGAAGTGGGCCGAGTGCAAACTATCGATGAAAGGTCGAGCAGAGGTGGCGAACACTTTTATAGCGTCCGTCATCTACTACCGCTTGACCGTCGTGCCTTGTCCAACCAAAACGCTCACCAAAATGGAGCGCGCGCTCTTCCAATTCCTTTGGAAGAAACAGGCTCCTTTGGTGAGAAGATCCATCTGCTGCCAACACCCTTCAAACGAAGGGCTGGGGATGCTGTGGCTGACGATGCGCAAACATATCTATCTATCTATCTTGTCCCCAACTCAACAAAAAGAAAACCCTGCTACCAACACCAGCTCCACCACCACCACCACAACAGATAAACAAACAACAAAACTCAGTCCCACCCAACCCGTCCCTCAGTAACACCACAACACCACCACAACACAAACAGTCACAACACATTACCCCAAAACAAAATACAGGCCCACCCAACCTCTCACTCAATAAAACAACACAACCACCGCAGACACAACACACAACACAGTCTAACATAGTGACATCCATCTCCCCCACAAAGAAAACCAACACGGAAACATTACCAGCAAACATACCTCTTCCCTCCAACACTGAAGATAACCCAACGAATTCGGAGGAAGAAACGGAGTCCTTCAGACAGATTAAAAGAAAAAAAAGAAAACATGTGCAAAACACACAAGGCCAAACAGCCCCTACCCAAATCGCAACACAATCTAACAAAACAGAAAACACCCCTCCAGCAACAAACAAAACCAAACCTGCCCCTCCCCTCTTCGAAACACTCACACCATCGGAAAAAAAGACATTACACTATACTTACATCAACAGAAACAATAATAAATTAAATGAACTCATATACAATAATCCTTCGGTACAAACCGAAGGTGTAAACTTTGTTTCATCAGAAAACCACCCACATTTAAAACTAATAAAAATCCCAATGAACCTCTACCAAAAACTAAAAAAGGATTTTAAGGAGGACGTAGGACCACCCTCTGTCAAACCCATAAACCGCGTCCTACTAAAAAGCTTTCCCCCTCCCCTTCCCCTCCCCAACACAACTCCAAACACCCCAACCCCACCACACACCGACGACCCCACACCACCACAAGACACCCCTTCACCCAACACCCCCGACCCCATGGAAGTCGTGCAACCCGAACCCCGGGAAGCGGAAAGGTAGGTCTCTACACTCTCCTTTGGCTCTGCCGCCCACATGGATGTGTTAAGAGTAGGATGTTTGAATGCACGTGGCCTGGGCTCAACTTGGAAGCAAGCAAAGCTTCTAAATGACCTCAGGTCATGTAGTATAAATGTAATGGTTATCTGTGAGACTCGAATCAGCGTCATGCGGCAGCTGGCCCCCACCTTCGATGACTTTGAGGTGCATGCATCTCTCTGTCAACCTGGAGGTGGGGGTGGGGTTGTCGTGCTGCTGCAAAAACACCTGGGTCTTGCCGTACAGGTTGTGCACTCGGACCCGGAGGGTCGTTTGTTGGTGCTAGACGTTGGCAGTAGTGAAAGTGCGGCCTTGAGACTGGTCGCCGTCTACTCCCCTTTCGGAGCTGAACGGCCCGACTTCTTCCAGCGTTTGGAGACTTTTCTG
Source organism: Eledone cirrhosa (assembly GCA_964016885.1). Classification (NCBI taxonomy): domain Eukaryota; kingdom Metazoa; phylum Mollusca; class Cephalopoda; order Octopoda; family Eledonidae; genus Eledone; species Eledone cirrhosa. Next base: position 52,845,689 of record OZ024740.1, read on the forward strand.
GGAACGTCGCGTTCCCTGCTTCTAGCGGGGGATTGGAATGACATCCTGGATGCACGTTGGGACTATGCAGGAGCATGTCCTAATAGAGGGGGGTGTAACAGCCTCAAGGGGTTACTCGACCGTTTTAACTTGGTCGATAGATATCGACTAGATTTTCCAACTGTGCCTACCTGGACTTGGAGAAACCACAGTGGTCAATCTAGATCGTACTTAGATAGATTCTTAGTTAGAAGTAAGGATAGGGACATATTAAGCTGTCCAGAAATGCGCACGGTTGGCTACACGGATCACAAATTAGTGACCTGCGTGGTCAATCTCGAGAAAACACATAGACAGGGTCCCGGTTACTGGAAACTTAATTTGTCTTTACCGGCAAAAGAGACTTACAGAAACCGGATTAGCAGATTAGTTAAGGAGAGGTTGACGGGTGCAATCGTCAACAACCGATGGTGGGCATCTCTCAAAAGAGAGATTAGAACAGAATCAATAAGTTATAGCAAGATGTTAGCTGCCAATAGGAATAGAAACGAGAAAGAATTAACAGGTAAATTAGAAGAGGCAATCAAGAGCGAAGATGTGGCCAGAGTGCTGGCATCGAGGACGGCCTTGAACCAGTTTTTCGATGCAAAGCATGAAGGCTGCGTCATTCGAAGTAAAATACGTGCTCTAGGTAATGAGGGGGCCAAAGCCGTTGGATGGGCCCGCGTGACAGAAGCTAAAAGTGGAAATCGATCCACCATCCGGTCGTTGCAAGACGAAGATGGACGAGTGATCCGGGAGCCTAAGCAGATGTGCGAGGCCTTTCAAAAGCACTTTGCCCGATTGTTCGGGGGAGGCGAGGGTCCGGGCCGGGGCGTGGATTTCGGTCCATACCTCGACGGCCTGCCGCGTCTCTCGAACAAAGAGGCAGAGTCCTGCGAGGGACCAATCTCGGCTGATGAGATCGGAGATGCGCTGAGCCAATGCAGCAGACGCAAATCTCCAGGTCTCGATGGTATACCTTACGAACTTTATTTAGCAATGCCGGTCTTCTTCTCCGAACTCCTCGAAGCGGTCTACTGCAATTGGCAGCAGAACGGGAGAATTCCTTGTTCTGTAGCCAAGGGCGTAGTCACGCTGGTGAGGAAGGACGAGAACAAGGGGGATAGTATAAATAATTTTCGGCCCATAACCCTGCTAAACACAGAGTTAAAGATTTTGGCCAAGGTGTTAGCAAAGAGGTTGGCGCTTGTCGTGGGTGGCCTGGTGGGAGATGCGCAGACATGTGCTATCCCATCCAGGTCCATTCACGATAACCTCCACCTCATGCGATACATCATAGAGAGGGTTGGCAACAAACCCGGCTTCGGTGGGGCCCTGATCAACTTGGATCAGTCTAAGGCCTTCGATAGGGTCGACCATGGTTACCTGGATGCGGTGCTAGCGGCGGCTGGGTTCGGTCCTGTTTTCAGAGGCTGGATCACTGCCCTACATAGCAACCACATCTGTTCTAGGATCAAGGTGAACGGCTACCTTTCGAAGCCGTTCGAAATCACACGATCCATTCGACAGGGGTGCCCTCTCTCCTCCCTTCTGTACGTATTGACTCTCGAGCCTTTACTGAGGAAGTTGGAGTTGTTGCAGGGTATCCCCCTGGAACCAGGATTGAGCAAAGCGGTGTCGGCCTACGCCGATGACGTAACAGTAATGGTATCAACCGACTCGGAGATCGAGGCGATCGGTACCTTACTGGAGGAGTACGAAAGGTTGTCAGGAGCGAAACTGAACCGGGAAAAATCCATCGGGCTGCAACTCGGAACGTGGAGAGGCAGACCGATGCCTCCTGACGGTGTCGTCGGACACTGGACGGAGGGCCCGGTAAAGTTGCTTGGGGTCTGGTTTGGACCGGACCTCCAGGTGGAAAAGAACTGGAACGAGGTTACGAACAAGGTGTTTGCACTAACCCAGAAATGGGCCAAGTGTAAGCTGTCCCTAAAAGGCCGGGCGGAGGTGGCGAACATTTACATAGCGTCCGTCACTTACTACCGCCTGACTGTCGTGCCTTGCCCTAAGGAAACACTCACCACCATGGAACGCATGCTCTTCCAATTTCTTTGGAAGAAGCGTCCTCCTATGGTGAGAAGATCCATCTGCTGCCAACAACCTTCGAAAGGAGGGCTGGGGATGCCGTGGTTGATGATGCGTAGGCACGCATTAAGGCTACGGCACCTACAGGTATTCCTCACTGGTCAACCGGTGTGGGCTCCGTTCGTGAAACGAGCCTTTCCGAGACTCGTCTCACTCACCGAGCTACAGTCCTGGGTCAAGCAAAGATCCGGAAAACTGGGAGACTGGCACACTGAGTGTGCTCAGGCGCTCAGGGCTCTCTGGCAAGCGGGCCGGGCCATCGGTGGAGAATCCACCTCATCATTCTATAGAGGGCTGGTGGCTAGCAGGGGCGATGACACCCTTGGAGAGTCGCTGGACATGGAGGAAGACGAACTGGCCAGCCTGTTCGGTAGGACTTTCGGCCCAGGACCAATGGACAACTTCCAGAAGTCACTGGCCTGGCAGTGCTACCGGGGGGCTCTACCCGTTCGAGAGAGGCTCTACAGACACGGGCGCCCGGGCAGGGATCCCTCAAAAAAGATTTGCCCTAGATGCGTGCGTCACGAAGAAACCGTGGCGCACGCATTGGTGCAATGTCCTGGCGTGGCTGATCTGTGGGGCTACGCCGAACAACTGCTGTCGCGGGTGGCGCCGATTAAATTGACCGCCGAGTCCGTGATGACAATCAAACCGCCTCCCCTCTTCACAAAGGAAGCAAAGGCGGTTTTTCTGTGCGTAATAGCCATGTTGAAAGAGGTTGTTTGGTGGACACGATTGAAAGGTCTGAGGTCAGGCAACTTCCTCTCTGGCCATAGTCTGGTCTACTTCTTCCGATATCACTTCGGAAGAAGGATAAGAATGGAGAGAGAGGTGCTTGGCCACAGGCAGTTTTATGAAAGGTGGGTGATAGTGGCGAGAATGGCTCGTGTAAATGGGCCTTCTCTGTATACCATCCTGTAGGTAAAGAAGTAAAGGAGAGGGGAGCACCTTCTCCATGTGCTCCCCGGGCAAAGGATTGCACACTTTTTCGGGGGTGTGTGCAACCCCCATCACGTCCCCTCCCTTTTGAGGTTATTTTCGATTATTTTCATGTTACACCCTTTTTACTCGATTATATGTAAACTCCCCCTTTGTATTTGTCCCTTCTTTTTATGCCTTTATGGTAAATAAAGAAATCTATCTATCTATCTATCTATCTATCTATCTATCTATAGGAGAGGAAAGGAGTACAAGCTCTTCGTACTCCTGGAGATGAGGGTTGCACATTTTTTTCGGGGGTCTGTGTTACCCATATAAACTGTCTCCCTCTATTGGGGAAAATCGACTAACTTTTAAATTCCATCTGTGATAACATTTTACACGTTTTTATTGTATGTAAACTTCCCCCTTTGTATTTGTCCCCTTCTTTTGTGCCCCTGTGGCTAATAAAGAAATATATCTATCTATCTATCTATCTATCTATCTATCTATCTATCTATCTATCTATCTATCTATCTATCTATCTATCTATCTATCTGTTGTAATAATATTGCCATAATTAATAACAGAACACACTCACTGTTTGGTTGGTTTTAGCTTCTGTATCTTTTATATCAGTTAATTTATTCGGTCCTCAATATTACCATTGACTGACCAATGGTAAAAAATACAGATATAATATAGACACAAACACATATATATAGTGTAACAAAGTTCTTTCGTTGCACATCTGCAACATTGTCAGTGGTGCTATTATGTTTCTTCCTGTTGTATTGTATGTCTACGCCATCTTTATTTAATCTGTTTATATATATATATATATATATATATATATATATATATATATATATATATATATATATATATATATATATATATATATATATATATATATATATATATATATATATATATATACATATCTGCTCTCTGAGTTCAGACCTCGAATGGAGATGGGCTCCACCAGATTTAAAACCAAAGCCCTATAAACGCCCCTACGACTCCCTCAGGAGTAGAGTTTTGATATTCATTCATATTAAGACTAAAAAGTGAATCTTGTTACTTTAAGTTTCGCCTGTTTATCACAGGGCCATCAGACAAGAAGGTTCATATTTGATGATAAACAGACGAAACACCAGAGTAACAAGACTCGGTTTTTTAAGCTTTAATATAAATGAATATATATATAATTAAGTTAAAAATGTACATCTACATATGCATACTGAAATACTAGTATGCATATGAATACACACACGTATACAATATTCCTTGTCTGGCTTTCTGGAGAATAGAGGAAAGGTGTTTCCTCGAAAACCAGTATGACTCTAAAAACCGGTTTGTCTGTGTGTTTACATACAGAATAGCTGGATTACTCACAGTAAAGTAACCAGTGAAAGACTTGGTACATCTACATATGTATACGTGTGTGTATTCATATGCATACTAGTATTCAGTATGCATATGTAGATGTACATTTTTAACTTAATTGTTTAAGCGTCAGTCATACAAAAGTGAGTTACAAACGAAACGAAATTTAATTTCGTTTCGTTATTTGTTTTTAATATATATATATATATATATATATATATATATATATATATATATATATATATATATATATATATATATATATATATATATATATATACATATATATATAAGCTAAAAAAACGAGTCTTGTTACTCTGGTGTTTCGTCTGTTTATCATCAAATATGAACCTTCTTGTCTGATGGCCCTGTGATAAACAGGCGAAACTTAAAGTAACAAGATTCACTTTTTAGTCTTAATATGAATGAATATCAAAACTCTACTCCTGAGGGAGTCGTAGGGGCGTTTATAGGGCTTTGGTTTTAAATCTGGTGGAGCCCATCTCCTCTCGAGGTCTGAACTCAGAGAGCAGATAGCCGAAATGAATCCCGCAAGCATTCTATCCGACGTATATTACACACACACACACACACACACACACACACACACACACACACACACACACACACACACACACACACACACACACACACACACACACACACACATTATGTATGTAGTTAAATATAGCTAAATATATAGTTTTGTGAATACCTAGATTAAGAATATCCTACGATATATAAAATATAAAGCCAATATAAAAATATGACTTTCATACAATAAGCCATTATTTTATAGCAAGTGCATGCATTTCTATTTATGCATTTCGTTACTGTACAATACAAGTGTGTATAAAATATACACGAAATATTAACTTGCTCTTAAAAGTCTTTTTTTAATGTCTTTAAAAATGTACCAGCTACTGTGTTATATCATTGTTAAGTTTTATATCAATGAATCAATCAATAAATTAACAAATCTATTAATCAGTCAATACTTATTTATTCTGTAATAATGAGGAAGTGTGTTCATGGTCGCATGGCCTACGAGAAATCGCCAAAATCACATCGTAACGTCTTTAAAAAGAAAAGACATTCTAGATGTTGGAATTTCTTTAATCTGCTTGACTAAGGCCGACATGGAGCTAAATATCGACAACAGCAATAAGAGAATCAATATCTGGACTTTTCTAATAGTTGGGTACAAAACTTGGCAAAATTTAACTTTCATTTTTAATTGGTACAAAGTTTAATTTTCGTTATCATATTGAAGTATTTATTTTGTTTAAATGACAAATTCAACCTGAGTGGACAACCGGTGGCGTTCAACTGGCTTATTTTTACTTTTGTATTTGTGGTCCAATTTGAAGAAATTTTGTGTCCTTTGCGTTGAAATAAAAACAATAGTATTTACAAGTAGTTTCTGCATATAGGATACTGTGTTAATAATTGTTTCTACTATTGGCACAAGGCCAGCAATTACCCAGTACATTACTGCTACTTTATTTTATCGACCCCGTAAGGATGAAAGGCAAAGTTAACCTCGGCGGGATTTGAACTCAGAATGGCAAGGGCCGTAACTCTATGCGTCAAAGCATGGCGTCCGACCCTTTACCGATACTGCCAATTCACCGATGAAGTTATAATTCCATTAGAATGAAATTTTATATATTATTTAGAGAGAATTAACTCGTTTTTGTCCAGTTTGATAAAAGTTGTTATTTAGACCAAAAACTTAAATATGCGATACAGGTAAACATTTGCTTCAATTTGAAATGATTGGTTGTGCTGACTGTATGCTGAAGATTGGCTTCTCTTCTTTTCATGTTGTGACGGCTGAGAAAAATGTTTTATATCAAAAAGAAAGCAATGCAAAACTTCCCTGTCTTCTTGACAATCCTGTTGCTTTGCAAAGAAAAGCTTAGAGAAATGCCATAAACCTCTACAATCAGTTCAACGAATTTAACACAGCACCCCTTCCCAGCTGAGAATTATCGGATGAAGAATCTATTCTAGAGTATCGTGTACTTGGCACCAAATATCATCTTTATGAGGCATCAATACTTGAATGAGTGAAAAAGCTTTATTCAGAAAATACCAAAATCTCAAGTGCAAATTCTAATAAAGATATGTATATTTTGTGGCGAGGAAACTTGTGGAACGGCTAATTCTTTCAAGATGTTTTGCCATACTAAAGATATTCATGGCTGGAATGGCTTTACTCATAAGTCTGTTTAATTAGAGCTAACTTGGGACTAAACAGAAGCAAGGACAACAACAGAATTTGTTAGACCCTGAGGATTTTGAAGTTTTAGATTTCCCTGTTGGTTTTTGAGTGTCTATTGAAACAATCGGGTTAAAATTATAGTCAAGGTGGACTATGCATATTTCTTTAGTGTTCTGGTTTAAGGTGTTTTGGGGGGTTGTTTTTCGAAAAATGCTTGCTTGGTGTTGCAGTTTGTGTCGGATATTTGAAGTTATTGTGACATGGTGTTTGGTGTGTCGGCTGCTGTTGATGATGCTAATTACTCTATATAATGTTTTACAGGGAGTTTTTAGTGGTATATCGGCTACAAATATTTGCCAGTTTTCTGTTGTTCTATGGAATACCTTTTGCTATTTTTTTATTTAGTTGTTTGAAACAAAGTTTTATTTCGGGTGATTGCGGTTTTGGCGTTTAATATCTTAGGGTTTCTCTGTTTTTATAGGCTGATTATATATATATATTTAATTTGAGTTGTATTTCTGTGTTGCCTTGCGGGATATATTTTCTTGATGCGTCTATATTTGTTTTGTTGAATATATATATACTGCAGCGTCAATGCTGCTAATTGTGTTGTTGAATTTTGAAAACCTTGATTCCAATTTTTGGTGCAACTCATTTGAAGCGCAAACTATTTTAAAATTTATTCTTACTTTCTTTATTGTTATACGAGTGCGTCGTGATGACAATTAGTAGGTGGTCTGAGGAATTGTTTGCCTAGCGATTGTTGTATGTGGTTGTTTGAAGAATGGTATGTCTTGGAAGATACATGTATGTGTTATGAGGTCGATTGTTTAGGATATAAATTGAGTTCAATTTTGATGAAATTAGCATCTCCTTTGTTATGTGAACTATTCGAAAACCAGCAAGTTTGAGTGCATTGAAGTGTTCCCTGATGGTGTTTGAGAGAGTATAACACTCCGCTAGTAGGGGTGTGTAACCTGATGGAATGGTTTGTGTGTCCAGTGTTGGTATATATATATATATATATATATATATATATATACACACACACACATATATATATATACATATATATATGCACATGTGTACACACATGCACATATACACATACAGATATACAGGCATATATATATATATATATATATACATATATATATATATATATATATATATATATATGTATATGATGGGTGCAACTCGATTTCGAGTAATGCCATCGCTTGATACTTAAGGATGAGCATCTCAGACGTAGCTCTTTTTAGTCCTGCCAGGGACTTGCTTATGGCCAGGCATATCATGCTTCGCAAAAAGTAGCATATCAAGCGATGCCTGTATTTGAAGCTTTTGTAAGTGAGGAAAGGCTTTGCACGGGACCAATCCCATGCTCTGAACATCGAATGCATTTACCCAAAAAGGTCTACATCATTGGATGCAAAAGAAGTCACAGGTTTTATATGAGAGTGACCTTCTCCTAGAGAAATGTTTTAATGAAAACTAAGAGTCTCTCGCTCCACAAAAAATGTCTCCTGAGTTCCTTCGCCCTTTGACGGGTCTTGTTTTTCATCTCACAGACTGTCTAAAATCGCCCCCCCCCGCCAACCCCACCAAGCAGGCTTGGTGGGGTTGCTTGTTTAGTCACCGACGCCCAGACCATGCACATGTAGTACTGGGTTACATGTTACCAGTATATATGTATACACACACACACATATATATTATAAATATAGTTATACACACAGACACATATATATATATATATGTTTATTATGTCCTTCGTCCTTCGTGTGGCTAGTTTTTGTTTTGTAAGCCTACATTTCTAGTGTAGTTTCATAGGAGTCAGTTTATGAATGTAATTTATATCAATATCACTAAATGTAAGTTTTTATGTATGTTAGAAAACTACTCGTTTTCAAAGTGTCTATTCTCAAAAATTTGTATTTAATTTGAATAATAGTACTGTAGGACATCACTACTACAGTAGCTATTGGTGTCTGAGATTAAGTTTCTGGAATACAACATGCCCTTCAACAATGTTTTAAAACGTGTTAAATATGCTTTTATCACACACTTAGTTTTTCTCATCCAAACCTCTAGTTCTAGTATATTGATATATTTATAGGCAGCCATTTAGGATGACCAAAACTTTTTCCGGATTGCAGCTGAATATCACTGACTGTCTTTCTCACATTAACTTCTTCAAGTTTCACTTGAAGAGAAATGAGCTGCCCTCCAGTAAATTTACTGAAAGAAGTGTGAGAGTAGCGAGGCTGGCTCGTGTGAAAGGGCCTCTCTCAGCATGCGCCTGTAGGCCGGCTAAAACAGCTGGAAGATGGTATGTATGCCTTGATGGTCAGGGTAATCCTGGATCTATAGTGTTCTTTGATTGGCTCTCCTCATACTAGGACCTCCCGATTTCTTTTGTGTATTCTTATTTCCCAAGCAAGTTCTTCTCTATAATCGATTCAGCAACCTTTTCCTCCAAGACTTTTGTAATTTCTTCTTGTAATATTTAAGTACTCGTCTTTCTTGTGGCAAGAATAAACATCTATCTATCTATCTATCTATCTATCTATCTGTAAAATCCCCGGCATGTCTTTGTATTGTCCCCTTTCTTGTTGCGCCCTTGTGGCTAATAAAGAAATCTATCTATCTATCTATCTATCTATCTATCTATCTATCTATCTATCTATCTATCTATCTATCTATCTATCTATCTCCTCTCTATTGAGGATTTTGTTAAAAATTTTATTTTTTGTTATATCTTATTTTATTTTTATATTTTGTTATTGCCTCCTCCTTATTGAGGACGCCTTTTTGTGTAAACTCCCCCCTTTGTACTTGTCCCACTTTTGATGCCCTAGTGGCAAATAAAAGAAATATATCTATCTATCTATCTATCTATCTATTTTACACGTTTTTATTGTATGTAAACTTCCCCCTTTGTATTTGTCCCCTTCTTTTGTGCCCCTGTGGCTAATAAAGAAATATATCTATCTATCTATCTATCTATCTATCTATCTATCTATCTATCTATCTATCTATCTATCTATCTATCTATCTACATACATACATATATAGATATATATACATGGCCTCAATCAGGAACAGGTAAAAGAGTAAAAGAATATATATATATATATATATATATATATATATATATATATATATATATATATATAAATAATTAAGTCAAATATGTAAAATTTGGCTTCGTTTATTATAAATTATAGATATACTGCTATATATATTTCGGTGGCAGCCATCATTGGCTGTGACCGCTTCAGGCAGTCCGAATTGGTGTGGGAAAGACAAGTACACATGTTGTTGAAGTGTATTTTACTCCGTCAATACATCGATATGTCCAGCTCCTGGTTGTGTTGTTATTCCTCTGAGGAACTGGAATCATGGATATGATTCTAGTTCCTCAGAGGAATAACAACACAACCAGGAGCTGGACATATCGATGTATTGACGGAGTAAAATACACTTCAACAACATGTGTACTTGTCTTTCCCACACCAATTCGGACTGCCTGAAGCGGTCACAGCCAATGATGGCTGCCACCGAAATATATATAGCAGTATATCTATAATTTATAATAAATGCCCTTTATGGGACATCTGATACCCATATTTTTTGCACATAGACCAATGAAATCTCATCTCTGACCACTCGTTTGTTTTGTTTCATTTGTCATCATTTGCTCTTCGTATTTTTCTACTGCATTGTACTGGCTTTTAAAAACTATTTATCGGTCTTGACTACACGCACACACACGCACGCACACACACACGCACACACACGCACACACACACACACACACACACACACACACACACACACACACACACACACACACACACACACACACACACACACACACACACACACACACACACACACACACACACACACACACACACACACACACACATATATTTGGCAGTATTGGTAGAGGGTCGGACGCCATGCTTTGCAGCACAGTGTTACCGTCCTTTACGGTCTGAGTTCAAATCCCGCCGAGGTTAACTTTGCCTTTCATCCTTACGGAGTCGATAAAATAAAGTACCAGTAACGTACTGGGGTCGATTTAATCGACTTTCTCCTCCCCCAAAATTGCTGACCTTGTGCCTATATAAGAAACCATTATTATATTATATATATATATATAAGGGCGGTGAATTGGCAGTATCAGTAGAAGGTTGGACGCCATGCTTTGACGCAAAGAGTTACGTCCCTTTACGATCTGAGTTCAAATCCCGCCGAGGTTAACTTTACCTTTCATCTTTACGGGGTCGATAAAATAAAGTACTAGTAATGTACTGGGTAATTGCTGGCCTTGTGCCAAAAGTAGAAACAATTATATTATAT
>OZ024740.1:52871720-52876720 GCA_964016885.1 Eledone cirrhosa
ATTCACATAGGTTCAACAAATTTCGATATTTTCTCGTCCAGTGATTAGCACATGTTTTACGGCACTTTCTCATTCTTATAATATTTATATAATATTCAATTATAATACTAGCTATAGATTCTTTTATTATCAATGGTAGTTATAAATGCTAGAGTAGATCGTATAGAACCCAGTAAATTATTATTATTTACATATGTTTTGCTCCTCCCCACTTTCGACTATTGATATTTTTGAATACAAAATTATATGGCGGGATTGTGAAATTTAATAATTCATTGAATTACCTACAATTGATAACCAAAATTCAAAATGTATGTTAAATATATTATGAAACATGGGATGATAAAATACAAAATTAACGCCGTTTTCATTTGAACTTTGAATCCAACGTGGGAAATCTAAATACACATGCTACATAATACATTCAACTTGATTGTGTACTACTCAAGTAATTCTTCACCGCCCTACATGAGATAATATTAATAATAACACCTAATATCTAAGGGGTAGAGGCGTGGTTATAATAAAAAATGGTCCCAGTTGCAAAAATATATGGTAAGAAAATGATGTTATTAAATTTATATTATTCTGAAGACTATAAATGCCACTCTATAAGAACGTACTGCATATATATAATATAATATATTACACACACATATATGTATGTGTACATATATAAATAAATATATATTATATACATGTTTGTATGTATGTATGAATATGTATGTAAATATATATATATATATATATATATATATATATATATATAATATATATATATATATAGGAAAAAGTATGAGCTCAAGCCGTTTCGACGGCTATTTCTGGACTAGTCCAGAAACGGCTTGAGCTCTGCCGTCGGGTCATACTTTTTCCTATTTCCCACTCTACTACCCTAAGTATTGAGTACTCTGGTGCGTTATGGTCCATCTGGTTCCTTACCACAATTCCTTTGTTATATATATATATATATATACATATAATCTATCTATCTATGTATCTACATACTATGCTACATAGCTGTCTACACGCCTGTCTAATTATGTACCTATTTTTTATCTATACATATGTACATACTTACGTGCATACATACATACATACATACATAATACATACATACATACATAATACATACATACATATATACATACATTTGTATGTTCTGGCATCCAGTTACCGCCCCTTCCTTTCATTGATTATTTCCCTCTTTATGTACACACACAGTCACCCCCCCCCCCCCACACACACATAGAAACAAGCACACAGTCACACACACAAACACAAGCCCCCCCCCCTCTACACACAAACACACACGTACGCACAACACACATATTGATATAATGCGAAAAAAAGAAATGTAGATATTTTGATACGTAACTCCATCTAAAAAAATATATGCATTGATACTGTCCCCCATTAGCTTCATGAGTGTGGACATAAACATGCATTCCCATGTATACACACATAAATATATTGTATATGCATATAAATATACACTGATTGTGTATATATATTTGTGTATATATATATGTGTATATTTTATATATATATATTATATATATATATATAATATATATACACACACACACACACATATATATATGTATATGTATATATATTTACATATATACATATATATTTACACACATAAATATATATATATATATATATATATATATGTGTAAATATATATGTATATATGTAAATATATATGTATATATACGTATATATACGTATATATATATATATATATATATATATATATATATATATATAGTTGAATAAACAAACGGAGAACAAAAAACAGAGAGGCAGTACAAATGGTTTTTAGTTTGACGCTTGAGAGTGGGGGTGGGGGGTGGGGGGTGGGGGGGTGGGGGACATATATATGTATGTATGTATATGTATATATGTAAATAAATAGATGTTATATATATATATAAATAGATGTTATATATATATATATATATATATATATAGTTTTAATATAGATGAGATTCTACAGGACTAGAACTGTTTCATTCATTAGAAATCATCCTGATGATTTCTAATGAATGAAACAGTTCTAGTCCTGTAGAATCTCATCTATATTAAAACTTTTATACTCTGCTATGTATTGAGTACCTTACTTACTGTGGTTACCTCCGATTCAACCCGGAATAACGTATATATATATATATATATATATATATATATATATATACAAAGTATATGTATATATATATATATATATATATATATATATATATGTATATATATACGTATATATATATATATATATATATATACAAAGTATATGTATATATATATATATATATATATATATATATATATATATATATATATATATATATATATATATATATATATATATGTTTGGCTGACCGTTTTCTTAACATTTGAGGGACACACGACTCGGTATGGATACTCCCGTCGCCCGTCATTTCCGTCCCCCAGGTCACTCTGTGCTACATATCTCAGTCCTGGGTGTCCTTTTACATCACGGATTACAGCCCTGGCGCACCAGGACTGAACAGTCTGATTTACCGCCTTGGGTATGTTTCGCGCATGGATTCAACTCCCTACCCCAATTTCTTTAACATTACACATACGTTCGTGCTTACTTTATCCTTTGCCCCGTCACGTTTAACCCGTCCGTTATCACACACGCGCCTGTGCATTCACCCCTAGATTCCCATGGCTCCCTTATGGTCAGAATTATATACTCTTACAGCTGATACAGACCAACAAAATGCGTACATACACCTCTACAGCTCTGTAGATATATACACACACACACTCCCTTATATTAACATACCTTTGCTCACAGCCTCGCACTTACAAGCACACACACACTCTTTTACTTATATATATACACACTCATATCCTCTTAGTTTGTACAGACGTATAATAACGCACACACACACACACACACACACACATATACACGCAAGTGCGCACGTATCGCTCTATATACAAAACGGTTTTTTTCCATTTCAGGTAGACGCCCTCTATCATCCACTTTTCTAAAAAAGGATATCATACACAAAACGCCAACATTAACAGTTTTCCAAGATATGGCAACATTAACGGACCTGTTATTCTTCTCTAAAAACATTTTTTCTGATTCCGCCCCGCCCGTCGCCTTCAATCTATCTAATTTCTCATTCTTTCTTCTGATGAAGGACCAGCGGCCGAAACGTTAAGACACTCTTCCTGTTATTTCAAGTGTTAACCTAATATATTCCTTCCACATACTGTACCGATTGTGTTGTTATTTCTGTTTACCTTTTACATACATATGTATATATATGAATCTTTTCACACACACAAACACACACACACACATATATATATAGTAATAATAATAAATTTGAAGACTAAAATCCAAAGAGCGATTCTTTGCTTACACTTTAATCAGCTATTTTAATATATATATATATATATATATATATATATATACATGCATATATATATATATACACACACACACGTACACATTTTATATATATATGTATGTATGTGTGTATGTATGTATTATGTTTTTATATATGCATATATATATATATATACATATATAGGCATATATATATATATATATATATATATATATATATATATATATATATGCATGCACACACATACATATATAAATACATAATACATACATACACACATACATACATATATACATAAAATGTGTATGTATGTATGAATGTACTGTGTGTGTGTGTGTATATATATATATGATGTATATATGTATGTATATATATATATATATATATATTTGTCTTCTAACTAATTTCTTTATGTTAGTTGAGCTTTTCAAGATGAAAATGGCTATAGGCTGCTATTTCTAGCGGCTTTTTGATCCATTCAAACCACTATGTACTGTCTGGCGCACATGTTTTCGTCTCTCACCATGTGAGATATTTCAGTTGTCTAAAGTCTCATTAGAAGTGTTGACTATATCGTCTTTACACCTGCCGATGAGCCCTGAGTGGTTATGGTACCGGCACTGTTTTAATACATTTTAATTTACCTTTTTAATTATTATGTATTTTCCACACTTTTCGTAGACTTTATGCTTTTCACTCTAGTGGTTCTATACCCCTCGTAATTGAAAAAATACCCGTTTTTGTGTTTTCTCCTCTATATATTGTATTATATATATATATATATATATATATATATATATATATATATATATATGTATGTAAAAGGTAAACAGAAATAACAACACAATCGGTACAGTATATGGAAGGGATATATTAGTTTAACGCTTGATATAGCAGGAAGAGGGTCTTAACGTTTCGGACGCTAGTCCTTCATCATAAGAAAGAATGAGAAATAAGATAGATTGAGGGGACGGGCGTGATGGAATTGGTCTTTAGATAAAAATAACAGGTCCATTCATGTTGACATCTCTACACACGTATGTCTGGGTGTAACTTCTAATTCGGTAGACCATATTATATGGCCAGGTTGTCGGTGTCTATTACGTCCTTACTGTTGTATGGTCGGGTCGTCGTTGTCTAGCTCATCATCTCTGTTGTATGGCCGGGTCGTCGGCGCCTATCATGTTATTTCTGTTCTATAGTCGGATTGGCGTTGTATAGGCTGGCATCTGTTGTATTGTCGGGTTGTCGGCACCTAACTCGTCATATCTGTTGTATGGCCGTATGATCAGTGTGATAGGTCCTAACATGGCGTCTCTGTTGTATTGTCGTGTCCTAGCCGCCTAACGGCATCTCTATTAGGATCCCCTTGTGAGGAGTGGCGCTAGAACACTTACAGGGCAATCAAATTATGTCAAAAGAACGTTAAACCCAGGCATCTCACATTACTATGGGTTGAGATATACTCGAGTACTATAGCACACCAGGCAAATATTGACACATTATTCATGTCAAAAGAACCACCCAGGAGACGGAAAAATCCAAATTTAAGAGCTCATTGTTTTGCGATGTATAGGATATACACTTATACACACAAATACA
>OZ024740.1:52886720-52906720 GCA_964016885.1 Eledone cirrhosa
ATGCACGCAACATACATACATACTTACAGTCATACATACATACATACATACATAAACACACACACCTATAGCTACACACACACACACACACACACACACACACACACACACACACACACACACACACACACACACACACACACACACACACACGCACACGCACACATGCACCCCCCCCACACACACATATATAATCTCTCTTTTGATATCTGATGGTATGTAAGCAAAATTGAGCTATAGATAACACATTTCCATTTTCATCTAGATCAAAGACTAGGCAAAAGATACGTAGTACTGATATAATTTCAGTGTGTATGTACATCACAGGAATAATTGCAGCTATATACCTCCAATGTTATTCATTTTGGTGACCTCAGGGCTCTTTTACCGGGCATCTAAGAGAAAATAATATAATTTCCTACATATTTCCTGCCAGTGATTATTAGTTAAAAAATATTAACTATATTTAATGATTTAAAAAAGGATATTACTTTAAAATTATTCAAATATTGCTTCCATTTTGGTAAAAATAAATGTTAATGATATTTTCATTTAAAAAATCAAACAAATTATTTGCGCTTTAATATTTACTTTTACAAGTTTACAGGTTTCAGTCGTACTGTGGCCATGCATCACGTTCTAGGGTAAAGGGTTGTTTATATTGACCCTAATATTTTAACTGGTACTTAGGTTATCGACTGCGGAAGAACGTAAAGCAAGGTTCACCTGTTTTGAAAGAGAAGTAATCCATTAACACAAAATAATTTTGTTCGACGCTCCGGTCGTAATTCATCCATTTGCATATAGTGCAAACTTGAATGGCGAAAGGGAAGTAATTAAAAGTGACACTCACATAGGTGATGCTTAATACGTAAAATCCATATAAGTATTAGTTTATTTTGTCTTAGTAGCGAAAAAGTAAATATGACTAATGGCGGATAAAAATCCAGAAATATCTATCTGGCATTATCACTGGATTGTCAGTATCGATAGCGGGTCGGACGCCATGCTTTGCAACAAAAGAGTTACAGCCCCTTATGGTCTGAGTTCAAATCCCGCCAAGGTTAACTTTGCCTTTCATCCTTACGGGGTCGATAAAATAAAGTACCAGTAATACACTGAGATAACTGCTGGCCTTGTGCCAAAAGTAGAAACAATTATCACTGCTATTGAGATACCTGTGATCATGATCACAGCCCCTAAAAAATTCAAAGCGAGAATCGAATCTCGTCTGTTTATTATACATAAATATATATCGTATTCGCTTTCATATACACCCTATGATGAACCACGCTATGCTATTGCCACTTCTATGTATATAACGTTTTTCGAAATATTTGCCTCTGCGTCCACTGATTGATTTTTTTAAATTTCAGAAGATCCCGTTAAGGGTCGAAGCAGCGATTCTTTGCTTAAACTTTAATCTGTTCTTATAATAAATACTTGCTCTACGCGTTTATATATATTTTATATATATATATATATAATCCTTATCGAGCCCTCTTCGGATTTTAGTCTTCACTTTTATTATTACTATATATATATATAATAAATGTAATCTGAGTTTTTCGAATATTAATAATAACATTCGATTCGTTTGCAATTATGCAAACAAGCCTCAATTTTATAGCCATGTCAGTAGAATGAACCCTTCATTCCTGTTCTTGTGTTGGCATGTGAACAGAACTGCAGACACTAATGTTTCTGGGTATCACCCTTCATCAGTACTGCTCACTGTTCACCTGCTAAACTGTCAGAGCTAGTGAAAATATATGCTATTTTCAAAAAAAGAATTTGGCAAAGCCGGCCATTTATCGCTCGCATACAGGAAACTGACTGGCCAGTCTGCTGATATGCAAATCTGGCTGATCAGTGGATCTACTAATATGCAGATCTTACTGATCAGCCAGTCTGCTAATATGCAAATCAGGCCGATCAGTGACTGTGTATTTTTGAAAATAACATATATTTTCACTAGCTCTGACAGTTTGGCAGGTGAACAGTGAGCTGTACTGATGAAAGGTGATACCCAGAAACATTAGTGTCTGCAATTCTGTTAACATGCCAAAGCAAGAGCAAGAATGAAGGGTTCATTCTACTGACATGGCTATAAAATTGAGGCTTGTTTGCATAATTGCAAACGGATTCGAAAAACGCAGATTACATTTATTGTATTCAGCCATGTAGAGCAAAAATTTTCTTTTATATATATATATGTATATATATATATATAGAATGTTTAAGTATCGAGAGAGAGAAAAAAGGAAAGATAAGCGATACATATATTTAGTTGCCAATAGTTTGTGCAAATGTGCTCAATACTCGTGCCTACAGGGTTAAATATTAGAAGCGTTAATATTTAGGAGGCGAGGAAATAAGAAGAGGGGTTACAAAAGAAATGAATACAAAGGACTATATACCGTTAAAACATGTTTATATAACAATGCACCTACGTACGTTTCACCCAGAAAGGGCTTCTCAAGGGCATAGAAAACAAAAAAAAATGATCAGTACGCGACCCAGGAGGGGTTTTAAGGTTAAATTCACATCAGAGTTCATTCTTCGCTTAAGTTCATGTGTTGTTATTGCCGCAGAGCAAGGGGAGCAACTTCGGCCGGTGCTTGAATAATCTTGTCCCACTGACTTTTTTACCCGTTCACATGATGATGTTTTGCGTTATTATTTTGTGGGTGCTGCTTTACTAATGTCGTTTCGAGCCGGGTCTGGGATGCCTATTTAGTTCCAGAGGAAACTGTCTGACAGATAAGGTTATTTATAGGTGCACCATAACTAGCCATAATGGAGTTAAACACTATATAGGGGCCACCTCTGGCCAGTTCAAAACGAGATTTAGGACACATCTACACTCTTACAGGAACAAAAAACTAAGGCACTCCACGTCACTTGCTAATTACGTCAATACATTAAAAGACGACAACATCAGCTTCTCCACACACTGGGATATTGTCGGTAGGGCTGCACCCTACAATTTCAAGAGTAAATGCGAGCTTTGCCTCATGGAGCTTTACTACATCACAAGAACACCACACGAGCTCATAAACAGCAGAGCCGAATCAGTCATAAACTGTAAGCACCGAATGCAAGCGTCTTACTTCGGGTGGGAAGCGACTGTGGCATGATAACTATAAACTGGGTCCTCCTGCCCAAACCATAACACTCCGGTGGGCAGGCGGCGTAAACAAACATCTGTGAACTAAATATGCATCCCAGACCCGGCTCGAACCGGCATTAGTAAAGCAGCACCCACAAAATAATAAATATGCATCCCAGACTCGGCTCGAACCGACATTAGTAAAGCAGCACCCACAAAATAATAACGCAAAACATCATCATGTGAACGGGTAAAAAAGGTAGTGGGACAAGATCATTCAAGCACCGGCCGGAGTTGCTCCCCTTGCTCTGCGGCAATAACAACACATGTACTTAAGCGAAGAATGAACTCTGATGTGAATTTAACCTTAAAACCCCTCCTGTGTCGCGTACTGATCGTTTTTTGTTTTCTATGCCCTTGAGAAGCCCTTTCTGGATGAAACGTACGTAGGTGCATTGTTATATAAAGATGTTTTAACGGTATACTCTCCTTTGTATTCATTCTCTCTCTCTCTCTCTCTCTCTCTCTCTCTCTCTCTCTCTCTCTCTCTCTCTCTCTCTCTCTCTCTATATATATATATATATATATATATATATATATATATATATATATCCCGTTAAGGGTGAAAGCAGCGATTCTTTGCTTAAACTTTAATCTGTTATATATATATATATATAAGTAGAAGGGATATTTGATTTGTTGGAAATTCAACAAATATAAATGTTAATAACTGATTCAGAGCACTCGACAGTTTTCTGGAGTAAATATTCAATGATATTAAATAAATGGAAAATATATTTATAAAACCATATTTATTCTATTATATATATTTCAAGAGTACCAAAAACTTTGGTACGCTTTCATCAGATAAAATACAAATTTTGACATACCCAAGGAAACATGCCTTATCAGTTGAATTTTCCTTGGGTAGTGAGATTAAAGAACGGATTTTTCAAACTTTTAGGATGAGTATGCAAATGAATATGTAAATAAGTTTGAGTTATATGATAGAAAAACCGTTATTTTAAACGCTATGGAAAGTTTAGATATATTAGTAGGAGAGAAAGAAAAAGGAAAAGGAAAAGAAAGAAGAAGAAGGAAAAGGAAAAAGAAGAAGACCACTTATATACATTAATTTTGGGGAAATAATTTTGAATATTTACCTATATTATGTATATATTTATATGGAGAATTATGTTTGCAAGTATTTATCTTATTATAATATTGTAGTGGGTTAAATATATAAGTATCTATATATATTTTAATAATAGCATATGTATTATTATTAACGAGATAATTGCAATTATTAGTTGTTTATAATGAGTTACGAGGCATGTTGATTTTGTGTTTTATGTAGATAAATAAATAAATAAATAAATAAATAAATAGAGATAATTTGCAATTATTAG
Organism: Eledone cirrhosa; assembly: GCA_964016885.1. Classification (NCBI taxonomy): domain Eukaryota; kingdom Metazoa; phylum Mollusca; class Cephalopoda; order Octopoda; family Eledonidae; genus Eledone; species Eledone cirrhosa. The sequence continues at coordinate 52,891,242 of OZ024740.1, forward strand.
TTGTTTATAATATGAGTTACGAGGGAATTGATTTTGTGTTTTATGTAGATAAATAAATAAATAAATAGGTAGTTCAAGTTTTAGGTGGTTGTTTATAATATGATTTATGAGGGGGTGGTAATTTTTTATTTTATGTAATTAAATAGGTAGTTAAAATTATGAATTTATATGTTTGGCTTTGAAAAATCCGTTCTTTAATCTCACTACCCAAGGAAAATTCAACTGATAAGGTATGTTTCCTTGGCTATGTCAGAATTTATAAAACAGATTTTGTATTTTATCTGATGAAAGCGTACCAAAGTTTTTGGTACCCTTGAAATATATATAATAGAATAAATATGGTTTTATAAATATAGTTTCCATTTATTTAATATCATTATATATATATATATATATATATATATATGTAGGTATATATATATATATATATATATATATATATATATATATATATATATATATATATATATACCTACATTCATACATACATATATACATACATATAAACATACACATATATATATATACATACATACATAGATGCATACATAAATACATACACACACACACACAGACACACAAACACACACACAAACAAACATATATATATATATATATAGAACACAAAGGGTGTGGTAAGATACCAGGTGGACCATAACGCACCAGAGTACTCGATACTTGGGGTAGTAGAGTGGGTAATATGAAAAGACTCAGGATGGCTGAACTCCGGCCTTTTTGACAGCTAGATACGAACAGTTCGGATCTAGCTGTCTAAATGGCCGGAGCTCAGCCATCGGGGTCCTGAATATATATATATATCAACTAGAAATTGATTGACATACATATAATTAAAATAAACACATGAAACAATCACAGGGGATAATTTGTAAAGTGTGTAATCACACATAGTTATGTAGGTACCTAATTAAAATTTAACTAGAGCTTCAAATATTACCTTTTTAAAAAAATGATTAATCCTCCTTGTATATATTTCATTAAAGAAATATATTTCACCGTTAATCCGTAAAGTCACAGTAGTCAAATCATGGATCTTCAGCAAGGGAAAAGATTTAACGATTTATGCTTACACATCTAATGCAAATCTGCGAGTGAGCCATCGCACGTGTTGCATTTCTAAAGCTACTAACAATATGCTAGCCTCACCACATTGGCGTGAATAGGGTGATCGACAGCTATAAATAGCAGCCGGGTCCTTTCAACTGAATAAGCTCTACAATTAAGGAGCCGTTTATATATCTAAAATTAATTAAATTAAATTAAATTAAGGGAGTCATGTCCAAGACATGCGCCATATTCACCGTAGAATAAGCTCAAAGATTCCAATGAATAGATCCGAGATTTGACTACTGTGACTTTACGGATTAACGGTGAAATATATTTCTTTAATGAAATATATACAAGGAGGATTAATCATTTTTTAAAAAGGTAATATTTAAACCTCGAGTTAAACTTTAATTAATTACTTACATAACTATGTGTGATTACACACTTTACAAATTATACCCTATGATTGTTTCACGTGTTTATTTTAAATATATGTATGTCAACCAATTTCTAGTTGATATAAAATGCTCGGATCTATTCATTGGAATCTTTGAGCTTATTCTACAGTGGATATGACTCCCTTAACTTAATTTATTTAAATTAATTTTATATATATATATATATATATATATATATATATATATATATATATATATATATATATATATATATAAATATATACACACACTTATATATGTATATATATATGCACTTCATATGCATATAGTGTAGAATCTGCTTATTGTAATCGCGGATAATGTTATCATTTAATTATTGGTATCAAAATTACTGGGTTCTAAATTCTTTATTTGCTTAAGAATATCAGCCTGTTATGGTTGCCAGCTAGATATTGCTATCGAAATATTTCGTTCCAAACTGATCACAATAACCGACTTCAACTCTCTCTCTCTCTATATATATATATATATATATATGTGTGTGTGTGTGTGTTAGACACTTCCGTCTTTCCAAATATTTGTTTCTACTTTTGGCACACGGCCAGTAATTATTCCAGTGTATTACTGGTACTTTATTTTATCGACCTCGTAAGGATGAAAGGCGGGATTTGAACTTAGATCATAAAGGGCCGCAACTCTTTGCTGCAAAGCATGACGTCCGACCCTCTACCCATACTGCCAATCCACCGCCCAAATATTACTCACGAACTATGATAGACTTGCCAAAAATGGGGAATATTCGAATCAAATCGAGAACCACGTATTTATATGTTAAGATACATACATCAAATGCTCACATTAGAACATATGTTTTATGGATTGCATAGTATCTGGCAGATACTATCTGACTGATAACATACACATTTCTAAGATTGTCTGGACAGACTTTTTCCCATCATTTCCTCTGTGAAATAATTTCCTTTGATGTGAATTTTGACATCAATTGAACAAGCGGATTTCTTTTATAGTTTATTGAAGTACCCCTAATATTAGTATCATTGCTCATAATGCCAATTTATTACGAGATATTAACTTCTAAGAGAAAATGTGCAGGCAAAGATAATTTTTAAAAGACTGATTATTACAGAAATCGATTGGACAGTGTACAGAGTTATACGTGTGATGAGGGATAGTGATGATGATGATAGTGAAGTCGGCGACTTGTTTACATTATAATCATTTTAATATACGGCAGATTTGGACTGGGTTTAGGAGTTTTTAGAAAACCAACTGACAGAATACGGGTTGGAATAACAATTGCTATGTGTGATAGCCATTTTCGTCAAACCCTGGTTGACGGACGTACTTTTGCCCTAGTTTGTCAATTCTCGGAGGCGGCTCGAATCGCGCAACCCCCACTCAGGTACTACCAACTCGTGTTTTCTCTTTTCATCACCCATGTTGATTGGGTCCACCTCTCTGGCCTCATACTATCCACAACATGCAGCTTTCCTGGATTATTTTCCTATTCATATTTTCTATAGCTGAAGTGGAACGATAACGGCACCTATCTCTCCGGTTTCAGAGGATGTGTGAAGACAATGGGTACTCCCCCTTTCCACCAGACCCAGCACATATATAAAGCAACATGTACGTACAGTTTATTTTGAATTGCAAGTGATCTATGAATTGAGAAAAACTTTGAATGAGAGTTCGGTGAACGTTATCGTTCAAGGGATGAAGAATTTGAAGGAGTATTTAGTAAGAGCAGTTTAAATTGTTTAGTAAAAACATGTATGATTTACAGAGGAGTACAGGCAAACGCTTCGAATGAGACTAGAAATGATGTACATGATAGTAAACACTTGTAATAATGATAGAAGAAAGCTAGAACTCGGTGTGGAGGTATCTGATATCTTAAATAGTTTCCCCAGAATTATTATTATGACAAACTAGTGGGAATGCTGTTGTCTCCAGCAAGTTAGTAATAGAATTTTTATAATCATATTCTTCTCCTCTCTATCTTTTATTTTCTACTCTCTTTCTCTGTCTCATTCTTTCACTCTCTCTCTGTTACATACACATACATACTCTAAACATCATTCACATTTCTTCAACAAGTTGTTATAGAACAAACTAATGATATAATTCATTCAGTGCCCAGAGAAATGACCAATAGCAAAAATGTGTACAAATGCAAATTTGATTCGGATTCAACTCATGAGATTCTGATTAATTTCATTGTTACTATGCTTGGAATTCATTTCTTGCTGTAAGAGAGCTGGAAGGCTGTAAAACCGCTTTAGCATTTGAATTAAGGATTCTGTGCCATGAATATACTTCTAGAATCTTTTGTCAAAACAACACAACTTGCAATAAATCTTTACAATTATTGTACAATTTACACAATGCGTGTACTCAAACGCACACCTACACACATATATATATATGCAAACGCAAAAACACACTTGCACACATACAATGGACACAGACATACACATACACAGAAACATACACATACACATATAGATATATTCATTCACTTACAAACACGCTAAAACATCCACTTCATCACACAAACACATAGACACATATAATTACACTCACCTTAAAACATACATATACACACACTAACATACGTACACAGACACATGTACACATATACATTCATGCAGATACAGAAACAGATACACTTACATGTATGTATATGTATGTGAACACACCATTTCCCACACATTCTTACCTATATAGTATATATTTAAAATACAAGTGTTGAATATACGTATGTGATAACTATACACAAATATAGGAATCTATCAATCAGCCAATCTGTCAGTCAGTCTGTCTGTGTGTCTGTCTCAATGCAATTTTACTTGTAAATTTGTAAACTCAAGCATATCTATATGAAAGTGATATGTGGAGGAGGTGAAGTCAGAACTTTTTTGTACCTGTATCGAGCCATGTTAGAGTTCTTAATGGCGTCACTGACAGAATGGCACAAACTACATCATTTATGTTATAATACAATATAATATAATAAAGACGTTATATAGTATTTATATAAAAAAGTCTCTCTCTTTCTGTATATATATATATATATATATATATATATATATATATATATATATATATATATATATATATATATATATATATATATATATATATTATTTAGAAAGTGAGTTTTTTTTTACAAAACGAAAAATAACCGAGGTGTCCTACACGAGTGAAAGTATAAAGAAAAAAAGATGAAATCGAAAATGCAACTGGAGTCTTATTTAAAAAAAATATATATATATTTATTTGGTTCCTTTACAGGTTTCGCAGTTCTTCTGCTTTTCAAAAGTAGAGTTGAGATGGAGAGTCTGTGGTTTTTCTCACATCTGGTTGGTCTTTGAATGTTACTTGTTTTATATGGAAAAAAGTGGCTCGAAACGCCAGGTTTTTCGAGAAGTAATTTGATTGGTTGGTCAACAAGTATAATAAATTTCGCGCCAGTTCGCGTTACAAAGTTCTTCAAACAAGGGTTGTATTTTCATATATGAGTGTTTGAATTTCTTTTTACTTAAAAAAGGGGCTTTTTTTTATAAATGTAATTTGATTGGTTATAAATGAAATTATGGTTGTCACGTGAACAAGTTCATTAAATTTCGCGCCCGTATCTGGGAATTTATTTTGTAGCCTTTTAGAGAATTTTATGACAAACAAAAGATAATGGTCAAGAGAAATGGGATGGGAGAATTGTTCTGGTTCAGTGAATATAGCAGGTTGCTTTTTCATATATGAGTGAAGTTTGGTTGGTTGATGTAGTCACGTGAATAAGTATATCAGCTTTCGCGTAAGTTTGTTTGAATTTCTTTTTACTTTAAAAAAAGTGGCTCACGAAGGCTTTTTTTAAAATAAATATAATTTGATTGGTTATAAATGAAATTATGACTGTCACGTGAACAAGTTCATTAAATTTCGCGCCCGTATTTGGGAATTTATTTTGTAGCCTTTTAGAGAATTTTATGACAAGCAAAAGGTAATGGTCAAGAGATTAAGATGTCCAGAAATGTCAAAAACTTAATAAACGGCATCAATAACCACATCCAATTCACAATGGAATACAGCCAAGATCAACTCCCATTTCTGGACATCTTAATCTTTAAAAAAGACACAAATATTGAAACTGACATAAACTGCAAACCAACAGATTCCAAACAATATCTGCTATTCACCTCCAACCACCCAAAGCACATGAAGACGAACATTCCTTTTAACCTAGCAAGAAGAATTTGCACAATTGTCTCCAATTATGAAACGCGAAATAAAAGACTTCAAGAATTAAAGGAAATTCAACTCGAAAGACAGTACCCACCATTACTAATAAATAATGGAATAGAAAGGGCTAAAGCAATAGGCATTGATGAATTACGAAAACAGAAACAAATTCAAGGTACGTCTAATATTCTATCATATATCTCAACACACAACCCAAGAAATGCGGAAGCTTGCAACACTATTCACAAGAACATCCCACTACTGAAACAAGAATGAAAAAAGCCCTTGAAACACACAAAATAATCAAAAGCAAAAGACAACCGAAATCACTGAAAACATTACTCACCAATGCCAAATTACCTACCACAAACCCACAACCAACTGTCAAAAAATGTGGTCGCTCTAATTGCGGAACCTGCACTCACCTCATTGAAGGCAATACGTATACATTTAAATCAGGACAAAATTTTGCTGTAAAAAATCACTTCACTTGCTCATCAAAAAATCTAATTTATGCCATTAAATGTAAAGGATGCAATGAAGATTATATAGGACAAACTAAACTCACACTCAGAAACAGAATGACAGTTCATCGCCAACAATTACGAGATCCAACCACGAGACAGATACCACTAAGCGCACATCTAGACATATGCGCAAGTAATAAGACACCCAAATTCCAAGTCTTCCCATTTTACCTTTGCGCTGACAATACAACAGAACAAATAGGAATAAATAAGGAAAATATGTTTATTCAAAAATATAGACCAGCATTAAATATGGTTTAATATACATTATGTCAACACCATAACATGCTAACCATCCAAACAGACACATACACACACACATAACACCTTCTACTTTAGAAAATAAAAACCCGAACTGAATAAACCTTAACATACGTTTGCGCTGACAATACAACAGAACAAATACGAATATGTAAGGAAAATATGTTCATTCAAAAATATTCCTACTAACGGAATCATTCCCCCCCCCCCACACAAACACACACACACACACACACACAGACACACACACACACACAATATATATATATATATTCTCTTCATCTTAACATGCTAACCATACTCCCACACACACATAACACCCATACACACACACAGAACACCCCCCACACACAACTCCCTCTCCCATTTCTACTAATAGAATCACTTTCCTACACACATATACACACACACAAAATATATATATTCTCTCCATCTTAACATACTCCCCCCCACACACACAACTCCCTCCCCCATTTCTACTAATAGAATCATCTTCCTATACACACACACACACAAGCACACAAATAAACATACATATCTTTACTTTCTTTATTTCAATAGAAAATCTAAATTCTGACACCCCAGTGAACTAACCATGTTCACTGAACCAGAACAATTCTCCCATCCCATTTCTTTTGCTTGTCATAAAATTCTCTAAAAGGCTACAAAATAAATTCCCAAATACGGGCGCGAAATTTAATGAACATGTTCACGTGACAGTCATAATTTCATTTATAACCAATCAAATTATATTTATTAAAAAAAAAAGGCTTCGTAAGCCACTTTTTTTTAAAGTAAAAAGAAATTCAAACAAACTTACGCGAAAGCTGATATACTTTTTCACGTGACTACATCAACCAACCAAACTTCACTCATATATGAAAAAACACCCTGCTATATTCACTGAACCAGAACAATTCTCCCATACCATTTCTCTTAACCATTATCTTTTGTTTGTCATAAAATTCTCTAAAAGGCTACAAAATAAATTCCCAAATACGGGCGCTAAATTTAATGGACTTGTTCACGTGACAGCCATAGTTTCATTTATAACCAATCAAATTACATTTATAAAAAAAAGCCTTCGTGAGCCCCCCCCCCCTTTTTTTAAGTAAAAAGAAATTCAAACACTCATATATGAAAAAAACAACCTGACCCCCCCCCCCCCTTGTTTGAAGAACTTTGTAACGCGAACTGGCGCGAAATTTATTATACTTATTGACCAACCAATCAAATTACTTCTCGAAAAACCTGGCGTTTCGAGCCACTTTTTTCCATACAAAACAAGTAACATTCAAAGACCAACCAGATGTGAGAAAAACCACAGACTCTCCATCTCAATTCTACTTTTGAAAAGCAGAAGAACTGCGAAACCGGTAAAGGAACCAAATAAATATATATATATTTTTTTAAATAAGACTCCAGTTGCATTTTCGATTTCATCTTTTTTTCTTTATATATATATATATATATATATATATATATATATATAGAGAGAGAGAGAGAGAAATGATGAAGTTGGAAATAGCACGGAAAATATATTTGAGGGTCTGTTTTTTTTTTTTTTTTTATCCTTTCTTTGATTCGTCAAAGTGACATTATTGAAAAGATGACATTATTGAAAAAATGAGAGGGACAATTCTTTTTAAAAAAAGTTTTATAATGTATATAAAGTATATAAAATATATAAAGTATTACCGGTTTCGATGTATTATTAAAATTCATCTTATCAAATGTTGAGTGTTGAAATAAAAAATTTAAAAGAATTAATTGGAGTTAAAAACTAAAAATTTAAGATTTAAAATTAAAATCATATTTTGGAGTAAATATATATATATATATATATATATATATACAAACACACACATATATTTCTGTATTTATCGTTGTCTTGTTATAACCAGTGCCTGCTTCGGTCGTTTGTTTTGGTGTCACACTTTATAACTGTTGTTTAAGTCAGGACTTAATTTTTTTGTTTTTAACTTTTGATCCATTGAATGCTCTGTGATTGCCTCAAACAAATCGAATAGTACTTGTTGTTCAACAGCTAAACTTCGATTTACAATTATATATATTGTATATATATATTAAAAAGTGAGGTTTTTTTTACAAAATGAAAAATAACCGAGGTGTCCTACACGAGTGAATGTATAAAGAAAAAGAGATGAAATCGAAAATGCAACTGGAGTCTTATTTTTTTTAAAAATATATATATTTATTTGGTTCCTTTACCGGTTTCGCAGTTCTTCTGCTTTTCAAAAGGTGAGTTGAGATGGAGGATCTGTGGTTTTTCTCTCTCTCTCACACACACACACACACACACACACACACACACACACACACATATATATATATATATATATATATATATTTATTGAAATATAGAGATTTTAGGTTTAAGGGGCCATTTGAGGAATCTAGGCTTTATTGGATCATGCTCGTCCGTCGCATACTGGCTTTAGTCTACTATATCTTATTGAGTGCATTCCAAGCAACTTCGTTATAAAGGTGTCCTTTTCTCGCTTTCAAAAGGGGTATATGTGCACTTTTTCAAATAAATACATTCTGGCATATTTATTATGGACCAAAGCATAACAAATAGATTTTAGTTAATTAATATTGTTTAACATGACAATAACTGGACTTGTTGTGTATCTATGTACGCACGAACACAAAACCATAAAAGATACTTAGTTGGTGTGAGATTTGGAAAACGAGCAACGCTTTATTTTCCCATGGTCAATGTGTTAATTACTGCCCAGTATATTTAGACGATTACACGGTTTCGTTTGAAATTTATGAAAAACAAAATTTATAATGTAGCTGGATATCGAAATGTGATCGGAGGGAAGTTAAGAAATTCCTCTAAGGGTCACTGAAGAGCTCAGTTTCATAGAGAGAGGTTTAGTAACCATAGTGTTATACCAAAGAACGAACGACGTTGTCTACACGGTTGCTCGACCAGAGAGAAAAAGCAAATAATTTCCCTAAAAATAACACCGTACCGTCTTGTAAAAGGAAGGAGTCATTGGAAAATGTAGTCATTGATACGAGATAGTTTCAGCTGAAACGCTTTTGCTCATAGCATTAACCCGAGACTAAACAACAATATGAATTATTGATCGCTGCAATCGCTATGGACGATCTTCAACAGACTGCCAATTTCTTAATTTATATTATTTTTTTTTAAATGAAAATTTCCTACTATTTTTTCAGTTATCATCTAAAGCATCGTCTCCGTGCAGTGTATCAAGAGCATTTCTCTCCCGGAGTATTGACTACTGTTGAAAATGGCAAATAGGAACAGTAAGATTCTATTTATTGTGCTCGTACATCTATTACATAATAAAAGCGTTTATGGACCCATTTATTATATTTAAAAAATAGTCGTTTTGGAAACCTCAACAATGCAGATGGGTAAATCTCCGGGTAACAAAATCAGGTGGTATTGAGAGAGGGAGAAGTAGGAGGAAGCGTAGAAAGAGACTTAGAGAGTGTAAAAGAACGCAAGAAAGGTGTAAAAAATAACAAGAGATTTGGAAGCGATTTAATAGTCCCTATATTTCGGATTTCACATCCATCAACAGGGGGGTTTTCCGGGGTGAAAGAGTTGTGTCGGAGAAGCACATATATTATATGTTTATGTATAATAACCATATAGTCTTGCTGTGAGTATTTTAATCTAGACAATTGATCATATGTATGTATGGACTTGTAACTCCTAAGGGAGTCGTAGGGTGGTTGTATTGACATACGGCGTTTCAGATTTCTTCCAGAGAAGGATAGAGAGTGAGAGGGTGGAAGTAAGAAAGAGATATAGAGGAAGAATCGACCCCAGTACTGGACTGGTACATTTGTATCGACATCGAATGGATGAAAGACAATGTTGACCTCGGCGGGATTTGAACTCAGAGTGCAACAGACGGCCCGCGAGTCTCAATCCGGCCTGCCAGACCAGTCAGAGTAGCCCGTGATGAGAGTTTTTAACTTTTACCTTGTAGGCTTATTTAGAACTTTTTTCGTAACCGTAATACAATTTTCTCTTAGTTGACCTATACTAAAGGGCTTCACTGATAGGGTTATGTGTGTTATAATTTCCCAGTTCCTTGTTATGGAATGGAGTTGTGTTGAATCTTTGGAATAGTGATTTTCATTAGATTACATATTTTTGACAGTGACTGGCCCTAATAGTTATACCAATATTCAACAGTGGCCCGCCAATAGAATATGTTGCACACCGCTGATATATATAATAGCTGTATGCATCTGCTCGTGTACATGTGCATGTAGCATGGTCGAGTGGTTAATAATTTCGCTTTGAAATCATGAGGCCTCGGGTTCGATTTCATTGTATGTTGATCAATCAACTGAATACTTATTGCATGGGTGCATGTGTATGTGTACCCACGACTGTTCGTTCAATTATCGCTATGGGAAATGGATTTGATCTTAAAACTAAATTATGTATCAGTTATGAAATAAATCACTCTGATGTCAATAACTCAGAGACGCAATCAGCACGAAAAAGAATAGTTAAATCAGTGTTAACATATTTAATGTAGCGAGCACCATTAATCTAATTCGAAAAATACGTATGTGACGAGGAAAAAGTAACATTAACTTTATGAATAACATTTTTAATAATGAGTATTGGGAAGCCGGTTCAATGTGAATAGGAAATATAAAGATGGCACTAGAGGTGTGTACAATAAGAACGACAAAGCAAGGCAATATTTTATTCTATATAGATTGGCTGTATCGGTAGAGGGTCGGACGCCATGCTTTACACAATAGAGTTACAGCCCCTTACGGTCTGAGTTCAAATTAAGCCGAGGTTAACTTTGCCTTTCATCCTTACGGGGTCGATAAAATAAAGTACCAGTAATGCACTGGGATAATTGCTGGCCTTGTGCCAAAAGTAGAAACAATTATTTGATATTTCAAGGTTATGACCTCCTTTTCAAATGAACGAAGAAAAACGGAGCCTCCTGTTCCAACAAACTTTTCCTTTGTTACATTGCCTGTGGAGCGGTTCTGGTTTATTAGTTAGAAATCTAATGGTGTTCAATAAGGCTCCTCCACTTAAATATTTAAATTTCAAATTAGCTAGTAGCCTACATTTTGTAAAGAATAGTAACGTACCGTACTGAAAATAGCGTAATTAGCTATACGTAGCCCAATTCGCTAACCCTGGTGGAGTTGAACTTAATACATTGAAACACCCAATAACACTTTGTAGTTATTAGTAGTCTTAATTCTCTTCAATTTGCTATTGTCCCGGAGTATTTGTTTATTTTCATAATATATACTTCTGTATAGTTGATCAGTTTCATGTAGAATTGCTAAAAAAATATGGCGTGTTTCATATAGAACGAGGTGAGTAGCTATGGAGACTTTACCAATGTCAAAATAGAAAACAGAAATCTATAAAGAGATAGAGCGTATGTGAAATTAACTATGAACACTTCCCGTTTAATAATTTTTTTTAATTGGGCGTTGAAGATTTTGTTAATAAACCCACGACACTTTGCGATTACTGTGAAACACGGGAACAACATCTTAGTACTACAGTCAATCTTATTCAGATGAGGACGCTGTGAAGATCTAGAAACGTTAATAGACTTATAGATGTAGGAATGTTATTGTTCTAAATCAAACATAAAGAACGACTAAGGGAATATGAGAAGCCTTTGATAAAAAGATCAAACTTCAACACAATTGTGTTTTTAATATAATATATTGTACCAGAGTTTTCAAGTCGCTGGCTGGACTAAAAAGTCACACTCGTTCAGCGCATCCGTAGGGGTTCTCCTACATGGATATAAAGTAGTGGCCGTACTCGAAAACGAGTTGGCAGCCACCATGTATGTATGTATGTATGTATGTATGTATGTATGTATGTATGTATGTATGTATGTTTTCTCTTTCTCTTAATGTCGAGTATATTTTTTTGACCGGCCACCTTCCTGGTGGCAAGGTTGTAAAAGAAAAGAAATTGTCATCCCTTGAATCGCAAGAATGTTTTGCAAATTTTGAAGGTGCCAGCTATCGCAGCCATTTGTAGACTATGAATTAGGGAGCTGCGCTTTTTGTCCGCAAATCCAAGTTCAGTCATACTTTGGTCCAAGCGGGTTGGTATATAACCTGTAGCACCAATAATGATGGGTATGAAGCTAAAGGTGTATCTTGGATACTGGATTTGTAAACTCCTCATCAATAGTCCGTAGATGTCCTCCTTCTCCTGTATTTTTCTGACAGCGTTTACATCAAGTGGGCAGCTGATCTCCACAACAGAACACGTTTTCAATGTGTGGTCCCAAACTACAATATCAGGCCGGTTGTGCTTTAATTTGGTGGCAGTTTTTATTTTCAGGTTCCACCAGTATTCCTTAGTGCCATCTGTCTCAATATATTCTTCCTCATTTGTTGTTAATTTTGTTTTCCGAAGTGCGTTCCAGATGGTTCTAGCTATCCCATCGTGTCTCATGGGGAAGTAGTAGCGAGATGACATTCTTTCGCAGCTGGCAACAATGTGGCTTACATCCTCGATCTTTGTTTTACATAGCCTACATTTATTGTCAGTTGCTGTCCCCCCTCTTTTGTGCAGCAGATATTTGGTAGGGAGTTCTTGTTCCTGTATTGCATAGAGATATCCCTCAAGGTGTGATGTCATAAACTTGTCGGAACTCCATGCCAGGCTTTTTGAGTGGTTTATCGCCTCTATGGTCTGTGTTTTACGCCTCAAGTATCCATGCACAACTTTTTCTGTAAATTGGTCAATTTTTTTATCTTGTTTGAACATTGAATAGGATCTTCCGATTTCTCTGGGTGAGAGATTTATATCAGGCTTTATTCCATATCTCTCCTCCAGATCAGTCGCTATTCTAATGATATTTCTTTTTTCATGCTCATAAACCTGGGCAAGATGGTTGCTAACCTTTTTCCTCTGTTGAAGGTGTTGCTTCAGTGTTACTATCCGGGTCTCATATGTTGTTAATATTGATTTTAGACCCCGGCCATGTATGTATGTATGTATGTATGTATGTATGTATGTATGTATGTATGTATGTATGTATGTATGTATGTATGTATGTATCAGTTGTCAGGTCACCAGTTGGTGCTACTGGTAACATGTATCCCAGTACAACCTGTCTCATGGTCGGGTCGTTGGCGACTAAACTGGCAACCCCACCAAGGTTTCTTGGTGAGGAGGGTGACTTTGGACATCCTGCAGGACTAAAAACAAAACCTGTCAAAGGGCAAAGGAGCTCTTAAGAGTCAATGGCCATCTAAAATCACCGGGAGAGATGACCCCTTAGCCTTTGTCAAGGCAGAATTCTAGGAGAAGGAAAACTCTGATATAATACCTGCAACCCTGATGGTATCCAATGATGTTGACTTGTTCTTCTTTTTGGTAAATATCATCTTGGTTAAGAGAGTGGGACTGGCTTTGTGCAGTGCCTTTGCTCACTATAAAAGCTTCACGGCACAGGCATTGCTTTATATCTGGAGATCTCTCTGCACTTGTCGTCACATGGTACCATGGGCCCAGCACTATGTGTCAATAATTGTCACAGGTGTAGTGTTTGTACCAGAGTTTTCAAGTCGCTGGCTGGACTAAAAAGTCACTCGTTCAGCGCATCGGTAGGGGTTCTCCTACATGGATATAAAGTAGTGGCCGTACTCGAAAACGAGTTGGCAGCCACCATGTATGTATGTATGTATGTCAGGTCACCAGTTGGTGCTACTAGTAACATGTACCCCAGTACAACCTGTCTCATGGTCGGGTCGTTGGCGACTAAACTGGCAACCCCACCAAGGTTTCTTGGTGAGGAGGGTGACTTTGGACAATCCTGCAGGACTAAAAACAAAACCTGTCAAAGGGCAAAGGAGCTCTTAAGAGTCAATGGTCATCCAAAATCACCGGGAGAGATGACCCCTTAGCCTTTGTCAAGGTAGAATTCTAGGAGAAGGAAAACTCTGATATAACACCTGCAACCCTGATGGTATCCAATGATGTTGACTTGTTCTTCTTTTTGGTAAATATCATCTTGGTTAAGAGAGTGGGACTGGCTTTGTGCAGTGCCTTTGCTCACTATAAAAGCTTCACGGCACAGGCATTGCTTTATATCGGGAGATCTCTTTACACTTGTCGTCACATGGTACATGGGCCCAGCACTATGTGTCAATAATTGTCACAAGTGTAATGTTTGTACCAGAGTTTTCAAGTCGCTGGCTGGACTAAAAAGTCACACTCGTTCAGCGCATCGGTAGGGGTTCTCCTACATGGATATAAAGTAGTGGCCGTACTCGAAAACTAGTTGGCAGCCACCATGTATGTATGTATATATATGTCGTATGTATGCATGCATGTATGTATGTATCTATGTATGTATGTACGTATGTATATATATGTCGTATGTCAGGTCGCTCTCGAGTGCTACTAGTAACATGTAAACCAGTACAACCTGTCGCATGGTCGGGTCATCGGCTACTAAACCGGCAACCCCACCAAGGTTACTTGGTGAGGAGGGTGATTTTGGACACCCTGCAGGACAAAAAACAAAACCTGACAAAGGGTAGAAGAACTCGTAAGAATCAACGGCCATCCAAAAATGTGTACATATGTATATACATGTATGCATGTGTATATACGTATATATATATATATATAAATATATGTATATATATATATATATATATATATATATATATATATATATATATATATATATATATATTATGTATACATATATATGTATGTGTGTGTGTGTTTCTTCGTGTATCTATGTATATGCGCGGGAACATAGAAATAATTGGGCTGGATACACGATCGTGCGTTTAAACCACTGGGAGTGAAGGACCCCTAGCCTTTGTCAGGGCATTTTCTAGGAGAAGGCAACTCAGGAAACTGGGATAACTCCGACATAAATCAGTAGTTACCGATGATGTTGATCGTTTCTTC
>OZ024740.1:52909220-52966720 GCA_964016885.1 Eledone cirrhosa
AGGCCAGCAGTTTGGGAGGAGGGGAAAGTCGAATAAATCGACCCAGTGCGTGACTGGTACTTTATTTTATCGAGCCCGTAAGGATGAAAGGCAAAGTTAACCTCGGCAGGATTTGAACTCAGACCGTAAAGGGACGTAACTCTATGCTGCAAAGCATGGTGTCCGACCCTCTACTGATACTGCCAATCCACCACCTTATTAAGGCTAAATAATGAGTCTTGTTACTCTGGAGTTTCGCCTGTTTATCTCAGTGTCATCAGACATGAACAGTTTTTGTCTGATAACCCTGTGTGTAACAAAACTCACTATTTAGCCGTAATAAAATGAATATTAAAACTCTTCTTCGGTATTGAGTACTCTTATCTCTCAGCCGTCAACCACATACGGATATACATATATATATATTTGTGTGTGATGTGTGTGTGTGTGTGTGTGTGTGTGTGTTTGTTTGTGTGTATAGATATGTAGATCCCAACTGAAATCTGGAGTAACCACAGTTGAAAAGGTACTCAGTACTTTAGTAGAGTGTAAACATCATTATTTAATATATGAAATCATCAGGAATCCATTCCTGATGATTTCATACGAATGAAACAGTTCTAGTCCTGTAGAAGCCATTTCTATATTATAAAATAATAATTGTTTCTACTTTAGGCACAAGGCCAGCAATTACCCAGTGCATTACTGGTACTTTATTTTATCGACCCCGTAAGGATGAAAGGCAAAGGCAACCTCGGCGGGATTTGAACTCAGATCGTAAAGGGACGTAACTATGCTGGAAAGCATGGTGTCCGACCCTCTACCGATACTGCCAATCCACCGCCCTATAAAATAATAATAATAATTATTATAAAATAATAATAATAATGATAATAATTATATATATATATATGAAGAGAGAGAGAGAGAAAGAGCGAGAGAGAAAGAAAGAGATAGATTTCTTTATTTACCATAAAGGCATAAAAAGAAGGGACAAATACAAAGGGGGAGTTTACATATAATCGAGTAAAAAGGGTGTAACATGAAAACAATCGAAAATAACCTCAAAAGGGAGGGGACGTGATGGGGGTTGCACACACCCCCGAAAAAGTGTGCAATCCTTTGCCCGGGGAGCACACGGAGAAGGTGCTCCTCTCTCCTTTACTTCTTTACCTACAGGATGGTATACAGAGAAGGCCCATTTACACGAGCCATTCTCGCCACTATCACCCACCTTTCATAAAACTGCCTGTGGCCAAGCACCTCTCTCTCCATTCTTATCCTTCTTCCGAAGTGATATCGGAAGAAGTAGACCAGACTATGGCCAGAGAGGAAGTTGCCTGACCTCAGACCTTTCAATCGTGTCCACCAAACAACCTCTTTCAACATGGCTATTACGCACAGAAAAACCGCCTTTGCTTCCTTTGTGAAGAGGGGAGGCGGTTTGATTGTCATCACGGACTCGGCGGTCAATTTAATCGGCGCCACCCGCGACAGCAGTCGTTCGGCGTAGCCCCACAGATCAGCCACGCCCGGACATTGCACCAATGCGTGCGCAACGGTTTCTTCGTGACGCACGCATCTAGGGCAAATCTTTTTTGAGGGATCCCTGCCCGGGCGCCCGTGTCTGTAGAGCCTCTCTCGAACGGGTAGAGCCCCCCGGTAGCACTGCCAGGCCAGTGACTTCTGGAAGTTGTCCATTGGTCCTGGGCCGAAAGTCCTACCGAACAGGCTGGCCAGTTCGTCTTCTTCCATGTCCAGCGACTCTCCAAGGGTGTCATCGCCCCTGCTAGCCACCAGCCCTCTATAGAATGATGAGGTGGATTCTCCACCGATGGCCCGGCCCGCTTGCCAGAGAGCCCTGAGCGCCTGAGCACACTCAGTGTGCCAGTCTCCCAGTTTTCCGGATCTTTGCTTGACCCAGGACTGTAGCTCGGCGAGCGAGACGAGTCTCGGAAAGGCTCGTTTCACGAACGGAGCCCACACCGGTTGACCAGTGAGGAATACCTGTAGGTGCCGTAGCCTTAATGCGTGCCTACGCATCATCAACCACGGCATCCCCAGCCCTCCTTTCGAAGGTTGTTGGCAGCAGATGGATCTTCTCACCATAGGAGGGCGCTTCTTCCAAAGAAATTGGAAGAGCATGCGTTCCATGGTGGTGAGTGTTTCCTTAGGGCAAGGCACGACAGTCAGGCGGTAGTAAGTGACGGACGCTATGTAAATGTTCGCCACCTCCGCCCGGCCTTTTAGGGACAGCTTACACTTGGCCCATTTCTGGGTTAGTGCAAACACCTTGTTCGTAACCTCGTTCCAGTTCTTTTCCACCTGGAGGTCCGGTCCAAATCAGACCCCAAGCAACTTTACCGGGCCCTCCGTCCAGTGTCCGACGACACCGTCAGGAGGCATCGGTCTGCCTCTCCACGTTCCGAGTTGCAGCCCGATGGATTTTTCCCGGTTCAGTTTCGCTCCTGACAACCTTTCGTACTCCTCCAGTAAGGTACCGATCGCCTCGATCTCCGAGTCGGTCGATACCATTACTGTTACGTCATAGGCGTAGGCCGACACCGCTTTGCTTAATCCTGGTTCCAGGGGGATACCCTGCAACAACTCCAACTTCCTCAGTAAAGGCTCGAGAGTCAATACGTACAGAAGGGAGGAGAGAGGGCACCCCTGTCGAATGGATCGTGTGATTTCGAACGGCTTCGAAAGGTAGCCGTTCACCTTGATCATAGAACAGATGTGGTTGCTATGTAAGGCAGTTATCCAGCCTCTGAAAACAGGACCGAACCCAGCCGCCGCTAGCACCGCATCCAGGTAACCATGGTCGACCCTATCGAAGGCCTTAGACTGATCCAAGTTGATCAGGGCCCCATCGAAGCCGGGTTTGTTGCCAACCCTCTCTATGATGTATCGCATGAGGTGGAGGTTATCGTGAATGGACCTGGATGGGATAGCACATGTCTGCGCATCTCCCACCAGGCCACCCACGACAAGCGCCAACCTCTTTGCTAACACCTTGGCCAAAATCTTTAACTCTGTGTTTAGCAGGGTTATGGGCCGAAAATTATTTATACTATCCCCCTTGTTCTCGTCCTTCCTCACCAGCGTGACTACGCCCTTGGCTACAGAACAAGGAATTCTCCCGTTCTGCTGCCAATTGCAGTAGACCGCTTCGAGGAGTTCGGAGAAGAAGACCGGCATTGCTAAATAAAGTTCGTAAGGTATACCATCGAGACCTGGAGATTTGCGTCTGCTGCATTGGCTCAGCGCATCTCCGATCTCATCAGCCGAGATTGGTCCCTCGCAGGACTCTGCCTCTTCGCTCGAGAGACGCGGCAGGCCGTCGAGGTATGGACCGAAATCCACGCCCCCGCCCGGACCCTCCCCTCCCCCGAACAATCGGGCAAAGTGCCTTTGAAAGGCCTCGCACATCTGCTTAGGCTCCCGGATCACCCGTCCATCTTCGTCTTGCAACGACCGGATGGTGGATCGATTTCCACTCTTAGCTTCTGTCACGCGGGCCCATCCAACGGCTTTGGCCCCCTCATTACCTAGAGCACGTATTTTACTTCGAATGACGCAGCCTTCGTGCTTTGCATCGAAAAACTGGTTCAAGGCCGTCCTCGATGCCAGCACTCTGGCTACATCTTCGCTCTTGATTGCCTCTTCTAATTTATCTGTTAATTCTTTCTCGTTTCTATTCCTATCGGCAGCTAACATCTTGCTATAACTTATTGATTCTGTTCTAATCTTCTTTTGAGAGATGCCCACCATCGGTTGTTGACGATTGCACCCGTCAACCTCTCCTTAACTAATCTGCTAATCCGGTTTCTGTAAGTCTCTTTTGCCGGTAAAGACAAATTAAGTTTCCAGTAACCGGGACCCTGTCTATGTGTTTTCTCGAGATTGACCACGCAGGTCACTAATTTGTGATCCGTGTAGCCAACCGTGCGCATTTCTGGACAGCTTAATATGTCCCTATCCTTACTTCTAACTAAGAATCTATCTAAGTACGATCTAGATTGACCATTGTGGTTTCTCCAAGTCCAGGTAGGCACAGTTGGAAAATCTAGTCGATATCTATCGACCAAGTTAAAACGGTCGAGTAACCCCTTGAGGCTGTTACACCCCCCTCTATTAGGACATGCTCCTGCATAGTCCCAACGTGCATCCAGGATGTCATTCCAATCCCCCGCTAGAAGCAGGGAACGCGACGTTCCCAGAAAAGTCTCCAAACGCTGGAAGAAGTCGGGCCGTTCAGCTCCGAAAGGGGAGTAGACGGCGACCAGTCTCAAGGCCGCACTTTCACTACTGCCAACGTCTAGCACCAACAAACGACCCTCCGGGTCCGAGTGCACAACCTGTACGGCAAGACCCAGGTGTTTTTGCAGCAGTACGACAACCCTACCCCCACCTCCAGGTTGACAGAGAGATGCATGCACCTCAAAGTCATCGAAGGTGGGGGCCAGCTGCCGCACGACGCTGATTCGAGTCTCACAGATAACCATTACATTTATACTACATGACCTGAGGTCATTTAGAAGCTTTGCTTGCTTCCAAGTTGAGCCCAGGCCACGTGCATTCAAACATCCTACTCTTAACACATCCATGTGGGCGGCAGAGCCAAAGGAGAGTGTAGAGACCTACCTTTCCGCTTCCCGGGGTTCGGGTTGCACGACTTCCATGGGGTCGGGGGTGTTGGGTGAAGGGGTGTCTTGTGGTGGTGTGGGGTCGTCAGTGTGTGGTGGGGTTGGGGTGTTTGGAGTTGTGTTGGGGAGGGGAAGGGGAGGGGGAAAGCTTTTTAGTAGGACGCGGTTTATGGGTTTGACAGAGGGTGGTCCTACGTCCTCCTTAAAATCCTTTTTTAGTTTTTGGTAGAGGTTCATTGGGATCTTTATTAGTTTTAAATGTGGGTAGTTTTCTGACGAAACAAAGTTTACACCTTCGGTTTGTACCGAAGGATTATTGTATATGAGTTCATTTAATTTATTATTGTTTCTGTTGATGTAAGTATAGTGTAATGTCTTTTTTTCGGATGGTGTGAGTGTTTCGAAGAGGGGAGGGGCAGGTTTGGTTTTGTTTGTTGCTGGAGGGGTGTTTTCTGTTTTGTTGGATTGTGTTGAGATTTGGGTGGGGGTTGTTTGGCCTTGTGTGTTTTGCACATGTTTTCTTTTTTTCCTTTTAATCTGTCTGAAGGACTCCGTTTCTTCCTCCGAATTCGTTGGAGGGAAGAGGTATGTTTGCTGGTAATGTTTCCGTGTTGGTTTTCTTTGTGGGGGAGATGGATGTCACTATGTTAGACTGTGTTGTGTGTTGTGTCTGCGGTGGTTGTGTTGTTTTATTGAGTGAGAGGTTGGGTGGGCCTGTATTTTGTTTTGGGGTAATGTGTTGTGACTGTTTGTGTTGTGGTGGTGTTGTGGTTTTACTGAGGGACGGGTTGGGTGGGACTGAGTTTTGTTGTTTGTTTATCTGTTGTGGTGGTGGTGGTGGAGCTGGTGTTGGTAGCAGGGTTTTCTTTTTGTTGAGTTGGGGACAAGCGGCCTTCAGGTGCCCTCTGCCTGCACAGATATGGCAGGACGGCCTTCTCCCCTCCACGCTAATGTTTATATACCCGTGGTCCTCTAATAGGATTCTGTCGGGTATTTGGGCGATGCGTTCAGGCTTCATTTGCACTACCAGCTCTATACCTGTTCCACTGAACGCATTGCCTGTGGTTTTCCCAATGGAAATCACGTTGTCATTCACTGGATCGATGAAGCCAGCTATGAGCCAGCAGTAGTCCACATCTGGCATCATTGCATTCAGCCATATGCGTTGAGTTCTTTTCCCCATATAAGATGGATAAAAGGTGAAATTTTTCGAACGAATCGGTGACAAAGCACATTTTTTTGCCGCCGATTCGTTCTTCATGATAATTGCTAGGCTTCCATACAGTCTGTCTTTTCTTATGAAAGTGGTTTCATTAAGTACTTCTGTGAGTACTGTTTTGATATCTGCTTGAGAAGGCTGTTCAGGTTTTTTTGTACTGTTGTTGATGGTCCGAAACTTGACCGTTCGGCTTTCAATGTCTTTCGTGAATTCTTGAGGCATTTTTACCGATAAAATACCATTCTCTCCTTCACTTATGTATTGTTTGGCGTCCGTGATCCTTGGTGCCACATCTGAAATTTTTTCCGCTATATAAGTCAAAGATTTCTTTGTTTTCTGTGCAAATGAAATCTTGTCGTCTGCTTTGCTTTCTGATATGGTGTTATTTTCAAATGTTATTTTTGTGTTTGTTGTGTCTGTTTGTGTTATTAGTATTGTCATGCAATTTTTCAAATTTTTTTTTTTCGTTGTTGGAATCCATGTCCAGATTTGTGTTTTCGTCATTTTTTTTCTCCGCAGATTCGTCTGTTTTTATTTTAATTTTTCCTTCCTTCTCTATGACGTTAGTTGGGAAGGAAGGGGGGACTAAAGCGTGCGAGCTTACAACTCTTACCGCTGTCCTCCCACCACTATTTTCGTTCGCTGCGTTTAACATTTCTGTTAGACGATTGAAATTTTTTACACAAAATTTTTTAAAACAGGTTTTTCACCTCTAGGAGGGGTAAAGATGAGCTGACCCACCGCCTGACAGTTCAGACGGAGGGTCAAGCTACACAATTGTATCAAAATTAAGTTTGAACTCACAAAATTTCCTCAATAAATTTGAACAAAACTCTGTGCGAAGTGAATGACATCCACACTGTAGAACAGACGACAGCTAGATTGAGAGAGAAAGAAAGAGATAGAGAGCGAGAAAGAAAGGAAGAGAGAGAGAGTTAATTCCACAACAAATTCACAAACCATGCATGAGAGCACGCGTTTCAATCAAAGGATTCTTCAACTCGTGTATGGCTATAGTGAGAACGGAAGTATTTATGAGCTGGCTAGATTCTGCATGGCAGATGTCTGTAGTTGAATGACAAGAGACATAACTAAAATATGACTATTGTAGAGATAGTTCAGTCCGGGTTAACCTTCTGGCCTTCTGGTGATCCTGGGTCCTTCCAGTTAGGCAATACAAATTTCGCACCATGGGGGCAGCGATTAAAAAACTAGCTCTTGTCATAAGGCAAGCACTGTTACGTAACCTCTGAAAGATATCTTTTATCGATGCGCAACTTCCAGGACGTCGTTCCATTCTATATATATATAGAATAGAAGAGAGTCGGGATCCAATGATTGAGCTCTTGCCGTTTCCACAGCAAATTCCAGATTTAATGACTGAATGTATATACGTGTGTCTGTGTGTGTGCAGGTGTTTATATATATCTACGCAGACCCGAGTATATATATACATATATCATGGTCCGAGTAAAAAGCCCCTACTACAACCACTCCCTTCCACGCCCTTTTCCTACTTTTGCTGTTAAATTATAACCTAATTCTGACAATCTCCTAAATCATCACTTTTCCCGTTTGATAATACCAGCATCACCACTAACTGACCATATGCTACCATCTCTTTCACCACCTGATTTGACTAAGTGACCCAGTGTTCCACATCCACCAGAAATTCTTATTCCTAAAATGAATATCCCTAAAGAATTTTGGTGAAGTAAAGATGAAATCGTGAGAGCTCGCAGTCAGATCTACACCTTATTAATATATATATGACCGACTGGACGAACTCATGCTTTTTTTCTGTTTCTTCCTCTTCTCACACTCCCATATTTCTATATTTCTTCTTTTATTTCTCACGGTATCTTCCGATAAAGGACTATTGTCCGAAACGTTAACACCCTTTTCTTACTATATCAAGCATTAAACTAATATATCTCTTCATTGTACTGAATGCTTTGCTTTGTTGTTTTTCGTTTACTTTTCACACACACACACACACACACACACACACACACACACACACACACACACACACACACACACACACACACACACACACACACACACACACACACACACACACACACACATATATATATATATATATATATATAGTGACGAAACATAAGTCAATTGCATGAACTCATAATCCTTTATTTACTGCTATATATATTTCGATGATAGCCATTGAATGGCTATGACCTCATCAGACAGTTAGTCAGTTCTTAGATATGCCAGATCTGTGTTTTTGGTGTTGATGGTTTCAGAGCCTTGCGACTATATATATATATATATATATATATATATATATATATATATATAATAAGCCCGCGGGCCGCATGTTTGACATACCTGGTGTGAATGGCTTTGAATCAAAATGTATGTGTGTAATCCTGTTTCAAATATCAGCTTATAACTCAGGATTAATTAGAATTAAAAAATAATTTAGAAATGAAAGTAAAGGGAAATAATTATGTGGCTTAGTGGTTATCGTGTTCGGTTCCCAATCGTAAGATGGTGTTTGATCCCTGGCGGTGCGCTGTGTCCTTGAGCAAGATATTTTATTTCACGTTGCTTCAGTGCACTTAACTGGCAAAATGTGTTGTACCTATAATTCAAAAGACCATCTTTGTCACCCACTGTGTTACACTGAATCTCCTAAGAGTGCACGTGTCTGTGGAATGTTTAGCCACTTGCACGTTAATTTCATGAGCAGTTTATTCCACTGTTCTTATAACTGGAACACTTGTTGGAGGCGTCATGGGTTCCATACAACACAAGAAGGAGGAAAGAAAAGTCGAAACAATGACACCATTATTAACAGAAAATATTACTTTATTTGAATCTTAAGAAACAAAAGTATAAAGATGTTCGTCACCATTCTGAAACAAAGGGTAACTGAAGAGAATCTTGGTTGATATCTTTCCATGCATAAATATAATTGTTTCTACTTTTGGCACAAGGCCAGCAACTATCTCAGTGTATTGCTGGTACTTTATTTTATCGACCCTGTAAGGATGAAAGGCAAAGTTAACCTCGGTGGGATTTGAACTCAGATCATAAAGGGGCGTAACTCTATGCTGCAAAGCATGGCGTTTGTCCCTTTACTGATACTGCCAATCCACATTTGTAAAATAATTGTTTCTACGTTTGGCACAAGGCCAGCAATTACCCAGATCATTACTGGTACTTTATTTTATCGATCCCGTAAGGATGAAAGGCAAAGTTAACCTCGGCGGGATTTGAACTCAGAATGGCAAGGGCCGTAACTCTATACGTCAAAGCATAGCGTCCGACCCTCTACCGATACAGCCAATCCACCACTCATACATAAATATAATGCTACTGGACGTCTATGTTGGTTTGATCATAACTAAGCAGAAATTTTGTAGAGGGATAGTCAATTTTACGCTTTATTATACTTTTGTAAGGGTCATGTTGTTAATCAAAACACACGCAACGGTGTTTTTCATTTGACGGTTATTATTAATCAGGTAATTAATCCATTAATCAAGTGGTTAATTGATGCATTAATTAATTGTTACCGTCCTTTCATCACACTCAGTGAACCTATCGATGACATTTGTCCTCTGTATATCTTCTTCGTCTATACTTACCTCAACAACTTTAAATGAAAGGTTCGTAATTATAATGAGGGTAGAGGGCGAGCTGAAAGAATGAAGAAGCAAAAGAGAGGGGATGTATATATTGATGTATTTCGCAGTGCCCCAGCATGGACTCAGCCATATAAAGGATAACAAAATATCGTTATAGGTAATCCAGTTTGAGGTTGCGAATACTTCTTATTATGGATAGTTTTAGCGTACGGCTTTGTTTGACCCAACAAGAGGTCTACGTAGATGGCGAGTTTATGATTTCACTTGTATTCCTATGTAAGTTTATCTTGGAGTAATAAAATTGAAAAAGTGAAGAATAACATGGTCAACAGTACACAAAAGGGGATTTATTTACAGTCTAACAATTGTTTCACTGATTAAGTTGTCTAAAAATTGCTGAACATAGAAGCAGTGCCACTCAATTTTAAATACGATGTTAGCTTAATAAGATCATCAGAGACAACTGTTGTCTCTGATGATCTGATTAAGCTAACATCGTATTTGAAATTGAGTGGCACTGCTTCTATGTTCAGCAATTTTTAGACAACTTAATCAGTGAAACAATTGTTAGACTGTAAATAAATCCCCTTTTTTGTACTTTCGACCATGTTATTCTTCACTTTTTCAATTATATAAATATAAATATATATATATATATATATATATATATATATATATATATATATATATATATATATATATATATATATATATGTGTGTGTGTGTGTGTGTGTAAATAATGGTTTCTCATATTGGCACAAGGCCAGCAATTTTGGAGGAGGGGAAAGTCGATTAAATCGACCCCAGTATGTTACTGGTGCTTTATTTCATCGATCCTGTAAGGATCAAAGGCAAAGCTAAACTCGGCGGGATTTGAACTCAGAACGTAAAGGACCGTAAGTCTAATTCGCTAAGCACAATGTCTGATGCTCTACCGATTCTGCCAATCCATAGCCCTAATAACAATAATAGTAATAACAATAATAACAATGAGTATAACCGATTTACATATATATATATATATATGAGAGAGAGAGAGAGAGAGAGAGAGAGAGAGAGAGAGAGAGAGAGAGAGAGAGAGAGAGAGAGAGAGTGAGAGAGAGAGTAAGAGAAAGAGAGAGTGAGTGAGAGAGCAGCACAGAGAGAGAGAGAGAGAGAGAGAGAGAGAGAGTGAGTGAGAGAGCAACAGAGAGAGAGAGAGAGAAAGAGATTTGGCCATGGTAAAGTATAAGCAAAATTACTTAATATAAGACAGATATAGAGAAATGGCGTCAATATTAAAAGAGTAGCAATTTAAGATGTTATATACTTTCATTATAGAACAATGATATGATAGCTTAAGAGAAGAAAACAAAAAAATATAGAGTGGGATAATGACAGATTGTTAAATATATTGGCAGATAAAACAGGGACAGGAAAAAATGATGTAAGCACGTGACATACAAACACATACACACGCACACATACACAAACACACACATACACACACACACACACACACACACACACACACACGCAAACACACACACACATATATATATATAAAGGGTTGGAGCAGAGGAAAGAGATAAGAGCAACGAATAGACATGATAAAAGTTTTATAGTAAAAGATATTTTAAAAGAAATGAAATATCATAAAAGAAAAAAATGATAGGAAAATATAATAAATAACGAGAATGAATCAAATATACATAGATAATAAAAGAGATGCTGTTACCATTTATCAGTGTTACCTTTTGCAGGCTTGATGACAGATTATTAGTCTATATCATGTTGATAATATTATGAGAATTATATTCGGGAGAATAAAAAATACTGAATTCAAAATTGATAAGGA
This sequence comes from Eledone cirrhosa, assembly GCA_964016885.1. NCBI lineage: Eukaryota > Metazoa > Mollusca > Cephalopoda > Octopoda > Eledonidae > Eledone > Eledone cirrhosa. The sequence continues at coordinate 52,920,522 of OZ024740.1, forward strand.
ACATTTACGCTATATTTTCTTTATATATATATATTTTACTTTACCCTCTCACATACATATTTGCTGATTTTACCTGAAGGTATTTTCCAATGATGATACATGTTCAACATAATGATCATTTTAGCAATGGTAAGGAACAGTTGCTTTAAAATTATAGAAATTAAAAATTTGTATGCTTTTCTGTTTAAAAAAATATTGTATTAGAGATGTAATACAAGATAACTAACTTATTTACTTATTTACTTGGCTGACGCTTAAATTATATTTTCAAAAATTAACTAACAATAAAAATGAAAATAGAATAAACAAAACGATCAAATAAAAAAAGACATCAGTAGCTATAATGTAATAATCCTGAAAGTCATATGTAATTTAAGAAATCACCTCGATTGGAAACAATGTTCAGAAACTATAAAAAAACATATTTCACTCATATAATACGTCCACATACATACATACATACATACATACATACATACATACATACATACATACATACATACACACATGCATATATATATATATATATATATATATATATATATATATATATATATATATATGTATGTAAAAGGTAAACAGAAATAACAACACAATCAGTACAGTATATGGAAGGGATATATTAGGTTAACGCTTGATATAGCAGGAAGATATATATATATATAATAATAATAATTGTTTCTACTTTTGGCAGAAGGCCAGCAATTACCCAGTGCATTACTGGTACTTTATTTTATCGACCCCGTGAGGATGAAAGGCAAAGTTAACCTCAGCGAGATTGAACTCAGAATGAAAAGGGCCGTGACTCTGCGTCAAAGCATGGCGTCCGACCCTCTACCGATACTGCCAATCCACCGCCCTATAATAATAATAATAATACAAGGACGATTTGTTATGCCTTCATTACGTTTATTGATTTGTGACGAGCGTTTCGCTATTGATCAGCTCAATGTTCGATCTGTATCGATCTGGCCCGACTCTGGAATCAAAAGCTCGCCGGACCTCAGCTGTTGTAATGTCATTTCAACAGCAGAGATCCTTATATTATTATATTTACACTCTGTTTAGCTCTACACCTCACTACAGACGTGAATCTAAACATCGCGTTCTCACCTGGGTGAACCTAGAGTAACTTCATGTTACACTCCCTGGATATATATATATATATATATATATATATATATATATATATATATATATATATATATAGTTAATAAATGAAACAAAACAAAACATAGGAATCAAAATTACACAGTTATATTAGGTTCATATATGTGTGTGTGTGTGTATTATATGTTTCTAGCATAGGCACATGACCAGCAGTTTTAGGCGGAGAGGAAAGTTGATTAAACCGACCGCAGTACGTGACAGTTACTTTATATTATCGACGTTTTAAGTATTAGAGGCAAAATTGACCTCAGCCGGATTTGAACTCATAAACTAAAGCCACAAAACATTTTATCTAAATCTTCTAACGATTCTGCCAATCCATCGTACGTATATAGTTTATAATTCAACAAAATTAGCGACTGTGCTAAGTTTCATTTTTTTCCCCATCGTATGTGTGCGTATATATGTCTTACAAAGAGCCATGTAGCTAATATCATATCAAATAGGAATAAAAAAAGGCGTGAGGGCGCACAAAACAAAGACAAGGAAAAACACAACGGAGAAAATGGACTGTCTTCCCTCTTCAGACAACTTAAGGTTTTGGTGTAATGAATTCGAGATTATTCATTCCAGTGCACATGCGTCAACTAAAAAGGAAGAGATAACAATTCTCGAGAAGAGAAAAATAGAAATATATTTTGGACTGTAATCCCACGAAGGAGAGGCGACAGAATGAGGCCGTTTAAACAGCCTAAGAGACAGACAGTGGAGGGAAGCATAGATAGAGACAGGAGGAAATGAACGTGAGAGGTATGGAAAGAGAGAGAGAGAGAGAGAGAGAGAGAGAGAGAGAGAGTGTGTGTGAGAGAGGGAGAGAGAGAGAGAGAAAGAGAGAGAGAGAGAGAAGTAGAGAAAAAAGAAAGGAAGGAAGAAAGGAAGAAGTTTGTGGTCTGTGTAATGTCTATTTTTAGACGGGTGTTTGAAAGACCCGTGTAGCTAAGACCATATCAAATAGGAATCAAAGACAATGAAAAAAACAACGAAAGAAAAAACATTATATATATATATATATATATATATATATATAATAACTTAACATTCGAACCCGTAACTATAACATTGCTTTCTAGCTAACCACTTTCTCTTCCCCCACACTACAAGACAATACCCTGCTTATCACTATAAATGGGAACTTAGTGCAATTCGTAGATTACTACTATGAACCCAATGTTCACCCACCCCATAGCTTTCGTCTGTCCCCCCTCTATCTCTCCCTCTCTATCCATTCCACTCTCTCTCTCTCGCCCTAGGTCTACCTCCCTCCCTCTCCACATCTATGAACCTGCCCTCTGGGGCAATAAATAATTCCAACCTTGACTATCAACGCATCGCTTAAGGTGGTCGCTTTAAGAGTAACCAGTATCATAAACTCCTACCACAATATTTTGATTAAGATATCTACAAACCACTCTCTCCCATTTCTCCAACCCCTGCATATCTTTCTCTCTCTCTCTTCCTCTCCCCTTCTTTTCTCTCTTTCTTTTCTACTCTATCTTCCCCAATAACCTCACTTAAGGGTATTTACATTGTACATTTTAACCATTCTGCTCTGATGAATCAGTGGTCACAGCATTTGATAATTGAGTTTTGCAAATAGTTATAAATTTGCACATAGCATAACTAGGCTGTATAACCACCGTGGAAACATTTGTAAGCACACAGAATAAATTACCTTTTTATGATGTCTACCTGTTATTATTCATTCTTTATATATATATATATATATATACTAGACCTGAAAAATGCGCAAGCTCAAAAGAGCCACAGAATGTCATAATAAACGTTCAAAAGTGTGGGACTAGAGTTGTTGCTCAAAAATATTGTAAGCATTATCTATCGTACACTCTGTGACATCCTTTTATAAAAAAGAGACTCATAACGAACTCAAGACGACACGATAATTATTTAAGCTAATGTTCAATATCTCATATTAGATGTTTAGTAATGATTAATACGAAATGCACTTAAACCGAATTCTATATTATAAATTCACTTAAATAATTATCGTGTCGTCTTGAGTTCGTTATGAGTCGCTTTTTTATAAAAGGATGCCACAGAATGTACGATAGATAATGATTACAATATTTTTGAGCAACAACTCTAGTCCCACACTTTTGAACGTTTATTATAACATTCTGTGGCTCTTTTGAGCCTGCGCATTTTCCAGGTCTAGTTTAATATTTTTTTTAAGGCAACGCCTGTAATAACTCTAGTTAAACATGATATATATTAATAATAAATTATCGTTGTAATATAATTAGATTATATAATTGTTATTTTATAAATGATCTTATAAATATTATTGTAAGATGTATAAAAATATTTTCAGACTTTTAATATAAACAACAACAAAAACCAATCAATATTAAATAAATATATTTTACATAATAATTGTTATAGTTGAATTAATAAAAATTAAATATTACATACAAATAGTCTAACATAATAAAAAGATAATCTAACATAATAATAATAAAATAATCTAACATAAAACGAACAATAATATGATACAACCAATATTATAAGCATGTTATAACGAACTGAAAAAAAATAGTTAATATAAATTTAAAAAATCATATATAAATTAACAATATAACTTACCAAAACGAGAAAAATATTTTGATGATAAACGACGAAATACAGGAGGAAGATTCGAAAGCGAAACAATAAATAAACGTGCAAACAAAATGGCGGATGCTTTGAGCAACAATTACTCTCGTTGGTTGATTAGCCAATAAGACGATGCAATTAGTCAATAAGACGATACATTACAAAATATGTTCGGCAGCGATCATCACCACGGCCAGCGACACCCCTTGAATTTTTTATTCACAAGCTACGCATATATGACTTAAAACATTCTGTTGTTAGTTACTGCGTCTCTAACTGATATACATCTCTATCTGACGACCGATCCAGACGTATATATTATTATCGTCTGTGATCCAGAAACCTTTGGTAATGGAGTAGTTATATTTTGTGTTATTCACTTTCTAACTAAATATATATATATATCTTGGTTGTCCATCGTAAACGATGATGACATCTTCTTTATTGTTGTTCCCGTCTACGTGAGCACGAAGGTGGCTGTGGAGGCTGATCCTTGACTTGCAGGTCCGGGGACAGTTGAGGCAGAGGAAGAGACCGGAGTCAGACCGGCAACTCCCAGAGATTACCTCTACCTCTCGCTTATCGCCGCAGGGCTTTGGGAGTGCACGCTAAAGAAGAAACCCGTGCGGGAAAGGTTTATAGTGGGAGGGCCAGTGCACAGTGACGGTCCCACTCACTCGGCCGCAGAAGCCAGAATCCGGTGGTACGGCGGACCGTCACAACCAGGGACTTCCTTGGCTGCAGTGGATGGCCACGACGTCTGTAGTGCCTTGCCGTGCCCTAGCCCTCTACACTGCTTGCTGTCGCCGCCTTTGTGACCGTTGGGACGATGTTGTCCTCCCCAACTCTCTCCTCTGGGTCCAGTCTTCGCATGCAGGGGCAGGAATCCTCTATCTAACTCAGGGGGTTCAGACCCGTCCGGTTATCCTCAACCTTCTTCGGCCAGCCAGCCAAGGTGGTTTACCGGGGTGTGGCCGCCGTCGCATGCTACAGCTTCTTGGGGCCGCAGGTGACAGCTGAGTGTCAGGTGGGACCCAATGCAGGACGAGTTGTCCTGAAAAGGGCATGGCTAGCCCTCCCTACAGAGGTACATGCCCCTCCCTGACACCCCAGGCATATACACACGCATATACATACACATACATATGTACATGTGTATATACATATTTACACACTTTTGGATGGCCGTTGAGTCTTATGAGTTCTTCCGCCCTTTGTGAGGTTTTGTTTTTTGTCCTGCAGGGTCACTCATGAGTGCTACTGGTAACATGCAAACCGGTACAACCTGTCGCATGGTCGGGTCGTCGGCGACTAAACCCCACCAAGTTTACTTGTTGAGGAGGGTGATATATATATATATATACATACATACACACACACGCATATATATATATATATATATATATATATATATATATATATATATAATGTTTGATGTACAGTGACAACAAAGAAAATACGTCATGAATGTGGATATAAGTTGTAACGATAAAAGAATGGTATTTAACTAATGTATTGGTACGCGATGGGGCCCACCCACAGCCCCGGCGGACAGAATGGAAAAGGCGTTTCCCCGGAGGACGGCAAGGGAGACGCGTTGGAAAAGCCACTCCAACTCGCGGAGCTCACACCTGCGGCTGGCCAGCACAGCGCCTATGGTGGTGAGTAAGGAGGTAGCCCTGGGGCCGGGGACACCAGAAGTTTCCACTGCCAGGGGAACGACCGAAAACCTGTCGGAGAGCGACCGGTATTTGAGGAGTTTGGTCCCCTCAGCCCGACGTGCAGCAGAGCCTGGGTCAGTCGCAGACTGCACCAGGTTGCGGCTGCAGAAAGTGTCGGTGCAAGTGGCATCCCAGACGAGGGGTTTGCCACCGCGGAACGGGAAGATGGTCATGCCATCTGGCCTTTTGCCGTCCCCTCGATCCAGCCTCATCGGCTCGAGCTGGGAAGGAAAGCCTGCAGCGTCCAAGCCATGCTTAATGACCTCGTTGAGAGCAGTATGGCGTGGAATGCGGCCGGCACTGTGGGTACAGGAAAGCGGGTGGAGGCCGAAAGAGTCCACGGTGGAACCGCAGCGACATTGGTGTGGCTGGCAGATCCGTAGGCCGAGCCCCAGGGAAACGCCGATTCGCAGGCTATGGTTGTCTAGCTACGTGCCAGTGGAGAAGGAGGGCAGAGCATGGAGCCAGGCACCACTGTGGCGTTTGGAGACCGCACGAAAATAAGCAAGGCGGTGCTGGTCGAGCTGGCGCGTGAGCCTGTCTGAGGCCAGGCTGCACTGGATGGCAACGCTAGTGCGTTGGGGGGACTTGACGTCAACAGGGGAAGAAGGAGGAGGTACGTCTACTGGGCTAAGTCCCAGCCGGTCCCACGTCTCAGGCGGCCTCACGTTCTCTGAACACAGAGGGTTCTGTTGTGTTTTGAAGAACCCTGCTGATGATGACGCGGCACGAGGTTACCGACGAAAGATACGCCGGCAAAGCTAGTGAGATCGGGGATCGGAGGCCTAGGCCGCCATACCTGACCGGTAAAGTGGCCTGTTGCCACCCTATGTCGTCAAACTTGACGTTGCATATCCCCTCGGCTGCTGCTCGGATCAGCGAGGAGAGATATCTGGGTGTAGCATGGAGCGTTGCGGAGTGTATAGAGGAGCTTCGGCATGGCGAAGCAGTTCCTCAGCAGAAAAAGAGTTGGGTGGCCGTCAATCAAGCCCAGTCGGCTCGTGAGAGTCTGGAGCTGTTGAAGCCTGGACCTGATGGTGGAGCGGATGGCCGGCGGGTGGATCGGTGACCCGAGGATGAGGACATCCTCTTTGGGTGTCACCTGAACCTGGCGGAGAATGGACCGCACGTCCAAGACGGAGGCCGCAAGGCTCGCAGCATCGAGGCTGACGTTCACCACCTCCGACTTGGCCGAGTTGACCTGGAGGCCGATTCCCGCCAGGGCAGGAATCACCGATTGAAGGTCTTGGCAGACCGTCCGTACGAGCCCGCCCAACGTAGCATCATCCAGATACCAAACGTTGAGAGGGGCCGTGATACTCCGAGCGATGTGGTCAATACCAAGGGCGAACAGGAGGGGTCCCAAAGGGTCGCCCTGTTGGACCCCAGTAGCCGAGGGTATGACCATATCAGCAGCTAGGAGCATGCTCGGGGCTCCATATGACAGGTAGGCCAGCGGGTAGGCAGAGGAGGCTCGGCTGAGGCAGGCCTCGAGCAGATGATCCTGGCGGAAAGAGTTAAAGGTATTCCTCATGTCAAGCTTGACAATGAGGTGCCTGGAGTCTCTGGATGCCGGTACCGATGGGCAGCTGCTGAAGAACTGCCTGATTGCATGAGAGGCTCCCTCACAGCCACCGGACACGCCGACACCCAGGGAAATGCCGATTCGCAGGCTATGGTTGTCTAGCTGCGTGCCACTGGAGAAGGAGGGCAGAGCATGGAGCCAGGCACCACCGTGGGGTTTGGAGGCCGTTGCACCGTATGTCTACGCCATCTTTATTTAGTCTGTTTATATATTTATTTATTTGTTTATTTTTTTGTCTTCTTTGCGCATGCGTTTGCGTGTGTGTATAGAGTTTTGTTTGATGTGTGTTCGTGTTTGGGTGACTGTGTATTGGTTAATGTATTCTATCTTTACTAGTGTGTGTTTATATGTGTTTGTTGTTATTGTGCTTGTATATATATATATTTGAACGACTTAAACGTAAAAGAGAAGATTTAGTTGTTAAACTAATCCTTTTAGTAGTTATTAATCTCATTTATTTTCAGTCACATATGCAGAAACAATTTACTGGTGTTTTAGAATACAAAATAAGCTTTAATTATGGCTGGCTGTTGTATATACAATGATTATGTGTGTAGTTATCTAAACGAGGTTTATATGAATTGTTAAGAAGTTCACTCACAATCATGAGGTCCTGAATTCGATCCCAGTGTCTGACATTTTGGGCTATTGACTTAACCACAGCATTGAGTTGACAACCTTTCTGAATGAAATTGGATAGATGGTAACTATATGAAAGCCCGTAGGCTAGACTGTATTGGCAATTCAAAGCCCTAACATTTTCACATATTTTGCCACGCTAATTCGGCACGGGGATTGTCCAATCTCATGAGTTGAATGTTCAGTTATTCAAATAACCGAATGCTCACCGTCGACATCGATGGAGAATCCATCATGGTAATCTTTTATGGTTTTCGGTGTACTGAGGAATAGTTGAAAATCTTTACACTTCATTTTTTCACGGTGATGAATTTGTTTTGCGAGGTTTTTGATATGAAATTGTGTGTCGAAACAAATTTTATATCAAAAACCTCGCAAAACAAATTCATCACCGTGAAAAAATGAAGTGTAAAGATTTTCAACTATCTTCCCCAATAACCTCACTTAAGGGTATTTACATTGTACATTTTAACCATTCTGCTCTGATGAATCAGTGGTCACAGCATTTGATAATTGAGTTTTGCAAATAGTTATAAATTTGCACATAGCATAACTAGGCTGTATAACCACCGTGGAAACATTTGTAAGCACACAGAATAAATTACCTTTTTATGATGTCTACCTGTTATTATTCATTCTTTATATATATATATATATATACTAGACCTGAAAAATGCGCAAGCTCAAAAGAGCCACAGAATGTCATAATAAACGTTCAAAAGTGTGGGACTAGAGTTGTTGCTCAAAAATATTGTAATCATTATCTATCGTACACTCTGTGACATCCTTTTATAAAAAAGAGACTCATAACGAACTCAAGACGACACGATAATTATTTAAGCTAATGTTCAATATCTCATATTAGATGTTTAGTAATGATTAATACGAAATGCACTTAAACCGAATTCTATATTATAAATTCACTTAAATAATTATCGTGTCGTCTTGAGTTCGTTATGAGTCTCTTTTTTATAAAAGGATGCCACAGAATGTACGATAGATAATGATTACAATATTTTTGAGCAACAACTCTAGTCCCACACTTTTGAACGTTTATTATAACATTCTGTGGCTCTTTTGAGCCTGCGCATTTTCCAGGTCTAGTTTAATATTTTTTTTAAGGCAACGCCTGTAATAACTCTAGTTAAACATGATATATATTAATAATAAATTATCGTTGTAATATAATTAGATTATATAATTGTTATTTTATAAATGATCTTATAAATATTATTGTAAGATGTATAAAAATATTTTCAGACTTTTAATATAAACAACAACAAAAACCAATCAATATTAAATAAATATATTTTACATAATAATTGTTATAGTTGAATTAATAAAAATTAAATATTACATACAAATAGTCTAACATAATAAAAAGATAATCTAACATAATAATAATAAAATAATCTAACATAAAACGAACAATAATATGATACAACCAATATTATAAGCATGTTATAACGAACTGAAAAAAAATAGTTAATATAAATTTAAAAAATCATATATAAATTAACAATATAACTTACCAAAACGAGAAAAATATTTTGATGATAAACGACGAAATACAGGAGGAAGATTCGAAAGCGAAACAATAAATAAACGTGCAAACAAAATGGCGGATGCTTTGAGCAACAATTACTCTCGTTGGTTGATTAGCCAATAAGACGATGCAATTAGTCAATAAGACGATACATTACAAAATATGTTCGGCAGCGATCATCACCACGGCCAGCGACACCCCTTGAATTTTTTATTCACAAGCTACGCATATATGACTTAAAACATTCTGTTGTTAGTTACTGCGTCTCTAACTGATATACATCTCTATCTGACGACCGATCCAGACGTATATATTATTATCGTCTGTGATCCAGAAACCTTTGGTAATGGAGTAGTTATATTTTGTGTTATTCACTTTCTAACTAAATATATATATATATATCTTGGTTGTCCATCGTAAACGATGATGACATCTTCTTTATTGTTGTTCCCGTCTACGTGAGCACGAAGGTGGCTGTGGAGGCTGATCCTTGACTTGCAGGTCCGGGGACAGTTGAGGCAGAGGAAGAGACCGGAGTCAGACCGGCAACTCCCAGAGATTACCTCTACCTCTCGCTTATCGCCGCAGGGCTTTGGGAGTGCACGCTAAAGAAGAAACCTGTGCGGGAAAGGTTTATAGTGGGAGGGCCAGTGCACAGTGACGGTCCCACTCACTCGGCCGCAGAAGCCAGAATCCGGTGGTACGGCGGACCGTCACAACCAGGGACTTCCTTGGCTGCAGTGGATGGCCACGACGTCTGTAGTGCCTTGCCGTGCCCTAGCCCTCTACACTGCTTGCTGTCGCCGCCTTTGTGACCGTTGGGACGATGTTGTCCTCCCCAACTCTCTCCTCTGGGTCCAGTCTTCGCATGCAGGGGCAGGAATCCTCTATCTAACTCAGGGGGTTCAGACCCGTCCGGTTATCCTCAACCTTCTTCGGCCAGCCAGCCAAGGTGGTTTACCGGGGTGTGGCCGCCGTCGCATGCTACAGCTTCTTGGGGCCGCAGGTGACAGCTGAGTGTCAGGTGGGACCCAATGCAGGACGAGTTGTCCTGAAAAGGGCATGGCTAGCCCTCCCTACAGAGGTACATGCCCCTCCCTGACACCCCAGGCATATACACACGCATATACATACACATACATATGTACATGTGTATATACATATTTACACACTTTTGGATGGCCGTTGAGTCTTATGAGTTCTTCCGCCCTTTGTGAGGTTTTGTTTTTTGTCCTGCAGGGTCACTCATGAGTGCTACTGGTAACATGCAAACCGGTACAACCTGTCGCATGGTCGGGTCGTCGGCGACTAAACCCCACCAAGTTTACTTGTTGAGGAGGGTGATATATATATATATATACATACATACACACACACGCATATATATATATATATATATATATATATATATATATATATATATATAATGTTTGATGTACAGTGACAACAAAGAAAATACGTCATGAATGTGGATATAAGTTGTAACGATAAAAGAATGGTATTTAACTAATGTATTGGTACGCGATGGGGCCCACCCACAGCCCCGGCGGACAGAATGGAAAAGGCGTTTCCCCGGAGGACGGCAAGGGAGACGCGTTGGAAAAGCCACTCCAACTCGCGGAGCTCACACCTGCGGCTGGCCAGCACAGCGCCTATGGTGGTGAGTAAGGAGGTAGCCCTGGGGCCGGGGACACCAGAAGTTTCCACTGCCAGGGGAACGACCGAAAACCTGTCGGAGAGCGACCGGTATTTGAGGAGTTTGGTCCCCTCAGCCCGACGTGCAGCAGAGCCTGGGTCAGTCGCAGACTGCACCAGGTTGCGGCTGCAGAAAGTGTCGGTGCAAGTGGCATCCCAGACGAGGGGTTTGCCACCGCGGAACGGGAAGATGGTCATGCCATCTGGCCTTTTGCCGTCCCCTCGATCCAGCCTCATCGGCTCGAGCTGGGAAGGAAAGCCTGCAGCGTCCAAGCCATGCTTAATGACCTCGTTGAGAGCAGTATGGCGTGGAATGCGGCCGGCACTGTGGGTACAGGAAAGCGGGTGGAGGCCGAAAGAGTCCACGGTGGAACCGCAGCGACATTGGTGTGGCTGGCAGATCCGTAGGCCGAGCCCCAGGGAAACGCCGATTCGCAGGCTATGGTTGTCTAGCTACGTGCCAGTGGAGAAGGAGGGCAGAGCATGGAGCCAGGCACCACTGTGGCGTTTGGAGACCGCACGAAAATAAGCAAGGCGGTGCTGGTCGAGCTGGCGCGTGAGCCTGTCTGAGGCCAGGCTGCACTGGATGGCAACGCTAGTGCGTTGGGGGGACTTGACGTCAACAGGGGAAGAAGGAGGAGGTACGTCTACTGGGCTAAGTCCCAGCCGGTCCCACGTCTCAGGCGGCCTCACGTTCTCTGAACACAGAGGGTTCTGTTGTGTTTTGAAGAACCCTGCTGATGATGACGCGGCACGAGGTTACCGACGAAAGATACGCCGGCAAAGCTAGTGAGATCGGGGATCGGAGGCCTAGGCCGCCATACCTGACCGGTAAAGTGGCCTGTTGCCACCCTATGTCGTCAAACTTGACGTTGCATATCCCCTCGGCTGCTGCTCGGATCAGCGAGGAGAGATATCTGGGTGTAGCATGGAGCGTTGCGGAGTGTATAGAGGAGCTTCGGCATGGCGAAGCAGTTCCTCAGCAGAAAAAGAGTTGGGTGGCCGTCAATCAAGCCCAGTCGGCTCGTGAGAGTCTGGAGCTGTTGAAGCCTGGACCTGATGGTGGAGCGGATGGCCGGCGGGTGGATCGGTGACCCGAGGATGAGGACATCCTCTTTGGGTGTCACCTGAACCTGGCGGAGAATGGACCGCACGTCCAAGACGGAGGCCGCAAGGCTCGCAGCATCGAGGCTGACGTTCACCACCTCCGACTTGGCCGAGTTGACCTGGAGGCCGATTCCCGCCAGGGCAGGAATCACCGATTGAAGGTCTTGGCAGACCGTCCGTACGAGCCCGCCCAACGTAGCATCATCCAGATACCAAACGTTGAGAGGGGCCGTGATACTCCGAGCGATGTGGTCAATACCAAGGGCGAACAGGAGGGGTCCCAAAGGGTCGCCCTGTTGGACCCCAGTAGCCGAGGGTATGACCATATCAGCAGCTAGGAGCATGCTCGGGGCTCCATATGACAGGTAGGCCAGCGGGTAGGCAGAGGAGGCTCGGCTGAGGCAGGCCTCGAGCAGATGATCCTGGCGGAAAGAGTTAAAGGTATTCCTCATGTCAAGCTTGACAATGAGGTGCCTGGAGTCTCTGGATGCCGGTACCGATGGGCAGCTGCTGAAGAACTGCCTGATTGCATGAGAGGCTCCCTCACAGCCACCGGACACGCCGACACCCAGGGAAATGCCGATTCGCAGGCTATGGTTGTCTAGCTGCGTGCCACTGGAGAAGGAGGGCAGAGCATGGAGCCAGGCACCACCGTGGGGTTTGGAGGCCGTTGCACCGTATGTCTACGCCATCTTTATTTAGTCTGTTTATATATTTATTTATTTGTTTATTTTTTTGTCTTCTTTGCGCATGCGTTTGCGTGTGTGTATAGAGTTTTGTTTGATGTGTGTTCGTGTTTGGGTGACTGTGTATTGGTTAATGTATTCTATCTTTACTAGTGTGTGTTTATATGTGTTTGTTGTTATTGTGCTTGTATATATATATATTTGAACGACTTAAACGTAAAAGAGAAGATTTAGTTGTTAAACTAATCCTTTTAGTAGTTATTAATCTCATTTATTTTCAGTCACATATGCAGAAACAATTTACTGGTGTTTTAGAATACAAAATAAGCTTTAATTATGGCTGGCTGTTGTATATACAATGATTATGTGTGTAGTTATCTAAACGAGGTTTATATGAATTGTTAAGAAGTTCACTCACAATCATGAGGTCCTGAATTCGATCCCAGTGTCTGACATTTTGGGCTATTGACTTAACCACAGCATTGAGTTGACAACCTTTCTGAATGAAATTGGATAGATGGTAACTATATGAAAGCCCGTAGGCTAGACTGTATTGGCAATTCAAAGCCCTAACATTTTCACATATTTTGCCACGCTAATTCGGCACGGGGATTGTCCAATCTCATGAGTTGAATGTTCAGTTATTCAAATAACCGAATGCTCACCGTCGACATCGATGGAGAATCCATCATGGTAATCTTTTATGGTTTTCGGTGTACTGAGGAATAGTTGAAAATCTTTACACTTCATTTTTTCACGGTGATGAATTTGTTTTGCGAGGTTTTTGATATGAAATTGTGTGTCGAAACAAATTTTATATCAAAAACCTCGCAAAACAAATTCATCACCGTGAAAAAATGAAGTGTAAAGATTTTCAACTATCTTCCCCAATAACCTCACTTAAGGGTATTTACATTGTACATTTTAACCATTCTGCTCTGATGAATCAGTGGTCACAGCATTTGATAATTGAGTTTTGCAAATAGTTATAAATTTGCACATAGCATAACTAGGCTGTATAACCACCGTGGAAACATTTGTAAGCACACAGAATAAATTACCTTTTTATGATGTCTACCTGTTATTATTCATTCTTTATATATATATATATATATATACTAGACCTGAAAAATGCGCAAGCTCAAAAGAGCCACAGAATGTCATAATAAACGTTCAAAAGTGTGGGACTAGAGTTGTTGCTCAAAAATATTGTAATCATTATCTATCGTACACTCTGTGACATCCTTTTATAAAAAAGAGACTCATAACGAACTCAAGACGACACGATAATTATTTAAGCTAATGTTCAATATCTCATATTAGATGTTTAGTAATGATTAATACGAAATGCACTTAAACCGAATTCTATATTATAAATTCACTTAAATAATTATCGTGTCGTCTTGAGTTCGTTATGAGTCTCTTTTTTATAAAAGGATGCCACAGAATGTACGATAGATAATGATTACAATATTTTTGAGCAACAACTCTAGTCCCACACTTTTGAACGTTTATTATAACATTCTGTGGCTCTTTTGAGCCTGCGCATTTTCCAGGTCTAGTTTAATATTTTTTTTAAGGCAACGCCTGTAATAACTCTAGTTAAACATGATATATATTAATAATAAATTATCGTTGTAATATAATTAGATTATATAATTGTTATTTTATAAATGATCTTATAAATATTATTGTAAGATGTATAAAAATATTTTCAGACTTTTAATATAAACAACAACAAAAACCAATCAATATTAAATAAATATATTTTACATAATAATTGTTATAGTTGAATTAATAAAAATTAAATATTACATACAAATAGTCTAACATAATAAAAAGATAATCTAACATAATAATAATAAAATAATCTAACATAAAACGAACAATAATATGATACAACCAATATTATAAGCATGTTATAACGAACTGAAAAAAAATAGTTAATATAAATTTAAAAAATCATATATAAATTAACAATATAACTTACCAAAACGAGAAAAATATTTTGATGATAAACGACGAAATACAGGAGGAAGATTCGAAAGCGAAACAATAAATAAACGTGCAAACAAAATGGCGGATGCTTTGAGCAACAATTACTCTCGTTGGTTGATTAGCCAATAAGACGATGCAATTAGTCAATAAGACGATACATTACAAAATATGTTCGGCAGCGATCATCACCACGGCCAGCGACACCCCTTGAATTTTTTATTCACAAGCTACGCATATATGACTTAAAACATTCTGTTGTTAGTTACTGCGTCTCTAACTGATATACATCTCTATCTGACGACCGATCCAGACGTATATATTATTATCGTCTGTGATCCAGAAACCTTTGGTAATGGAGTAGTTATATTTTGTGTTATTCACTTTCTAACTAAATATATATATATATATCTTGGTTGTCCATCGTAAACGATGATGACATCTTCTTTATTGTTGTTCCCGTCTACGTGAGCACGAAGGTGGCTGTGGAGGCTGATCCTTGACTTGCAGGTCCGGGGACAGTTGAGGCAGAGGAAGAGACCGGAGTCAGACCGGCAACTCCCAGAGATTACCTCTACCTCTCGCTTATCGCCGCAGGGCTTTGGGAGTGCACGCTAAAGAAGAAACCTGTGCGGGAAAGGTTTATAGTGGGAGGGCCAGTGCACAGTGACGGTCCCACTCACTCGGCCGCAGAAGCCAGAATCCGGTGGTACGGAGGACCGTCACAACCAGGGACTTCCTTGGCTGCAGTGGATGGCCACGACGTCTGTAGTGCCTTGCCGTGCCCTAGCCCTCTACACTGCTTGCTGTCGCCGCCTTTGTGACCGTTGGGACGATGTTGTCCTCCCCAACTCTCTCCTCTGGGTCCAGTCTTCGCATGCAGGGGCAGGAATCCTCTATCTAACTCAGGGGGTTCAGACCCGTCCGGTTATCCTCAACCTTCTTCGGCCAGCCAGCCAAGGTGGTTTACCGGGGTGTGGCCGCCGTCGCATGCTACAGCTTCTTGGGGCCGCAGGTGACAGCTGAGTGTCAGGTGGGACCCAATGCAGGACGAGTTGTCCTGAAAAGGGCATGGCTAGCCCTCCCTACAGAGGTACATGCCCCTCCCTGACACCCCAGGCATATACACACGCATATACATACACATACATATGTACATGTGTATATACATATTTACACACTTTTGGATGGCCGTTGAGTCTTATGAGTTCTTCCGCCCTTTGTGAGGTTTTG
The DNA here is from genome assembly GCA_964016885.1 of Eledone cirrhosa. NCBI lineage: Eukaryota > Metazoa > Mollusca > Cephalopoda > Octopoda > Eledonidae > Eledone > Eledone cirrhosa. The sequence goes on from OZ024740.1 coordinate 52,936,509, forward strand.
TTTTTTGTCCTGCAGGGTCACTCATGAGTGCTACTGGTAACATGCAAACCGGTACAACCTGTCGCATGGTCGGGTCGTCGGCGACTAAACCCCACCAAGTTTACTTGTTGAGGAGGGTGATATATATATATATATATACATACATACACACACACGCATATATATATATATATATATATATATATATATATATATATATATATATAATGTTTGATGTACAGTGACAACAAAGAAAATACGTCATGAATGTGGATATAAGTTGTAACGATAAAAGAATGGTATTTAACTAATGTATTGGTACGCGATGGGGCCCACCCACAGCCCCGGCGGACAGAATGGAAAAGGCGTTTCCCCGGAGGACGGCAAGGGAGACGCGTTGGAAAAGCCACTCCAACTCGCGGAGCTCACACCTGCGGCTGGCCAGCACAGCGCCTATGGTGGTGAGTAAGGAGGTAGCCCTGGGGCCGGGGACACCAGAAGTTTCCACTGCCAGGGGAACGACCGAAAACCTGTCGGAGAGCGACCGGTATTTGAGGAGTTTGGTCCCCTCAGCCCGACGTGCAGCAGAGCCTGGGTCAGTCGCAGACTGCACCAGGTTGCGGCTGCAGAAAGTGTCGGTGCAAGTGGCATCCCAGACGAGGGGTTTGCCACCGCGGAACGGGAAGATGGTCATGCCATCTGGCCTTTTGCCGTCCCCTCGATCCAGCCTCATCGGCTCGAGCTGGGAAGGAAAGCCTGCAGCGTCCAAGCCATGCTTAATGACCTCGTTGAGAGCAGTATGGCGTGGAATGCGGCCGGCACTGTGGGTACAGGAAAGCGGGTGGAGGCCGAAAGAGTCCACGGTGGAACCGCAGCGACATTGGTGTGGCTGGCAGATCCGTAGGCCGAGCCCCAGGGAAACGCCGATTCGCAGGCTATGGTTGTCTAGCTACGTGCCAGTGGAGAAGGAGGGCAGAGCATGGAGCCAGGCACCACTGTGGCGTTTGGAGACCGCACGAAAATAAGCAAGGCGGTGCTGGTCGAGCTGGCGCGTGAGCCTGTCTGAGGCCAGGCTGCACTGGATGGCAACGCTAGTGCGTTGGGGGGACTTGACGTCAACAGGGGAAGAAGGAGGAGGTACGTCTACTGGGCTAAGTCCCAGCCGGTCCCACGTCTCAGGCGGCCTCACGTTCTCTGAACACAGAGGGTTCTGTTGTGTTTTGAAGAACCCTGCTGATGATGACGCGGCACGAGGTTACCGACGAAAGATACGCCGGCAAAGCTAGTGAGATCGGGGATCGGAGGCCTAGGCCGCCATACCTGACCGGTAAAGTGGCCTGTTGCCACCCTATGTCGTCAAACTTGACGTTGCATATCCCCTCGGCTGCTGCTCGGATCAGCGAGGAGAGATATCTGGGTGTAGCATGGAGCGTTGCGGAGTGTATAGAGGAGCTTCGGCATGGCGAAGCAGTTCCTCAGCAGAAAAAGAGTTGGGTGGCCGTCAATCAAGCCCAGTCGGCTCGTGAGAGTCTGGAGCTGTTGAAGCCTGGACCTGATGGTGGAGCGGATGGCCGGCGGGTGGATCGGTGACCCGAGGATGAGGACATCCTCTTTGGGTGTCACCTGAACCTGGCGGAGAATGGACCGCACGTCCAAGACGGAGGCTGCAAGGCTCGCAGCATCGAGGCTGACGTTCACCACCTCCGACTTGGCCGAGTTGACCCGGAGGCCGATTCCCGCCAGGGCAGGAATCACCGATTGAAGGTCTTGGCAGACCGTCCGTACGAGCCCGCCCAACGTAGCATCATCCAGATACCAAACGTTGAGAGGGGCCGTGATACTCCGAGCGATGTGGTCAATACCAAGGGCGAACAGGAGGGGTCCCAAAGGGTCGCCCTGTTGGACCCCAGTAGCCGAGGGTATGACCATATCAGCAGCTAGGAGCATGCTCGGGGCTCCATATGACAGGTAGGCCAGCGGGTAGGCAGAGGAGGCTCGGCTGAGGCAGGCCTCGAGCAGATGATCCTGGCGGAAAGAGTTAAAGGTATTCCTCATGTCAAGCTTGACAATGAGGTGCCTGGAGTCTCTGGATGCCGGTACCGATGGGCAGCTGCTGAAGAACTGCCTGATTGCATGAGAGGCTCCCTCACAGCCACCGGACACGCCGACACCCAGGGAAATGCCGATTCGCAGGCTATGGTTGTCTAGCTGCGTGCCACTGGAGAAGGAGGGCAGAGCATGGAGCCAGGCACCACCGTGGGGTTTGGAGGCCGTTGCACCGTATGTCTACGCCATCTTTATTTAGTCTGTTTATATATTTATTTATTTGTTTATTTTTTTGTCTTCTTTGCGCATGCGTTTGCGTGTGTGTATAGAGTTTTGTTTGATGTGTGTTCGTGTTTGGGTGACTGTGTATTGGTTAATGTATTCTATCTTTACTAGTGTGTGTTTATATGTGTTTGTTGTTATTGTGCTTGTATATATATATATTTGAACGACTTAAACGTAAAAGAGAAGATTTAGTTGTTAAACTAATCCTTTTAGTAGTTATTAATCTCATTTATTTTCAGTCACATATGCAGAAACAATTTACTGGTGTTTTAGAATACAAAATAAGCTTTAATTATGGCTGGCTGTTGTATATACAATGATTATGTGTGTAGTTATCTAAACGAGGTTTATATGAATTGTTAAGAAGTTCACTCACAATCATGAGGTCCTGAATTCGATCCCAGTGTCTGACATTTTGGGCTATTGACTTAACCACAGCATTGAGTTGACAACCTTTCTGAATGAAATTGGATAGATGGTAACTATATGAAAGCCCGTAGGCTAGACTGTATTGGCAATTCAAAGCCCTAACATTTTCACATATTTTGCCACGCTAATTCGGCACGGGGATTGTCCAATCTCATGAGTTGAATGTTCAGTTATTCAAATAACCGAATGCTCACCGTCGACATCGATGGAGAATCCATCATGGTAATCTTTTATGGTTTTCGGTGTACTGAGGAATAGTTGAAAATCTTTACACTTCATTTTTTCACGGTGATGAATTTGTTTTGCGAGGTTTTTGATATGAAATTGTGTGTCGAAACAAATTTTATTGTTATACTTGGGGAGGTTCATATTGTTGTAATAATATTGCCAGAAATAATAACAGAATACACTCACTGTTTGGTTGGTTTTCGCTCCTGTATCTTTTATATCTCCACAGTTAATTCATTTGGTCCTCAATGTTTATCATTGACTGACCAACGGTAAAAAATACAGATATTATATAGGTATGAACACATATAGTACCACTGATGATGTTGGAGATGTGCAACGAAAGAACTTTGTTAGACTATATATATGCGTTTATATCTATATTATATCTGTATTTTTGTCCGTTGGTCAGTCAATGATAAACATGGAAGGGGGGGGGGTGCCAAGCATACGAAGCAATAATACATATATATACATATATATATATATATATATATATATATATATATATATATATGAGAGGCTGCTATTCTATTTTCTGTACCAAATTTCTCTCACTGGGTAATGAGTAATCCGAAGCTATGGCAGAAAAGATCCACATCATATTGACACGTATTAGGATCAAATCCGGAACCTTATGGTTGCGAAGCGAACTTTTTAATTACATTGCCAAACATCTAGCTTATCACACTGACATTTCTGCAACTTCACACCAATAAAGTATTTATTTTATACGCTCGGTTGAATAGGTCCATAACCCAAAATATATTCAATATTGAAGTTTACTATCTTTCAGTATTTCTCCCCGCAGCACATCCTATGTGAATCCTGGATGAACCTGTCTATAATTTGGAATTTAAAACATGTAGAATATAAGAGATTTGTAAAAAGAGATTTAGAGGCTATTGCTATAACATGATATCGAGTAAATTCTTAGAAGTCTTATCACTAGTTCGTATTTTCAGAGCTTGATATTTGAATAGGTTTGCAACTGCCTGAGTGATATAGGTTATAACATTCAACTGATTGTCTTATGTTGTTTTACACGGAATACTATTAGTTATAAAAGGCTGACACACATTTGTGTTGCCTTTAGGTAGGCATTGCTTCCTGTATTTCTATTGTCTGAAGACTTGTGAGTGAAATTTCATATTTGGAAACTGTACGGAGGCCCTTCGGGTATATATATATATATATATATATATATATATATATACACACACACACACATATATATATGTATATATATATGTGTGTGTGTGTGTGTATACACACATGTATACATATATATTATACACAAACACATATATATATGTATATATGTATATATATATATATGCACACACACATAAGAAAAGTAAGTATATGAAATATGAAGTTTGTATTCCGTAAAATGAGTTTTTGAATAGTTTTTACCGGTTACTCATCAGTGGATTCGGTGCAGAGTGTAAATAATAAACATTTCCTTGCAGTAATCGACGTTAAAGTATTTGGAAGTATGTGTTATATATTATGTATACATATAAACTTTCAAACATACACGCGCACACACACATACATCATATATATATATATATATATATATATATATATATATATATATATATATATATATATATATATATATATATATATATATGAGACCGTGTCTATGTATGTTTGTATGTGTATCAGAGTTGGGTGGCAGACTCGGAGGTTTTCAATAACAATTATATATTACTTTATTCGGTTGATCCCAGTTAGAAGATATAATGTGTGCCAGAAAAATTACAGGGGTTGTTTTAACCGATTCAAGTTCTCAGCGTAGCTACGCACAAATGACTGAAACCATTAAAAGAGTAAAAATAATATCGGTGAACTCAATATATATGAATTCATATTTATGTTTAAAATACTGCCATTTCTGTTTCATATATTATGAGTTGGTTCTTAAATATTGAAATTAATATATGTAATATAAACATATTTGTCGGTGGGACACCAACGTAGATTTCTTATTCAGGAAGAGAGTTTAACGATAGTCAGTCTTATGGATATCATTCTGATAAAAAAATGTTGCATATTATACTACAATGTACCCCCCCCCCCCCCCCAAAAAAAAATGAATAAAGTGACTAAGCTTCTTGCAGCAGTGTGGTGAGTTCTAGCTTTGATTGTATTTACTTTGCCACTAAATGTACCGAGCCAATGAAATATAACTATTTTGGTCACTGACAGAATACTAACGACAGAATACTATGATATACATGTGATAAGTCTCGTATGGAGTACAGTGTAAATAGAAAATATTATTAACAAAGTTACCTAAGCGATGATAGAGATATGTTTGTTGTACGTGAGTTTAAACTAACGCCTATTAAATACATACTAACTTTCGTTGAAAAAATGATTTGAATCATTAATAAGAATTCTTATGTAATCAAATTTTGTTTCGTCCCTAAAAGAAGCTGACATTTTAAGATGTTAAGTGTCGCCTGCACCAAAATGAATAGCAATCGCATTACGGAGAATATATGAAGGCAAAATATATAGACCATATTTAAATGTCTTCTAAAACAGTAAAGCTCATAAGAAGTATTTAGGTGTAGTTTCTAGGCCCTTAGAGAGACAAATCTCTTCCTAAAATCTGTATGTTTGCAAAGTTAGTCTAATTCTTATACGCAGCCAGTACCATTTAATCTAGTACAATCTCTCTCATGGTGGGCTACTCAGCATCACAGCCCACTCCCAGGTGAGAAGAGTAATCAACAAGATTAAAGATAAAAACTGTTAAAGTGTAGAAGAGCCTCTCAGAGAAACTAACAACCAACGAAACATGGAAAAGAGAGAGCTGCCACCAAGTTATATGCTTATCGAAACTTATTGTGATGCAGCTACGGTCTCCTGAGGTTACCGATTCTAGATTACATTTTGAGCTAGTAGCTATTTATGATAACTTGTTGGATTAAGGCACATACAATTAAATGTATGACTCGGAGGCACCAACAAAAATCCTGTTGAACGTAAGCTGTGTAGAGCATTGGATTATCAATTTACAGTTGATAATCATAGTCAATATTCTATTTTCATGGAATTTGTACATTTACATGCAACTGAAAATATATTTCGTATGCACAAAGTCTTCTCTTCCTGTCTTATGTGATTTGTTTTTCCTGTATGATAAAAGAAAACTATTTTTAATCATGTCTGCAGTAAATTCAAGCTAACAAATATAACGCATATTACTGCTTCTTTTAATATTTACTTGCGCTGTACCTGTCAGAATTGAAGTGGTTTATTTAAGTGCACAACCCATTATGCAAACATAAATTTTGAAAAATAGTTTGTTGTTAAATATGGAGAATGCCTCAGCATAGATAATACATAAGCATGTGGAAAATTGATTTAAGCTGAGAACGAAGAACAAATCACCTTCAGCCAATTTTATATATATATATATATATATATATATATATATATATATATATATATATATATATATATATATATATATATATATATATATAATATATTAATAAATGGAAACTATATTTATAAAACCATATTTATTTTATAATACATATTTCAAGGGCAACCAAGGCAAATTATGGTGCGCTTTCATCAGATAAAATACAGATTTGTTTTATAAATAAATATTGACATACCCGGAAAAAAAGACAACCTTAACGGTTGGAGCTTCCTGGATAGTGGGTGATACCAAATTATGAGTGAGTATGCAAATGAGTGTCCGAAAGGTTGAAAAGATAACGGTTTATTTAAATTAAACTGTTGGAAGGTGATATGTAAGGGAAAGAGAAAAAAGAAAAAGAAGAAAAAAAGAAAAAGAGAAAAAAAGAAAAAAAGAAAAAAAGAAAAAAAGAAGAAAAGAAAAAAAGAAAAAAAGAAAAAAAGAAAAAAAGAAAAAAAAGAAAAAAAGAAAAAAAAGAAAAAAAAAGAAAAAAGAAAAAAGAAAAAAGAAAAAAGAAAAAAGAAAGAAAGAAAAAAGAAAGGAGAAAGATAGAAGAGGAAAGAAAGAACGATTATATATATTGAGAGTGCATGAAGAGATGAGTTTCAAAGGATAAATATACACAGCGTAAGTATACACTGAGGATGAAAAACTCAGAGCTGTATGGGAGCATCCCAAAAGTCAGCTCAAAAGTGACACAGAGGAGACCGAGGTTAGCTGGACATGCTCACCGACATCCAGAGTTGACATTGCACTCAGTGCTCCTTTGGGAGCCCCTACATGGACACACTAGAAGAGGAAGACCAAGGTTAACGTATGTTGATGCCCTAAGGACAGACACTGGTCTGTTGGAGACGCAGGACATGGCAGCGATAAAGAGGGACAGAGACCGCTGGAGAAAACTCGTCCATGGATCTCGGGAATTTTACCGGCCTTAGAATAGAATAGAAAAAGAATATCTAAGTGAGAGAAGAAATGAGAATAACGTGGAAGAATAATATTTATAATGCAGGATTCATTACGTTTTGACTATAATATTTATAATGATAGATTGAAAAATTAGATTAAAATTAAATTAAAATTAAAAAATTAGAAATCAAAATTGAAGATTAAAATTTACCTTAATATTAAAGATTTAATTTAATAATTTAATATTAATAATTAGTTTAAATGTGTATGTTAAGGATTATAAATTATATAAAAAAATATATAGTATTTTACATTAGAGCAAATCTAGTATAGTTTATTTTATTAAAAGTTGTAAGTCAAAAATTTAAACATCCAAAAAATTCTAAATTTATGAAAAATTTTTGAGAGTTTACAAAGGAATAACCACTTAATTATATTATAAAAACAGTAAAGAAGTGTAAAGGAAGTTAGAAGTGATATTTTAAGAACTCAGATGACTCTAAGGATTAAATGTTATAAAGTTAAAAAGTTAAACATTTTTTATCTTAAGAATATAATTAAAACATGAACCATAGGTTATTCCACATATATATTAAACAAAATATGGCAATATTTATTTATAAAACAAATCTGTATTTTATCTGCATCATAATTTGCCTTGGTTGCCCTTGAAATATGTATAATAAAATAAATATGGTTTTATAAATATAGTTTCCATTTATTAATATATTGTGTATTTACTCCACTAAACTGTTGAGTGCTTTATATCAGTTATAAAACATTTTTAAGCTTGTTGAATCCCAACAAATTAAATATAATCTCTGCATATATATATATAAATATATATTCATCATCATCACCGTTTTACGTCCATTTTTCCACGCTAGCATTGGTTACACACACACATATATATCTTACACCATGTATTTTGGGAATAATACACATATTATATATATATATATATATATATATATATATATATATATATATATATATATATATATATATATATATATATATATATATATATATATATGCATATATATGTGTATATATATATAAGTATATACACATATATACTGCCCTACCCTTCCAAGCATTTGTCCATGCCTTTTGTGATTTGACACCGACATAGTCAGTGATCTTCACCATGTATCTGCTATTAATATTAGTTCTTGAACTAACTTGTACTACTGCTGTGACCCTCTCCCCACACTCTCTCTCTCGTTCTGTCTATTTATTTATTTCTATTTCCCCATCTATATTAATGTATCTTTTTTCTCCCTCTCCCTAAGTCCTTAATGCTAACTTACCCTTCCAAGTCATTGTCTTAGTCTTTTGTTATTTAACACTGACCTGGTCAGTCATCTTCGCCATGTCTATCCTGGTGGATTGGCAGTATCGGTAGAGGGTCGGACGCCATGCTTTGCAGCAAAGAGTTACGGCCCTTTATGGTTTGAGTTCAAATACCGCCGAAGTTAACTTAACCTTTCATTCTTACGGGATCGATAAAATAAAGTACCAGTAATACACTGGGATAATTGCTGGCCTTGTGACAAAAGTTGAAACAATATATATATATATATATTAAAATAATAGATTAAGGTTTAAGCAGAGAATCGCTGCTTTCACCCTTAATATTTGCTCTACGGTTTTTATATATATTTATATATATATAATCCTTATCGAGCACTCTTCGGATTTTAGTCTTCACATTTTTTATTATTACTAAATATATATATATATATACATATTATTTGTAAGTAGGTGTATGCACATGTATATGTAGGTTCATATGTATATTGATTGTTTATGCATACATATGTATGTGCAGGTGTGTGTCTATATGCGTATATATGCAAGTATATGAATGTGTATGTATACATTTGTGCGTGTACATGCGTTTGTATGTACACGTGCATATATGTAGACGTGTGCATATAATTTTTTGCACTACATATTCGTTTATGCTTACTTCCACACCGGTCAGCGGATATTTATGCACGATCCTAAATCTGAAATCATTGCTATTAATGTTTTCCTTATTATTGTTACTTTCTTGGCAGCGTCGGTAGAGTGTCGGACACCATGCTTTGTAGCATAGAGTTACGTCCCTTAACGTTCTGAATTCAAATCCCGCCAAGGTTAGCTTTGCCTTTCGTCCTTACGGGGTCAATAAAATAAAGCACCAGTAATGCACTGTGGTCAATTTGATTGTCTTTCCCCTATACACACACACACACACACACACACACATATATATATATATATATATATATATATATATATTAAAATAACAGATTAAAGTTTAAGCAAAGAATCGCTGCTTTCACCCTTAACGGGATCTTCTGAAACTAACAAAGTCAATCTGTAAACGCAGAAGTGGATATTTAAAAAAACGTTGCAACCGGAAGAAGACAGGAAGACGATACTTTGGTTCGTGGAAACGTTCCCTGGCAAAGAACGGGAAAAAACGAATATAATACGTCATTAATAGGAGCGGTGAAAAACAATTAGGCGCAAAGACAGAATCACGTTTATGGTATAAAAGAAGTCGTAGACTAATGTTCTCTTAGGTGGTTCATACAGACGTTCTCTGACAATGAACGGAAAAAACGAAGATAATACGTCATATGTGGAGCGTGGAGAACAATTGCACGCAAAGACAAAACCACGTAAATGGTATAGCTGAAGTCGTAGACTAAATTCTAACTAGGAAACCGAATGAATCTCCGCTACACAGTTAAGAATAAAGTAAATAAATACAATACAGGGGTAATAGAAATTAAATAAATGCACACACACATTCAAATACGTACATACACAAGCATACGCAAAACACTTGCTATAGGTATACAAAACCACGCACATATAAATATGTGTGTGTGTGCGTACAAATAAATAATTAAATAAACGTATATAAATAAATAAATACGTATATAACAAGCGCACCCACACCATACCAACATGTAAATACACAAATGTTCGAAGACGTAAATCAGCCAAAACATGAAGTACACATATACACACACCCTACATACGTACGAACCTGCATACACACGCAGACGCAAAACTCCCGTATACACATAACCAAACCATATTTACCAGAAAATATAAAAAATGTATACGCCACAACATAATCAATCAAATATACGTATGAGAAAGTATACGTACCTTCACAAAACATACAGGTAATATATACTTACCTATGCAAATAAGTAATGGTATAAACAAAACATATACTTAGCTACCACATCAAGACGTAAAAAATCCACGTATAGATCGTACTATCCGTTAGGGTATAATGTGGAGCTGTAATACAGGAAAGTTTTGTGCAATTTATGTTTACAAGCCGAAATTGCCTCAGATTTTTTGTTTAAGATGTGGTCTGTGGCGTAGAGTATTCCCAGGGCCTCAGCGGCGCAGAGGTCACATGGTCTTTTATTTCCGTTATACGATCTAACCCTAGCTAGGATCTCCCAGTGTAACTTAAATTGGGTGTGGTTGTCTTTTAGACTCCAGATATAAGCTGAAAGTAACGTCATATTCCTTCTAAGAGGGTAACGAAAAGAATGGGTATGCATGTAAAGACGCTGCTTGAATCTATTGGCGGTTAACCCTATGTAGGCCCTACGGGACGTGGGTGTTTCAACCTTACATTTGTAGACAATGTTACTAGAGAGGCATTTCCCGGATAGGGGGCAATCAACCCGATTCCTACAATTACAGTTAGTACTAACTACAGGGTTGCACGTGTTCCTACGGTTAGGTAGTTTAGCTAAATTTGAAGCTGTGATGTTATGTGCAAGGTTAGGAGTCGTAGAGTAAGAAATTTTAATAGTATTTCTATTAAAAATTTTACTATATTTATGTGTAGGGGGAAAATGCTTCGTAATAAGGGAAAGAAAGATCTTAGCTAATGGTGTGGCCACCTCCATATTATATGGTGCGTTATACCAACAAATGTGACGGGATCTATTACTTCTAGGTCTATTTTCGTACTCTGTATATGCTACCTTATCGACAAATCCACTCCGAGCAAGAGCTTCATTGTAATGAGTGGAATGGTCGTTGAAAATATGCTCGTTAGTAGATAGACGGGAAAGCCTCAACGAAACGTTTCTTACCAGGTTCTTGGTTATGCTGGCAGGATGGTTGGAATGCTTACTTATGTAATTAAGCGTATCATTCGGCTTTCTATACGGGTAATACAACCCATTCGATAAATTGAGGGTAACGTCGAGGTAATTAACGACCGAGAGATTGGCCTCAACCTGTATAGACAGGTTGAAGCCTTTAAAGAAGGCTGTGAGTTCTTTTCTGAACCTGTCGCAAGCACGAGGTCCGCACTTAGTCATGGTCAAAAGACCATCGAACGGTACAAACCACCGCCCGCGTTGGGGAATTCGTCCTTGATAGAGAAAAGAAGGAAAAGGCCGATAAGATCAGAAACCTCCGCAGAATTGCTAGCGCCCATACTCACGTCGAATGGGGTACTATTGGATTTTTTAATCAAAATAGAGTCGTCGAAATTAATCACCGACTTACGGGCATTGAGGATGACATCAACTTCGAAATCCTTAACCACTGTGAGTGTTTTAGCGAAATTGAAAGCTCTAAGGAGAAGTGGTAAAGTGATGGAGGAGTAGTAATTGTTGATGTCGAATTGGATAAAACGGCAATGTTCCTTGTTACATATGCCGTTGAACCAATCAATCACCGCGAAAGAATTGTTCCACAGTGCAAGAGGGGCCAAACTTCTAATTTCAGATATAATTCTACCAAGAACCCTTTTACTAAGTCTACCTCAATTGGACTTCGTAGGGTTAATAAGCCGAATAGAGGGGTTGTTCGGAAAATTGGATTTGTGATCCTTCAGGGTAAAGTGGGGTAAATAGGGTCCAGAGGTTCGGTCCGGTCCAGGATGTTGAGATCAGAGGTGATTTTAAACCCAGCATCGTTGATTTCATTGATGGCGCACCGATTAGTTTTACGGTAATCCTTAGTTACAGCATTATGTAGTAGTTGATGGTAAGTACTGCGCTCCACTTGATATAGGTTGCCAGTTTTGTCGGAATGGACGTGCACGGCATTAGAATCCTTAATAGAACGAATTCTATTCTTCAGGTCCTGCTGGAAGGAATTGCTCCTATTCCGAAATTTGATACTCCGTATGAGTTCCAAGACATCATTTTCGAAGGGTAGCAATGCTGGGTTACACGGGGGGTTATTATAGGTTTTAAACCCAAATTTATCCTGTTTGTTGTCTGCTTTTTGCGGATTATCGAAATAAAAGGCATGCCAACGCAACCTTTTAATGAACGCGTCTGTTTTCTGTATCAGGAGTTTTAGGTATGTTTTCCTGCTTGGTACCGGTATGTTCTTTGTAGAAATATTCAGATGTTGTTTCTGCATGATGAATATAAGTCAAAAGAGTGCTCAACCGAGGGAGCCAAATAGTAATAATAATAAATTTGAAGACTAAAATCCAAAGAGGGCTCGATAAGGATATATATATATCAAATATATAAGAACCGTAGAGCAAATATTTATTAAAATAACAGATTAAAGTTTAAACAAAGAATCGCTGCTTTCACCCTTAACGGGATCTTCTGAAACTAACAAAGTCAATCTGTAAACGCAGAAGTCGATATTTAAAAAAACGTTGCAACCGGAGGAAGACAGGAAGACGATACTTTGGTTCGTGGAAACGTTCCCTGGTAAAGAACGGGAAAAAACGAATATAATACGTCATTAATAGGAGCGGTGAAAAACAATTAGGCGCAAAGACAGAACCACGTTTATGGTATAAAAGAAGTCGTAGACTAATGTTCTCTTAGGTGGTTCATAGAGACGTTCTCTGGCAATGTATCCATATGTTGAAAATGTTGTAGGTTAAAATAAATCCCGGAAAACAATAAAACATCAGAAGGAAAACGGAGTCATGTTATAAGTTAAAACAATGATATATATATATATTTCAAAGGCAACTTACTAGCTGATAAATAAGTGTCTTGCGTATGAACAGAGAAGAGTGCCAGTCACGGAATACGAACAGTCACCACACAGTGTCTGGATTATTGGTACACCATAGATATATACATAGACATGTATGTAAAAGGTAAACAGAAATAACAACACAATCGGTACAGTATATGGAAGGGATATATTAAGTTAACGCTTGATATAGCAGGAACAGGGTCTTAACGTTTCGGACGCTAGTCCTTCATCAGAAGAAAGAATAAGAAATTAGATAGATTGAGGGGACGGGTGGGTTGGAATTAGAAAAAAATGTCTTTAGATAAAAATAACAGGTCCATTCATGTTCACATCTCTTGCAAAACTGTTGGTGCTGGCGTTTGAAATTTTCATAGCAAGAATTTGTATTCGCTCCGCATAATGACGTAATTATCCTTGCATACCTTTCGCCCATCTCATTAGAACATCTTCAAGTAGTGCTGTTATGCCTTCCTGTTTTCTAAAGGCAATATTTAGTCATAACGCTTTTGAAATATTTACTCCTGTGTCTACAGATTAATTTTTCTCAGTTTTAAAAGATCCCGCTTCGGGTGAAAGCAGTAATTTATTGCTTAAACTTTTAATCTGTACTAATAGTAAATATTCGGTCTACGGGTTTATATATACAATCCGTATCGAGTGCTCTTAGGATTTTCATGATTGTATTTATTACCCCCCCCCCCCCCCCCCCCCCCACGCGCACACACACACACACACACACACACACACACACACACACACACACACACACACACACACACACACACACACACACACACACACACACACACACACACACACACACACATATATATATATACATATATATATATATATATGTATATATATGATAATTGTAAATCGAATTTTAGCTGCAGTACAGCAAGTACTGTTCGATTTGTTCGAGGCAACCACAAAGCACTCAATGTGTCAAAAGTTAAAAAGCATAGTTATAAATTTTGACACCAAGAAAACCGACCGAAGGCATCAGTTATATATACAACAAAATTACGATAGATACAGTCGAATAATAACAAGATCAAGGCAGAGATGCAAAAGCACAAACTAGCTTCATGCTTGGGAATGTAGCTAAATACGTTAGTCTTTCCTTATGAAATATTAAAGTGCAAGGAGAAAGGAGGTTTGAAAAAATGAGGAGCTTTTTCAAGAAGAGTGAGAAGGGGAGACAAATGGTCAAGCGTGCGAAAGTAGGGGTCAAAGTGGGGAGTCCAGGTTGTATCATTGGTTCTGTTATGTGTGCGCAAATGGAATGAATTTCGTGGGTGTACATGTCGTTGGTGTTATTTATACTATGTCTGTGTATGTGTGTGCGCGTGTTTTGTGTATTGTTGATAGACGTATGTGTCTGTGAGTTTTGTGTAGTTTTATGTGTGCGTATGTTTACACATGTGTGTGTGTGTGTTTGGATGATTTTATGCGGTTATTAATGTGTGTATGTTTGTTTAAGCGTGTCTGTGCAAAAACTGGTATGATTCTCAGTATCCGTGAGCGCGCGCGTGTGTGTATGTGTGTGTGTGTGTGTATGCGTGTGTGTACCAAATAAGCTGAAAGATATACATCTAGAGCTTGTGATTAAAGTATTCGATGGAGAGAAATAGTGTGCAGTGGTCTGTTGTCTGTGGCGAGGTACCTGGTTGCCTATTCATATACATGTGCGTATACATACACACTCGCACGCACACACACACTCGCACGCACACACACACACACACACACACACACACACACACACACACACACACACACACACACACACACACACACACACACACACACACACACACACACACACACACACACACACACACACACACACACACACACACACACACACACACATAATGTATGTATGTATATCGTTGCACGACTTCTCGTTGAGCGAATTTTTATCGAAACATTTCAGAGAATAATTTTGTAAATATATTATTTTGTAGAATGATTTTTATATAATATGAAAAACGAATTTCCATCCAAAAATTCAAACGTTGGGTTAAAAGAATGTCCAGAACTTAAAAATTTCTATCTGTACCAGTTTTATTAATACTATATTGTAATATCAACAACAACTCCGAATCATATGTCAGCTAAAAAATTATTCTAAAAGTAATATATTTACAAAATTATTCTATAAAACACGTTTCAAGAATTATTATCAAAACACAGTGTAAAATATTTGTATAGTCTTGTTTAACATTTAAAAAAAATGTTGTTTGGCCTCCACAAACATTGTTGGTAAACCCTGATCCTGCAGTTATAAGATCAACAGCTTTCTAGCTATGACCACTTGTTAAAATTATGCTGGACAATAATATCTGCTGTATCATTGCCCGTTTTAAGACGGCGAGATGTAATTTTAGGGAAATTTGGTTACTTTTTCATTGGCTCGTTCTCTATGAGTTTGTTCTCAATACTCAGACTTAACCAGCTATGACCATAACTCCTTTTCGTATATCTATACCGACATTATTCAATGTGATGTGACTTTCTATTTCAAGGCGACAAGGGGGTGATTTGATGTAGGTGATTTGCTGTTATTTTTAACAAGTCGAAAGATCACGCAATGAGTTTCGTGTTTGTTTGTCCTAAATAAGTGTAATTTCGAGAGGCGAAGGCTTAACAGGCTGATTTTCCCAAGTTGCACTTTCATACGAATAGGCTTTACTCTACTACTAAAAGTTATTTCATCAAATCACGAGTACTGGGGAGCAACACCATCCACCCAACCCGATAATATTGATTCAGAAACTAAGTATTTTAACCTGAAGGAAGTGTTGTTATTACTAAATTATTATACATTTTATCATTTATAGTAACACTCGTTTCGACAAGAAGGCGGGGCTAAATATTCAGACTATTAATGTTGTGCCTTTCAGTATACTGTACTGGAATTGACCTATGCCAGAAAGCTAGCTGGCAGATGAATTTAGTTGTAGTAATTCTTACGTATAGAAAATCAAGACGGTATTGAGTTTATGAAGACAAATCTTGGCCCATTACATTACATAGAAAATCTGTTGTTGGCTCATTAAACGCCTTGGTGATAAAGAGGAGGAAAAAGAGAATAAAAGTGAATGTGAGGCAAAAGGAATACACGAAGAAAAGGATAAGTTGTGAGAGGGTAGGAAGAAAACGCAGTGTGAATTCGGAAGAGGAAAATGTGGAGGTGGAGCTAATATAACCCTGTGATACATTCATGTGTATTTAACAGCTACGAACTGGCCAGGTTTGTTGGTAATGTGGAGAATATAATCTTCGTTTGCCTTAAGATACAATGATACCGTTTAAAATGAACGAATAGATCGGTCTGTATCTAAGATAATTAGTTGGTGTTGAGCTTGCAGGGAGAAAAAGAGATGGATTGAGAACATTACTTAATAACGAAGGAATTAGAGTCAGGTGCCCTGGAAACGGACAGTGAGTTATTTAGGTAGATTAAGAACGCTAATGAATTAATAGACGTTTTTTTTCCTTGAGGTGGATTTGACTTGACAGGACGTGACATTTTGTAATTGATCCGTTAAACACTACAGGACACACTACAGATCCACATCATTTGGCTACAGAAATATCTAATATAATAAATATATGTTTAACACAATGATGACACACATTTATGCGACTGTATAGATATATATTGACCAAGGGAGCACACACATACACACTAGCGAACACGAATACACACGATCCTACAAACACAAAGAGAGAGAGAGAGAGAGAGAGGAGAGAGAGAGAGAGAGAGAGAGAGAGAGAGAGAGAGAGAGAGAGAGAGAGAGAGAGAGAGAGACATTTGGATTATATTCGGAAAAATATAAATATACAGAGACAGATGCTTGCTCATATAAAATTATAAATCGCCCGAAAAGACTTCACTTGCATTTAGAAGGAAAATTCACGTAAACAAAAAGAAACATATACCAAAAAATCTAACACACATATATGTATTTATACGTGCATATACAAATATATGTGTTTATGCATGTATATATCTATATATGTATGCATATATAAATATATATTAGGTAGTAACATGTGCTTATGCCGTATTTGACTAAATAGAATTAGTCTGTTAGTTGGGATTAAAAAAAAACCCCTCTGAATTGAAAAAAAAGAGGGATGAGTATTGACGAACATGAGACACGAACCCACATCTTTGGTTTGTCGGACCAATGTGTTACCATTACACCAACACGCCACCCGTTTGTGGCGCGTTAGTGTAATTGAATTAGTAGCTATATAACTAATACAGGTATATATATAGATGTGGGTTCGTATCCCGTCAATACTCATCCTTTTTTCCATTCAGAGGGTTCTTAAAAAATTCCCAACTAACAGACTATTATTTAGTCAAATACGGCAGAAGCACATGTTACTATCTAATTTTCAAATTCGCTAGCCGTTTGTAAACAAGGCTTGATTTGTTTCTCCCTATCTGTATACATAAATATATACACACACACACACATATACATATACACAGGCACATATATATCTTTACATACATTCATATATATATATATATATACTTTGGCAAAAGATATGCAAGACATGTATATCAAAGAACTATACAAATACAAATATATACAGGCCATGAAAGAGCATGACTGCGCTGTACAAATAGCGTTTAGTATAGTATGCCATAAGATCTTTGTACAGGCGTGGCCTAGTGGTTAGAGTGTTGGACTTACAGTCATGATGTTGTGAGTTCTATTTCTGGAACAGGTTGTATGTTCTTGATCAAAACACTTTATTCCACGTTGCTCTAGTGTACTCAGCCCTAGTGCCAGCAGTAGCTCTCGGTTTTATTCAGCGTTGGACTGACGTCTTATCCAGGGGTGATTCTTGTTCTCTCAGTTGCTCAACGCCAAGGAAACTGGGATAATAACAAGCCCAACGAGGCTCCGGGCTTTGGACAGACTTTAGACTTATTTTTTTATAGCACAGTAGCAACTTACTAGCTGATAAATAAGTGTCTTGCGTATGAACAGAGAAGAGTGCCAGTCACGGAATACGAACAGTCACCACACAGTGTCTGGATTATTGGTACACCACAGATATATACATAGACATGTATGTAAAAGGTAAACAGAAATAACAACACAATCGGTACAGTATATGGAAGGGATATATTAAGTTAACGCTTGATATAGCAGGAACAGGGTCTTAACGTTTCGGACGCTAGTCCTTCATCAAAAGAAAGAATGAGAAATAAGATAAATTGAGGGGACGGGAGGGTTGGAACACTGCAATTTTGAATAAACAAAAGATGGTAAAAATAATGCTCTACATTAAAAAAACGTCGACATTTTAATAAATTATTGTGTAGTTTCATTTAAGTTTTTGAAGTTTATGGAACTTGTCATTTTATATTAGTTGGTTCTGTGAAGCTTTAGAAATGTCAGATGAAAGATGAAGCGTTATTTAGAGAAAGAAAGAAAGAGAAAGAGAGAGAGGAGGAAGGAGAGAGAGAAAGAGAGAGAGTGAGGAAGGAGAGAGTAAAAGAGAAAGAGATATAAAATATATATACTGCGATAGATAGATAGAGGGAGAGAGAGAGAGAGAGAGGGAGAGAGGGAGAGAGAGAGTAAGAGAGGGACAGAGAGAGGGAGTTTGAAAATATAGGTTGAAGGAAGAGGCTAGTACTATTCGTTGTCGGAAAAAACGCAAAAATCGGAAACTATTGTGATAATAAAAGTTTAGCTTTATGATTTCTTCTGAACACCGCTGCCTAGACTAACCAACACTCCCGACTCTACTTTCTCACAACGCACAACTCAATCTTTACACCCCCGCTCTTCATTGGAATTTTTCTAACATCATTCTTGGCTTTTTATAGTTGTTTCTATAACTCTTTAACAATCTTAATAGAACACAACGCACTGCCCGGTCCAGTATTGCGAGCTCAGTGCTCTAACCACTATGCCCTGCGCCGTCACACACGCACACACACGCACACACACGCACACACACACACACACACACACACACACACACACACACACACACACACACACACACACACACACACACACACACACACACACACACACACACACACACACACACACACACACACACACACACACACACACACACACACACACACACACACACACACACATATATATATCTGAACTCACATCTAGCTGTCGAAACGGGGGAGCTCAGCCGTCGCGGTCCTGACTCTTTTCCTATTACCCACTCTACTACCTTAAGTATCGAGTACTCTGGTGTGTTATGGTCCACCTGGTTCCTTACCACATTTACTTGGTTATATATATATATATATATATATATATATATATATATATATATATATATATATATATATATATATATATATATATATATATATTAGAAAGTTAGGTTTTTTTTACAAAAGTGTATGACACCGAAGTGTCATACACGAGTGAAAGTATAAAGAAAAAAGATGAAATCGAAAATGCAACTGGAGTCTTATTTAAAAAAAAATATATATATTTATTTGGTTCCTTTACCGGTTTCGCAGTTCTTCTGCTTTTCAAAAGTAGAGTTGAGATGGAGGGTCTGTGGTTTTTCTCACATATGTATGATGTGAGAAAAACCACAGACCCTCCATCTCAACTCTACTTTTGAAAAGCAAAAGAACTGTGAAACCGGTAAAGGAACCAAATAAATATATATATTTAAAAAAAAATAAGACTCCAGTTGCAATTTCGATTTCATATTTTTTTCTTTATATATATATATATAAGTATTGAAGTTTCCGTTGAAAATTGAAAAAGTCAGAGGAATGAAGAGTGCTCTAAAATTGCCTTGTCTGATGAACGAATGCGGACGTTTCTTGTATTCGTCTTATTCGGGAAACCTCTGGTAATGATGTAATTATACTGTATTGTTTATTATACATTATATATATATATATATATATACATATATATATATATATATATATAGTAATAATAATAACTTTGAAGACTAAAATCCAAAGAGGGCTCTATAAGGATAAATAAAATATCAAATATATAAGAACCGTAGAGCAAATATTTATTAATATAAATATTTAATCTGTTATTTTAATATATATATATATATATATATATATATATATATATATATATATATATATAAATGGTGGGTAAATATTCTATAGCTGTTGATCGCGAATAGATGGCTGTCGTTTATTTATCTATTATTTCTTGATAGGTGACTTTTAATCTTATAGCCTGGTTTAATTGGTTTTTTGTGTGGTTGATTATGCTAATTGGGAGAGGAAATCGTGTATATATCTTATCAAATAATTCTATGGATATAATTTATAGTATATATATATATATATATATATGAAACAAAAACAAAGAGCGCTTACATCATCAATTAATCTTTATTTGCTGTCAGTGTTTCGTCCTTGCATAATTGCAGGACTCATCAGAGCGTTATAAAGAGGAATTAGATCAATAGTATAAACTCCACCGGCCTATATCACAAGAACGATCCGTATGAAGCACAGAAGACTAAGAAGAGTGGGGTGCTTGGACGACGCGTCACCGCTAGAAGCCGATACATATAAGACCAAAATCAGTTACAATAATTAAAGATAAGGAAAAATAAAATATAAGGAAATTAAAGATAAGAGATAAAACGTAAAGAGTAGAGACTAGAGGTAAAGATAAAATAAAGATAACAATAAAGGATGATAATATAATAAAAAAAAAAAAAAAAAAAATGAGAATAAAGTATGAGAATAAAAAATAGGAGGTGATAAAAATAAAGATAAAAATAAAAATGGAACATAAAAGATAACACATTATATAAGCAATGCAAGTAAATGCAAGTAAATGTAGTTGTAGACAGTAAAGGATTTCAGAGGTGACAGTTTAAGAATATTATCAACCAAAGTGAATGATGTAGGTAGAGACAGATATAGCGGAAGCCAGATAAAGCGATCATATAGTGGAATTCCATGTATCCATCACAGTAT
The DNA here is from genome assembly GCA_964016885.1 of Eledone cirrhosa. Taxonomy (NCBI): domain Eukaryota; kingdom Metazoa; phylum Mollusca; class Cephalopoda; order Octopoda; family Eledonidae; genus Eledone; species Eledone cirrhosa. The sequence continues at coordinate 52,957,829 of OZ024740.1, forward strand.
GGCAACAAGTGTTATAGGTGGCGTTCAAATGCAATTTATCTGTGTGGTTCACAGAACATATAGGTCGCTAAAGCAAAGCGTAGTGGAAGCAGGTGAAAGCAATCATCATGGATATCATTAGAATATAACGTTTGCATGTGTGTGTGTGTGTGTGTGTGTGTGTGTGTGTGTGTGTGTGTGTGTGTGTGTCTGTGTGTGTGTGTGTAAGTCTACATAGACCTACGTACATACGCACATACATATATATGTATATATATATATATACATACATATATCTACGTGTTCCATTCGTCCGTGTTACCCTTTACGATTACAATACCATCCACTCCAGTCTCTTGTTGGGATCAATACTTCCGCATCATAGCTGTGGGGTTGTGAATCCATGCAATAGTAAGTTTCCGAGCATACCACGTGGTGTAACGAATGACTTAAATTATCCAAGTCATACAAGTATAGATGTAACTATACATATCAATCTGTAAGGTACATTCGGCACATCCACTGTATCGCTTACTATATTCCAACCTCGTACAATGGTAATCCAATATGTTCTAATTCAATTAATTAACTCAAATCAATTGACCGTTTAATTCCAGTGTTTACAGCATTCCAGCGTTTCTGTGTTCTTCAGTTTGCCCGCATTCAAAGATCAACACTCAGAATATGATGACGTAGTAAACATTTCGAGTGGACATCATAACGCTCCTAGCAGGCCGGCCATTCCCTTGGGGGAAGGATAAGAGAACACACTCACTGTTTGGTTGGTTTTCGCTTCTCGCTGTCTTTTATATCTGCGATCTAACTTAATCGGTCCTCAATGTTGCCATTGACTGACCGACGGTCAAAAATAATACAGATACAATATAGACACAAACACATATATATAGTTTACATAATTTACATAAATCTTTCGTTGCACATCTGCAACATCGTCAGTGGTGTTATATTTTTTCCTCCTGTTGTGTTGTATGTCTACGCCATTTTTTATTCAGTCTGTCTATATATTTATTTATTTATTTGCTTGTTTGTTTATTTTATTTTGTCTTCTTTGCGCATGCGTTTGCGTGTGTGTATAGTGTTATGTTTGCTGTGTGACTAGTGTGTATAGTGTTGTGTCTGCTGGGTGACTAGTGTGTGTTTATGTGCTTGTTGTTATTGTGCTTGTGTATGTATTTATTTATCTTATTTTATTTTATTTTATTTACTTATTTATACTTCTCTTGGGTCAGTGTTGTTTGTTTGGGTGTTGTTGTTGTTCCACTCATTCTTTCTGTTTAGCTTTGGTCTTCTAATTTCTATTTCACTGGCCTCTCTGATTTGCCTATCTGCTGGGTCATTCCTATGTTTAGATATTATTCTAATTTCTATGTTGTCTATGTTACCGTCATGTTGTTGTCTAGCATGTTCGTATAGTACTGACCCGTTTTTTCGTCCTTTTAGTTCCCCCCAGTGTTGGTCTATCCTTTCACCTATGCTACGAGCTGTTTCGCCTATGTATGTTGTTGTCATGTTTCTGCAAGTACCCTCTGTACATCTTATGCTATAGACTACGTTTCTAGTTTGACAGTTTATCCGGGGGTTCACCTTACATATGATACATTTCCTATTGGTACAGTGGGTTTTCTTAAAAGGGTAGGTTTTGCTGATCATGGATTTTATGGTGGTTCCTGGCTTTTCTACCACCTTTATTTTTAAGTGGGTCTTTCTCAGGGCCTTTCTACACTGGTTAGCTAATTTCCCTCCAGGGGTGGCGTCCACAAACATGACACTCTGATATCTCTGGTTGTCGTACCATGATGTGGCCTTCCCTATCTTATGTCTAGCCCTATCTAAGCTATTCCATGATTTGCTCCTGTATAATGGGCAAATTCCTTTCATGTCCAGTTCTATGAGGGTCTTAAACTTTTCCATGGCTCCTTCGTATACTCTGACTCTGTCTCTTTGGTTTTAGCCAGAGAACTGCATGCGGTTGATGAAGTGTTGGATGTGTCTTTCCATTTCTGTTGGGTCGCACATGCTGGACACATTCTTCATCACTCGTACCAAATCTGCGATCAGAATATTAAACTTAGCACTACTGGACATTGCTGAGTTTTTGAGTATCAGGTATTTGGAGGCCATGGGTTTAGCATAGTGTGAGTGGAGAATTTGGGCTCTCTCGTCTATAGTGTTAATCCAGAGTTCTGTGTCTAATACAGGTAGTCTATTGTTAGGGTGTTTGGAAGGGAAGTCGATAGTTACAGTTATACTCTGGTGTATGGAATTAGCTATCTGCTGGATGCTTTCCATCGTGCTACGTTCTAAATCAAACTTGTTAGTGCTCTCTAGTGGGGGTGTTCTTATAACTATATTGATATCGTCTACATAACGAGAGTACATGATGAGGTCTATGGAGCTTTTATTAAGGAGATCTTTAAGTCTCCTTTCCCACCATACCATGAAAAGGTTGGCAACATCACCAGCTATGCTGACGCCGATGGCTGCTCCCTCATTTTGGGTGTAGATTTTCTCATTGAACTTAAATATGTGGCCCTCTAGGGTAGTTTTGATACTAGCCCCTATTGCATGTGCGACCATTTTTCTTACCTGATCATTGTTTTGGGGGGTCCGTATAGCTTTGGTCCACCCAATCTACCTTCCCATGGGAGTCTTTTTTGCCATTGAGGTTATGGTGGGGGGGTCTACCTCTTATAGGTCTACTAGGGCAGAAACATCTAAGGTCATGGCTGTCTAGGTAGTCAGTGTCGTAGGTAAGTCTAAGTAGGAGGCCCAGTTCGTCTGTGTAGACGTCGCAGAACTCCACCTCACTCTCAATGATCATCTCCACACATCTTTTCACAGCAAAATCAATGTTAATGGATGGGTACAGTGACACCACATCCATGCTGCCTATTATGCAGTTGGATAGGCTCCTGTTTTTGTTGCACTCACTGATTCTGCTGAGGAGGACCGCTGTACTTTCACATACATCTGGGGACATCTTGATTATGGGGCGTATAACCATTGAGAGGAAGTAGGAGATCCTGTAGTTGCTAGCTATATTAGCTCCGCATACGGGTCTTGTTGGTGGTCTTGTTGTCGGGTCGTCGACTGTCTTGTGGTCTTTGCGGAGCCCATACAAGGGTGGTATGCCATTGTTAGAAGCCTGGAAGTTGTTGGCAGTGCGTCTGCTTGGCTTTAGGATGTCAGTCCACATCATCATGTGAGCGTTGAGGATTTTTTCTCTCCCATCGTGTGTTTGTTGTGCAACTTCGCTCGTGTTGGTGATGTGGAGTTGCATAGCCTCGATGTAGTTCGGCATGCTATCTATTGACATCCTACCAGACTTATCTGTGGGTAGACACACTACCTCACCATCCCTTGTGCGCTGCTTGAGGCTAACCAAGCCTTCTACAGGTTTCCTCCCAAGTTGTTGGGCCTCTGGTCTGCTCTGTCTCTTAGTATACCTGTCTACTACTTGTCTAATCTTATTTCTAGCTATGGTGAACTGTGCCTCTGTCTCGTCATCTATTTGCTGTGGTATGCAAACTCTTTTATTAAAGGGTAACCTCGTAGGATAGATATTACCCATCTTATATGTTTTGTCAGCTGGGTTGAAAAATAGTTTCTCTAAGGGGTTGTCATTATATCTATCGTCATAGTTGTGTGTGTTGCTATTGTTGTTATCAGGGTGGTTGTTGTTGTTTCTATCATTAGCATTATTATTATTGTTATGATTGCTAGATGTATTGTTGTTTACTTCACCGTTATTGTTGTTGTTGTTACTGTTATTTCTACCATTGTGGTTGTTACTATTATTATGTTTCTTGTTTTTGTTGATGTTGCTACATGTACTATTTCCATTATTACCACTGTGGTTATTGTTGTTGTTGTTCGTATTGTTACCGTTATTACTACTGTGGTCGCTGTTGCTGTGTCTGTGGTTAATGTTTCTATTATTATTATTATTGTGGTTGTTGTTGTTCTGTCTATCGCTAGTATTATTACCATTATCACTATTTCTCACTTTCCTGCCATTGTTATGGTTATGGCTGTTATTTCTATACCCAGAGTTATTGTTTATATTACTACTACCGTTATTATTGTTGTTGTTGTTTACCTTTGCATTCCAACGTATTTTTGTGAAACACTTTTCCAGCTCCGTTTTGCACTCCATAGGGTTAATCTTTTTGTAGATGGCAAATTTTGGTGGTAACCGTAGGATTTGTTGTTCTTGTTCACTGATTAAAGTGTTCCCATAGATATTTACTGTGTGGTCATTGGTAAATTCTTCCGGTAGTTTTACATCAGTCATACGGATATTGTCGATGTTATCTGGGTATTTTTGAGAATATTCGGTTTTCCTTTCTTGTAGTTTTTTCTTATTCATCCATTCTAATTTCTTCTTGAAATGCCTATTGCATTCGTTTTGAGCGTATTTCGTTTCACGTCTGATGACGCTCATGAAGTTATCTCTCTCGTTTGCTGTGATGAGATTTCGGATTTCTTTACCGTTAATGCGTTTCTGTCTGTAGAGTGCGTTGACTTTTGTGTATGTTGTTCTTTTCATATTAACTGTTATTGTGTGTTTTAGTCGTTCGGCTTGTGTTTTGTTCAATAGTAAATTATTTACTTGTTTTGATATGTTTGTTGTGTATGTTTTGGAGGAAACACAGTGTTTTAAGAAGCGGATTTGTTCTGTTGTTATTGTAGTTTTTATATAACAGAAAACAGTGTCTTTCAATAACCTTTCAGCTTGACACAAGCTAATGCCGTAGCGGCGATGAATTAGTTTAGCGAGGTTTTTTATATGAAATCGTGTGTCGAAACAAATATTGTTATACTTGGGGAGGGTCATATTTGTGTAATATTGCCAGAATTAATAACAGAACACACTCACTGTTTGGTTGGTTTTCGCTTCTCGCTGTCTTTTATATCTGCGATCTAACTTAATCGGTCCTCAATGTTGCCATTGACTGACCGACGGTCAAAAATAATACAGATACAATATAGACACAAACACATATATATAGTTTACATAATTTACATAAATCTTTCGTTGCACATCTGCAACATCGTCAGTGGTGTTATATTTTTTCCTCCTGTTGTGTTGTATGTCTACGCCATTTTTTATTCAGTCTGTCTATATATTTATTTATTTATTTGCTTGTTTGTTTATTTTATTTTGTCTTCTTTGCGCATGCGTTTGCGTGTGTGTATAGTGTTATGTTTGCTGTGTGACTAATGTGTATAGTGTTGTGTCTGCTGGGTGACTAGTGTGTGTTTATGTGCTTGTTGTTATTGTGCTTGTGTATGTATTTATTTATCTTATTTTATTTTATTTTATTTACTTATTTATACTTCTCTTAGGTCAGTGTTGTTTGTTTGGGTGTTGTTGTTCCACTCATTCTTTCTGTTTAGCTTTGGTCTTCTAATTTCTATTTCACTGGCCTCTCTGATTTGCCTATCTGCTGGGTCATTCCTATGTTTAGATATTATTCTAATTTCTATGTTGTCTATGTTACCGTCATGTTGTTGTCTAGCATGTTCGTATAGTACTGACCCGTTTTTTCGTCCTTTTAGTTCCCCCCAGTGTTGGTCTATCTTTTCACCTATGCTACGAGCTGTTTCGCCTATGTATGTTGTTGTCATGTTTCTGCAAGTACCCTCTGTACATCTTATGCTATAGACTACGTTTCTAGTTTGACAGTTTATCCGGGGGTTCACCTTACATATGATACATTTCCTATTGGTACAGTGGGTTTTCTTAAAAGGGTAGGTTTTGCTGATCATGGATTTTATGGTGGTTCCTGGCTTTTCTACCACCTTTATTTTTAAGTGGGTCTTTCTCAGGGCCTTTCTACACTGGTTAGCTAATTTCCCTCCAGGGGTGGCGTCCACAAACATGACACTCTGATATCTCTGGTTGTCGTACCATGATGTGGCCTTCCCTATCTTATGTCTAGCCCTATCTAAGCTATTCCATGATTTGCTCCTGTATAATGGGCAAATTCCTTTCATGTCCAGTTCTATGAGGGTCTTAAACTTTTCCATGGCTCCTTCGTATACTCTGACTCTGTCTCTTTGGTTTTAGCCAGAGAACTGCATGCGGTTGATGAAGTGTTGGATGTGTCTTTCCATTTCTATATATGCTGACGATAGCTGTTAAGCTTGAAACTAGTATATCGTTCCTGTGTCAGTGATGAACAAAAGTGCAACGATGGTTGCCGAACACTGTACGGCGTAATTCGGGCTGTTTGTTTACAAACAAACCGAACATTATAATAAATGAAGGGCGGTGGATTGGCAGTATCAGTAGAGGGTAGGACGCCATGCTTTCCAGCATAATTACGTCCCTTTACGATCTGAGTTCAAATCCCGCCGAGGTTGACTTTGCCTTTCATCCTTACGGGGTCGATAAAATAAAGTACCAGTAATGCACTGGGTAATTGCTGGCCTTGTGCCTAAAGTAGAAACAATTATAATAAATGTTCAGTAAACCCATACGTACATATATTTATGTGTGCATGTATGTATATATATATACATACTACTGTGCGTCTATACACATATATGTATGTACGCATACATACTTATATTTAGGTATCAGCCGTACTAAGAGTGAGAAATGAAATTTCGTTTCATTCTTTTCCATTTATCGTTTTGGGTATACCCGGCCGACTAACTCACTCGATATGCAAATTAGGCTGCTCAGCCGTTAATATGCATAAGGAAAGTATATACTTTCAGACGTTCAATCATCTGACAGAAAGGTATAAGATTCTGACGATAGCTAATAAGCTTGAAACTAGTACATCGTTCCTGTGTCAGTGTTGAACAAAAGGGCAACGATGGTTGCCGAGCACTGTACGGCGTAATTCAGGCTGTTTGTTTACAAACAAACCGAACATTATAATAAATGTTCGGTAAACCCCTGCGTACATATATATATATGTGTGCATGTATGTATATATATACATACTACTGTGCGTCTGTACACACATATGTATGTACGTATACATACTTATATTTAGGTATCAGCCGTACTAAGAGTGAGAAATGAAATTTCGTTTCATTCTTTTCCATTTATCGTTTTCGGTATACCCGGCCGACTAACTCACTCGATATGCAAATTAGGCTGCTCAGCCGTTAATATGCATAAGGAAAGTATATACTTTCAGACGTTCAATCATCTGACAGGAAGGTATACGATACTGACGATAGATAATAACTTGAAACTAGTACATCGTTCCTGTGTCAGTGTTGAACAAAAGGGCAACGATGGTTGCCGAGCACTGTACGGCGTAATTCGGGCTGTTTGTTTACAAACAAACCAAACATTATAATAAATGTTCGGTAAACCCATGCTTACATATATATATGTGTGCATGTATGCATATATATACATACTACTGTGCGTCTGTACACATATATGTATGTACGTATACATACTTATATTTAGGTATCAGCCGTACTAAGAGTGAGAAATGAAATTTCGTTTCATTCTTTTCCATTTATCGTTTTGGGTATACCCGGCCGACTAACTCACTCGATATGCAAATTAGGCTGCTCGGCCGTTAATATGTATAAGGAAAGTATATACTTTCAGACGCTCAATCATCTGACAGAAAGGTATACGATGCTGACGATAGCTAATAAACTTGAAACTAGTACATCGTTCCTGTGTCAGTGTTGAACAAAAGGGCAACAATGGTTTCCGAGCACTGTACGGCGTAATTCGGGCTGCTTTTTTACAAACAAACCGAACATTATAATAAATGTTCGGTAAACCCATACGTACATATATATATATATATATATATATATATATATATATATATATATATATATATATATATATATATATATATATATATATATATGTGCATGTATGTATATATATACATACTACTGTGCGTCTGTACACATATATGTATGTACGTATACATACTTATATTTAGGTATCAGCCATACTAAGAGTGAGAAATAAAATTTCGTTTCATCCTTTTCCATTTATATATATATATATATAAGTATTTATGGATAAGTATTTACCCTTAATTTTATTCTGAGTTAAGTCTGTATTGGTTTTTTTCCCTGGATTACACAAGATCTGTGGATAAAATTTCTGTCTTGACATTTTTTGAATTGAGATTGAATTATTTTCCCACATCCTACGTTAAATATTTTCCATCTTGACGTAATAATCATTTATATATATTATGAATTACTGTTGGCTTCTCGCTCACATTAATTTCTCTATTTTCATTTATATTTAAACTCGGAATTTTTCCTAGAGTGCTTAAAATAATTTGTGACTAATCCCGGTTTAAAAAAAATCCGCGATAATATTGCTTTATGCTGAACTCCATACGATTTGTTGAGTTTTTTTTAGGAATGTTTTGACTGCCGTTTCTTGTAAACTCTCATTCGTCTCATTCTGACGTCACTATCCCTGTTCTCCATGTGTGTTTATTATCTTAATTCCACACGAGGTGTAACTAGCCTGCTTTTAAATTCCCTTTCTGGCATATTTTAGCAGTGGTTTTTGGTCATCGTGTTTGAGCTCTACTGATGAACGACTCCAACCGTGACTAACCCCACTGAAAATTTCGTGAAATAGTCTTTTTAAGACTATATAGAGCATTTGTAGATTTTCCAAATTGAAGGATAAGTATTTACCCTTAATTTTATTCTGAGTTAAGACTCTATTGGTTTTTTCCCTGGATTACACAAAATCTGTGAATAAAATTTCTGTCTTGACTTTTTTTGAATTGAGATTGAATTATTTTCCCACATCTTACGTTAAATATTTTCCATCTTGACGTTATAGTCACTTATATATTATGAATTACTGTTGGCTTCTTGCTCACATTAATTTCTCTATTTTCATATATATATATATATATATAT
>OZ024740.1:52971720-52979220 GCA_964016885.1 Eledone cirrhosa
CTCAATAACATAAATCTGAAGGTATAGTCAGGGTGGAGTATCTGCAGATTTCTCATTAGTTTTGCATAAATATTCTCCTTTTCGCTAATCTTTGATATTATATTGGCATCTGCCGGGCAGCTAATTTCCACTACTGTGTATGCCTTCTTTTCCCTGTCACATATCATAATATCTGGTCTGTTATGCCTGCATTTTATTGGGGTTTTTACTGGAACATTTCACCAGTACTCTTTCATATTATGTATATGTATATCTTCCACATTTCTGTAGCTTTTAATGTGTTTATTATCGGGGCTATCTTTTCTACGGATTGCATTGTACAGTGTTTTGGCCACTATTCAATGCCTCAAGGGTAGATAGTACCGCGATTGCATCTTTGGACAGCTGCTTATGACATGGGTGACATCTTCGATGTTAATTCTGCAGAGTCTGCACTTGTTATCACATCTAGGTGTTTTGCCTTCATCCCTATCTCTTTTGTATTTCGTTTTGATTTCCTGTTCTTGGATTGCAAAAGCGTATCCTTCAAAGTGGGAGCCAATATAGCGGTTGTTGGTCCAAGATAGACTACTTTCCTTATCTATATTACTCTCATTCTGGAGCTTCCTGGGAACATATCCATGCATGATTTTTTGCTGATAAGCATGCAGTTTTTCATCTATGGATTCACTGCGATACTGCTTCCCTGGGTGTGAGTTTTTGATTACCACACAGGGAATACCTCTCGAGGAGTTCCTTCCCAACTCTCATGATCTTATCTGTTTCATGCAGATAGAATTGCTCAAGAGACGGGCTCCTACGCTTTGAGGTTCGTAGATGTTGTCGGAGGGATATGATGCGACATTCAAATGCTGTTTGGACTCATATTAGGCCTCTGCCTCTCTGCTTACGTTTCAAGTAAAGGCGGTCTATGTCACTGTTGATGTGGAAGTTTCCGGTGTTGTTTAGTATTTTTCGAGTTCTAACATCAATCGCTCGGATTTCGTCTATCGTCCAATTGAGTATTCCAAACGTTGGTGTTAGGACAGGCACAGCAAACACATTGTGAGCCACTGTTTTGTTTTGCGCAGAGAGTTCCGATGACAATAACTTTTTTAATCGGGTGTAGTATTCCCTGGTTACGCGTTCCTTATTACAGATAACATTATAAGATATGTTCTCATCTATCCCCAGGTATCTGTAGCAGTCCTCATCAGATATTGGTGAAATAGTTAGGCCATTGATACAAATGTTGCTAGATTGGGTTGTTGTTTTTCCCCGCTTTACAGTCCTATATGAGCATTTATCTTGGCCAAACTCCATTCCTATATCTTTTGAGAATGTAGTAACCAGGTCAAGATATTTCTTCATCCCATCTATGTTCTTGGCATAGAGTTTCAGATCATCCACAAAGAAATTATGGGTTAGGTTCGTATTTCTGTCCTCCTGTGAGCCAATGATGTATCCTTCACATTTCTTGAGCAGAAAGGACAAGGGGTTTAATGACAGGATTAATAATATCACAGAGAGACTGTCTCCCTGAAATATACCCCTACGATATTTTATTTTATCAGTGAAAATAGAGTCCTCCTTCTCTGACTTTAACTTTAGTATAGTAGCCCAAGAAGAAGACAGCTTCTCTATGGCTCTGACAATAATGTCTGGGACTTTAGCAAGTTGGAGGGCTTTTATCATCCAAGAGGTGGGAACAGAATCAAAAGCTTTCCTGTAGTCCAGCCAGACTGTAGCCATATTCCTCCTAAGTTGTCGCACCTCCGACATCGCAGTTTTGTTGATTAGGAGTTGTTCAGCACATCCCCAAACCCCTTCCTATCCAGCTGCTTGATTATCTGTGATGTTATTATTTTCACAGTGATCTTGGAGGAATATGTTCAGGCAGGCTGTATATATCTCATACATCAGGTTCTGGCATGCTATGGGTCGGTAGTTTTTTTGCCAGGTGGGTGTCTTTGTTCTTGGGGACCAGAAATGTTTGTGCTAATGTCAACCATTCTGGTATAAGTGTATCCCCCTTAAGAACTTGTTGGCAGAGGTCGGTAAGATACCTCCGATAGAATATCAGTTTTTTGTACCAGTAGCCGACAATCATGTCTCTTCCTGGTGTTTTCTTATCTTGGAGTTTTCCTATCACAGTTTCAAGGGTACCCTCACTTATTTCGTATGTTTTTGTTGTAGTGTAGGAGCAATAGTTATTTTGGATTCCTTTTAACCACACGGCATCTTGATTGAAATTCTTCTTTTCACTCCATATTTTTCTCCAAAAGGAATCTGTCTTTCTGTGATGGTGCCTCAGTGACACTTATTATTTTGCCCTTCATATATCTATAGGCTGATGTTTGGTTTCATCTGAATCTTTTCTTTTATATACCTTCTTCATGTATCGGCGTTTTTCGCTAACAGCTCTCAATTCTTGTTTGAGGGTGATCAGCTTATATTGAAGAGTTCTAGTTCTACTGTTACCAAACATCGTCTCTATTTTATTTTTCACTCTTTGTTGGTGAGGAGTGAAGTTTTTTTGTGTTTGTTTGCATGTAAGGAGCATTGTCACATATCCTATGTTGCTTTTGAGGTATCTCGAATCGCATATGAGAAAATAAAAAGGGACGTGAGGAAGAGCATTGCTGTTGGATTTCCAGACAGCGAAGGTCCTCCCATGGCGCTGACATGCAGTGTCTGTACGAGACTCTGCCATGCCTGTCAAGTATGTGGAAGAGAGTGTAGATCAGCAGGAGGGCTCAAACGACATGCAAAAGTACATGAAATCCAACCACAACCTGTTATTGCCAGTGAATGATTTGGGTGCCAACTCTGTGCAAGACATTTTAGATCATTGGCTGGGCTAAAAAGCCACATTCGATCGCAGCACCGTTAATTGTTATTGTGTGTGTGTATAAGTATGTGTGTGTGTGTGGGTTTGTGTGTGTGTGTATGTGTGTGTATATTTGTATATATATGTATGCGTATATGTATATATATAGATATGTATATGTGTGTGTGTGTGTTTATGTATGTGTGTTTATATATATATATATATATATAATTTATTAAAAAAAATTTCTATTATTATTATTATTATTATTATTACAGTTGCATTTATCTTGCTTTATGTTCATACGAGTTATCACCAAGTCACAACCAGTGACCTCAAGAGACAACAAGGTCCGCCATGTTCAAGAAAGAACATACATATTCACACATGCATCTTTAGTGTTTAGACTTGTGATGTACTTATATTGACAGAATCTTCCTTAGTATATGGTCAGTTCCCATTAGTACTATCTTTTGTATTTCTCCTATACGCGGGTTTCCTGGGATTTGCGATAAGTAATCACTAGACCCCTTAGGTATCATTCCCAGAGCGCCTACAACCACTGGTATTGTTTTAGTTCTCAATTTCCACATTTTTCCAATTTCTATCTCCAGGTCCTTATACTTGCTCAATTTTTCAAATGTTTTTATAGATACATTCTTGTCTATTGGAACAGACATATCAATTAGCAGGCATACCCTCTTTTGAAAGTCTTTCAATATTATATCAGGTCTGTTTGCATCTATTTTTCGGTCTGTTTGGATGCTAAAGTTCCACAAGATTGAGATGTGATCTTTTTCAAGTATGGGAGGTGGTTGATGCTCCCACCAATTCTTTTGATGGGGCAGGTCAAAATGCTTACACATTATCCAATGTATGTATTGTGCAGCTCTGTCATGCCTGTTTAGGTATTCGGTTGGAGCTATAGGACTGCACATTGAAATTATATGGTCAATGGTCTCTGGTTGTTTTTTGCATACACGGCATAATGGGCTGCACCCATTTTTTATTATGTTGGCTTGGTAATTTTTTGTTGGCAGACACTGATCTTGTGCCGATATAATCAGTCCTTCAGTCCCCGATTTCAGTCCAGAGGATGCCAACCACTGATGGGTTAAAGTTTTGTCAACATCAGGATTGTTAGCTCGCTCTGGGTATTTTCCATACAGAGGCTTTTCTTGCCATTTCTTAGCCAGTTTCTGTAGCAGTTCTTTCTTTGCAGTTACTTTTACCTGCTTTGCTTTTTCTGTGTTTTCCATTTCAGCAGTAAATGGGACTTCTGAAATTTGTAGTCCATTACTGTATCTTTGTGCATCTTTTGTAATGGAATATGATCTTTTGATGCTTTCGTGTTTCAAAACGAGTTTGATCATCCAATCATGTGATTCCCTTAGATATGTAGATAATCCAATTGTTGCAGTTTTCAACGCAATGTCTAACTGGATTAACCCACGTCCTCCTTCTTTCCTAGGGAGATATATTCTATCTATATCTGCCTTAGGGTGATGCATTCTGTGCATGGTTAAGAATTTTCGAATTTTTGTATCGAGCCTACGGATCTCTGTGCTTGACCAGTTGATGACATTGTAACTGTAGGTTACTACTGGTATGGCAAGCGTATTTATGGCATCGATCCTATTCCTTGCATTCAATTCCGTTTTTAAGATTGCTCTTACTCTGCGGTAACATTCCTTCCTTATCCTTTCCCTCATTGTCGAGTGCTTGATTCCGTCTCCTTCACAAACACCTAGATATTTGTAAGTTTTTTCTTGATCAAGTTCTCTTATCACGTTCCCCCGATCAAGATTAATGTCTGAACTCTTCAGCAGCTTTCCTCTGGTGAACGTTGCTTTGGCGCATTTATCTAGTCCAAACTCCATTTTAATGTCATCATTGAACTGCTTCACAGTGGATAATAGCCCTTGCAATTGTTCATCATTTTTTGCAAATAGTTTCAGGTCATCCATGTAGAACAGGTGATTAATGGTTTTGTCATAGACTTTATATCCATGTTTTGTTTCATTGAGCATTTTACTTAATGGTATAAGTGCGATGCAGAATAAAAGCGGTGATAAAGAGTCACCCTGAAAAATTCCACAATTAATATTATCTTCTCCAGCTTCCAGTGATTTTGTTTCACTATTCAAACGGAGTGTCGTTTTCCATGTCTTCATACTGAATGACAAAAACCTCCTGACAATGGGGGATATTTTGAAAATCTCTAAACATTTTTCAATCCAACTGTGTGGCAAACTATCGAATGCTTTTTTATAATCTATCCAAGCAATCGATAGATTTTTGTGTCTATTATGACAATCTTCCAGTATCATTTTGTTAACCAGAAGCTGATCCTTACAGCCATATGAGCCTCGTTTACACCCTTTATGCTCAATGGGAAATAGGTCATTTGTTATCAGGTGGTCATATGTGTATTCAGTTAGGACTGATGTTAAAATTTTATACATCCGAAAGTGTGTAAATATGTATATAGACATGTACCGCGCGGTTAAACCACTGGGAGTGAAGGACCCCTAGCCTGTGTCAGAGCATTCTTCTAGGAGAAGGCAACTCAGGAAACTGGGATAACTCCGTGCAATGGCCATACCCGATAACGAGGGGGCAGCCATCATGTATGTATGTATGTATGTATGTATGTATGTATGTATGTATGTATGTATGTATGTATGTATGTATGTATGTATGTATGTATGCATGTGGTCTCAGGAGCCACAGTCGCAGCCATGTTCAAACAGAATCAGTGAACTATGATATCCATGGTATTGTGAAAGTTCACAGGCAACTTGATGCAAGACCTGAGACCAGGAAGATCCATAGTTGTCGTCAATGCGTGAAGTAGTGCAAATCTCTAGCAGGCTTGAAAAGCCATACCCGAGCGTAACATACCTGAATCTGAACAGCGGTTGCAATACTCTTAGCGTGAGTTTGTATCCATCATGTATGTATGTATTTATGTATATCGGGTCACTCTTGAGTGCTACTGGTAACATGTAACCCAGTACAACCTGTCGCATGGTCGGGTCATCGGCTACTAAACCGGCAACCCCACCAAGTTTACTTGGTCATGAGGTGATTTTGGACACCCTGCAGGACAAAAAAAAAAAACCTGACAAAGGGCGGAAGAACTCATGAGAGTCAACAGCCATCCAAAAGTGTGTAAATATGTATATACACATGTACATATGTATGTATATGTATATGCGTATATACATGGGTGCATGTGTATGTATATGTGCGGGGACATAGAAATAGTCGGGCTGGACACCCGATCGCGCGGTTAAACCACTGGGAGTGAAGGACCCCTAGCCTTTCTCAGGGCATTCTTCTAGGAGAAGGCAACTCAGGAAACTGGGATAACTCCGATATCAAACCTGCGGCTCAGTAGTTACCGATGATGTTGATATTTTCTTCTTTTCGGGTTATAGCTACTGTCGCTCAGAGAGTGGGATTGGCTCAGTGCACAGTCTTTCCTCACTTTAAAAGATATCTTCACGCACAGCCATTGCACGATAGAATTAATTAATAATTATTAATAATGATATATCGTGCAATGGCCATACTCGATAACGAGGGGGCAGCCATCATGTATGTATGTATGTATGTATGTATGTATGTATGTATGTATGTATGTATGTATGTATGTATGTATGTCTTTGAAAGACGCTAACATCTCTGCTGATACATGGGAAAATGTTGCTGCTGATCGTAATAAATGGAGAAAGACTGTATATGAGGGAAAAGTTGCCTTTGAGGCATCTCGAATCGCATACGAGAAAGTAAAGCGGGATGTGAGGAAGGGCATTGCTGTTGCACTTCCAGACGGCGAGGGTCCTCCTATGATGCTGACATGCAGCGTCTGTGCGATACTCTGCTTAATCAAAGCTGGACTCGAAAGTCATCTTCGCAGTCATAAAGTAAGACCAGTGGTTGACTACCAGGCTGCTGTTGGAGATGCTACTCATCATGCTTGCCAAGCATGTGGTAGAGAATGTAAATCAGCAGGAGGGCTCAAGCGACATGCAAAAGTACATGAACTCCAACCACAGCCGACTATTCCCAGTGAATGTTTTGGTTGCCGACTCTGTGCAAGACATTTTAGATCATTGGCTGGGCTAAAAAGCCACATTCGATCGCAGCGCTGTTAATTGCTATCGTGTGTGTGTGTATAGATATGTTTATGTGTGTGTGTATATATATATGTATATTATTATTGTTGTTGTTGTCGTTATTATTATTATTGTTGTTATTATTATTGTTATTATTATGTTTTCTTTTCTCGTGCAATGGCCATACTCGATAACGAGGGGGAAGCCATCATCATGTATGTATGTATGTATATGTGTGTGTGTATGTGTGTGTGTGTGTGTGTGTGTGTGTGTGTGTGTGTGTGTGTGTGTGTGGTTTGTGCATGTGTGTATGTGTTTTACACGGAGCTTCGGTATGTTTTCTTGACACTATGTATCTGCACTAAGGAATCTTCATTCCAAGGCGCAGGTTTTGGTTCTAATGAAAGACTATTACACACCAGAGTGTGTGTATTGAGGCGAAGTCCTCACACATGATCAACCCCTACAATTGTATTAACACTGATATTGTTAACACTGTCATCGTTAGCGATAACGTCAGTGACATCACTACAGTAAACACTATAACAAACACAACTTCGTAGTAAC
>OZ024740.1:52984220-52996720 GCA_964016885.1 Eledone cirrhosa
TATATATATATATATATATATATATATATATATATATATATATATATATATATATATATATATATATATATATTTATATATATATAACTGAGAAGAAAATCACCGTGTATCAATAAAATATATGAATGAAAGCGTTAGTGCATACAGGTTGATATTAATGACACCTCTGAGATTAAAGGCCGCCATGGCCAGTCACTCTATTATTATAAGATCTATAAAGTAAACCATTATATTGCTTTCATTAAATTGCCTTATATTGGTTTGATTTTATTTATAAAAGAAAAAAGAGGAAAATAAATAATAAAAATGTACAAAGAAGTGGCATCTTCTGCCTGGTAAAGTGAAATTATCTATATACTATCACTATTGTGAAATAAACTGGAATTAGGTAATAGCTATTAAAGTGTGTGTAGAACGGGTGATCGTAAGAATGCAGCTAAATGTTCTCAGCCTCACCATAAACGTAACATACTTGCAAAAAACCACATTCCATGGCAATTCCTGTTTCTGAGCAGATTTATAGATTTTAACGAAGAAAGGGTCATAAAAGTATTTTGCTTAAAAATAAATTCACGAAAAGTTCAATATTTAATGATGTGTACTCTACGTATGGAAACTTCCTATACATGGATCAAGTTGATTAATCATAGACTGTCTGAGTGTATGGACGGACACCGTAATTGACTGAAGCGACTCGTACACAGGCATTATATATATATATATAAATAAAATAAGTAAGTCAAACATGTAAAATTTGGCTTCATTTATTATAAATTCTCTGCTATATATATTTCGGTGACAGCTATTATTTGCTGTGAACTCTTCAGGCAGTCTGAATTAGTGTGGAAAAGACAGGTACACATGTTGTTGAAGTGTGTTCCACTCTGTCAATACATCGATATGTCCAGCTCCTGGGTGTGTTGTTAGAAGTGGAACACACTTCACAAGAGTGGAACACACTCCAACAACATGTGTACCTGTCTTTTCCACACCAATTCGGACTACCTGAAGAGGTCACAACCAACAATAGTAGTGACCGAAATATATATAGCAGAGAATTTATAATAAATGAAGCCAAATTTTACATGTTTGACTTACTTATTTTACATTACTCCGGAGTAAACAAACCAACCTGCGTACTTCGTCGAGTGCTCCAATCTGCATACTGAGGTGTCGGTAAACAACCATAATATACTCAATATATATATATATATGAAGAAAGAAAGATAGATAGATAGATAGAGAGTGAGAGATAGATAGATAGAGGGAGAGATGTAGATAGATAGAGAGAGCGTCATGATTGAAGTATTCATTGGTGTAATTAAGTCCTTTTCGAATCGTAACCCATAGGCATTTGAAGATTTACAATGAAAACCGTAGTTAGTAACTTGTAATCTTGATTGAAAATTTGTAATGCAGTAATTAGTCTAAAATATTCTGTTGCATGACATATTTCATTTTCATAATAAACGAAAGACACATTGACATGGATGAGAAGTTTAAAGAAAATTTCTCTCTAGTCAAATGCAGGCGGTTTCGTAAATGTATAGTTTAACTACTTTTAAATGTGAGATGATCAGAAAACTTTCGAGAATGAAATTTCCTCATCATTAATATACACTTATAAAGAAAATATTTTCACCTTGAGAGAAATGGTGTACGTGCAAGTAAAATATCCAGGTCTGTAATTAATTGGTTGATAATCTAAATGAGAGAAAGTCGGTGGCAGAAGGCCAATATTTCAATGGTTTGGGAATGGGCTGCCATTTTACCTCAAACAACATAACTTATGCTATAATTACGAAATTATATGATGTATTCAACTAAACGTTGTAGAATAGAAGTAAAACTGGGACCAGTCAATTCTGGAACTCGATTTCGATTTTTGTTAGGAATAATTTCACTTACAATCTTAAAAATATAACACACTTTTGTTGTGCCTTTTATAAAAGAAAAAAAAAATGGCCTTGTACAGAAATTAATATTCTTCCATTTCAGTACTTCTGTCTTTGAATGAAAGATATAGGCACTCAGACAATAAGACGATGCTTCCGTCTCCAGAAAGTAAACCAAGTATTTATATAAACATCAAATCTGACATTTTATGCTGAATTAGCTAACATAAACTAATTTCTTGCATGATTCCTACGGAAAGATGCTCAATTTTGTTTAGATGATATACTTATGAAAACCAGTTGGATTGCAGGAGGTAGGTAAATAAAAATGTATATCATATTAATGAAACACATAGTGTTAGCAGAAGTGAAGTAGGTCGAATACATATAAATTATTATCCAAAATGATAATAACATTGTTTCAAAATCGAGATGCATTTATTGAAGAATCTGAAAAAAAATGTATCGATAATTGGCTGCAAACTAATTACTGAAATGGAAAGAAAAGACGACAGGCATCTATTGAGAATGAGATAATGGTAGCTCTGTCAGCATCATTTATGGTGTTGCTGGGTTTTTGTTTTCTTTCGTCACGTATATATATATATATATATATATATATATATATATATATATATATATATATATATATATAAGTGTGTGTGTATGTATGTGTATGATTAGAAATAGCCATTTTTCTATTGTTCATTCGTCTCGGTGACATTTAATGAGATGATGCCTGTAATTTGTCAAACTCATCAGTCACACGAATATACCTAAGTTGTAATATTTTGATATGGTAATGACTTCCTTACACAGTTAATTGCCATCCATCTTGCCTTTTTTTTTCTATGTTCTTTTAGTGTTTTGTCACTATACAAATTATCCTCTGCTGTTTGTAAAGATGGTTACTTACTCATTCCAACAACATTCTTCTTCTTCTTCTTCTTCTTCTTCTTCTTCTTCTTCTTCTTCTTCTTCTTCTTCTTCTTCTTCTTCTTCTAGTCCCTCCTTATTAGGCATGTTCTTGCTGTCATTTATATACAGCTTATTGCTATTATGCACAGTTACCAATTAAAATATTACTTTAGGCGTTTTTCATTTAAAAGTTGTATTCGCTTATTATTTCTCCGTTATTATTTGTTGATACCGTTGTTGAGAGATCTACAGAGATTTCATTTCTAAAGTCCTTACTTTGTTTTCTCTTTCCTTCTAACGATCTTTCTTTCTTTCCTTCTTTCTTTATGCCTCACTTTCTTTCTTCCCCACCCTTCTAGATCTGAACATTTATAAGTATTGTTGCTGTTTACACTTATTATCTTCACTTACAACCTTTTTCTCCAATCAATGTTTGCAATTCTATTACTCCCTGACTATTTATTTCTAAAGGCTTTCTTAGAAGCGAAAAATATAAAAAAAAACAAACAACAACAAAGAAAAATAACTGAAATATGGACATATCAGGTAGTGGCAAACATTCATAGCAATCTATTTCCCAGTAACATGCAATAAACATTGTGATCGCTCAATTCGTCAATATTTTGCCATAATCACTCTGTAGGCATTTTTGCAGAAATTCCTATTTAAAAAAATATAATTTGAAATTTTATAATTTTATCTAGTAACAGTGCAAAATCTAATAAGATACTAATTTGAACATGACGACAAAAACCTCATATTGAACAAAGATATTAAGCATTTAAACTATTTCAAATTAGTATTGATTTCATTTTACTGGTTATTATATTAAACTACTCTCTTAGTTAATTTGGAAGTTGTGATGTGTATGCTTTTTTTAAAGATTATTAGCGTTATGAATGAAACCAAATGGTATCTACCGAAGATTGAAACTGGGACATCATAATGAATAGTATTTATTTGTAGATATCTCAATCATCAACAAACAGTCGATTGATATTTGCATGAACACATATCCTACATATTTATAACGGATTCATTTCATAACAAAGGATAAATTGGACTTCATATAGTCGAGTAATCAATGCTTAGATTACTATTAATAAAAAGTGTGTATGTCATACTCTCCTAACCGAGCTCTAGTCTATTCATAAGAGGTTTTTAACCCGCTACGGAATAACCCTTCAGTTCAGCTAATTGTAAATAGGTTCACCATTGGAAGAGACGAGTTACCACTGCAGTCAGTATTGAGCATATATCAACCGCATATTTTGCAAAATGATACACCAGGATATACTGGTTCCTCAACTAGTTGTGTTGAATGGCGTGTTATACGAATACAAAAATGTCTTCGTTCGCTTTGTTTGTACTTTAGTATGCCAAGGGCTTGTTTATGTTTTTGTTTTTCATTTATCCTTTTTGCAGCTTTGTCGAGGTGTTATATGTAACCATTACCGTTTATATTTTCTGTGTATATGGTATATTTATGTTGTTGGCTAGTTGCATTTGTTGTTTTCTAGTGTCGTTAATAAGAAGAGGAATGGTGGATTTGGTAAATGCTAATTAAGTATATATTTTGGAAGCAGGTTATATGAAACTGATGTATGATGCAGTGTATGTATTTTGGAAGGGTAGACTTACTGAATAGGTGAAGGAAACGAGATAGAATATTTATGGTATTACTACATTTGGAAAGTTGTAGTTTTTAAAGGTTTCATTACATAACAGTGATGAGACCTGGATCATAGATTGATGATCAGTAGTTTGTGTTTTATTTCATTAGGTGGTGTTTAGTAATATATATAAGTGGGTAGCGTGTAATGAAGCAAGAAGCTTTGCTGATATTTATGGTAGTGTATTTCACTAATTAGTTCCGGAGGGAAGGACAGCGCTCATAACTTTTTATTTTTGTGGACCCACTAAACAGGTGATGGAGGAAGAGGATATTATTTTGCTTGCAATAGAGTATAGTACTACCACACAACATTTCGTTCGATGATCCAACGATTCTGCTTATCCACTGCTACGGACGAGTAATTTATTTTATCGACCCAGGAAGGATGAAATGCAAAGTTGACTAAGACGAGATTTGAATACTAAGCGTAGAAAACCGGAACATATACCATTCTAATGATATGGTTGCTATTTTCCACAAATCAAGCGATTGCGTTGAATTTGTGCTGTCAAGGATGAAACTTTCTAAGAGTTCTTAAGATGCACATAGGGTGAAGAGTGTAAAGGGGATGGTTTTTCGTGATGCGACATCACTCTGAATTTTGTTGGAATTTAAAATTGGTAATATTTTGTCTAGTTTTCAGATTCTGGACATCTGTTATTGCTTGTGATGGTGAGTGCTATGATGAATTTATTTCCTGAGTATTTTTGGTGCATATATGTACCTTTGTTGGATTTCTAATTTTTACATTATAGATTTCTCTGGTGTCTTTCTAATGCCTCGTAAAAGGAAGTTATCAATATTGTGATGTACGTGGAAGGTGTATATCTTGCGTATCTTGCATTTTTCGAAAAGGGAATTTCGTTGCTGTTGTGGAATGGATATGTTATTTATGTGATATGTGATAGGGCATCGCCGTTGCTAATTGTTTTCTACCGCCTGTTACTGCTTTTTTTGTAGTTACTGTTGGAAAAAAATGTTCGCCAGTGTCTTGCCTTTCCTTGTATTATTTTCCTTGTTATTTTTTTAGCAGATTTTTATTATTTATGTGCCTGGTGTTGAGCTGGTGCTGAGCTGGTGCTGAGCTGGTGTGAAGCTGGTGCTGAGCTGGTGCTGAGCTGGTGCTGAGCTGGTGCTGAGCTAGTGCTGAGCTGGTGCTGAGCTGGTGCTGAGCTGGTGCTGAGCTGGTGCTGAGCTGGTGCTGAGCTGGTGCTGAGCTGGTGCTGGGCTGGTGCTGAGCTGGTGTTGAGCTGGTGCTGAGCTGGTGCTGAGCTGGTGCTGAGCTGGTGTTGATCTGGTGCTGAGCTGGTGCTGAGCTGGCGCTGAGCTGGTGCTGAGCTGGTGTTGAGCTGGTGCTGAGCTGGTGCTGGGCTGGTGCTGAGCTGGTGCTGGGTTATAAAATATCATTTTGGAAGCATCTAAAATTATATTTTTGAATGTATGTACTGTAATGTATATGGTGTTATTTAGCCCCAAATTACTCTTGGTCAAGTATACTTATGGCCAAAGGTATTTCAGCTGTGAGCAAACAGCATATTGTATGTCTAGGACTATACAGTCCACTATGTTCTATATTTTGAAGGTGTGATTAAAGAACATTTGGTTCATTTCTCGCAGGCAGAGCGACTGTATAGAGGTTTTCATATTGGCTCATGCAGTATCTATGTTGATGATGAATATTGTTGAGTTCTGATGAGTATTGTCGAACCTTTGTTATATGCATATATTGAAATAGTTTCAGGTAAAATATTTTGACGTTTCTGAGGGTTTTTTGTTTTGTTAATACATATATGAACCAATTCTATGTGTATATATGTTGTTATTGTTTATCATAGGTTTGTGGTAGGTAGGTGTGAACCAGAAAGTAATAGCTAGAGAGGAATTAGCTTGGTTATATTAGAATGTAAATAGTAATAGGTTGTTTAGGATAGAAATGGAGATTAGTTGTGATGCTAATTTGTCTCTTCAAGTGTGAACTTTATTGTTTTTGAACTTTATGTGATGTAAACGATGAAGAAGGTTAATGAATCTGTCTGGTTATTCCCATCAAACCACTATCATCTTAGCATATTTAAAACGTTCGTCTATAATTTTTATAACTATATTAAAATAAACTATAAACCTCTATAGGTATATTTAACAACTTGAAAACAAATTGTCTACATAATTTAAGCTATAATCCTTAACAAGAAAGATGTGTTACAACAATAATGATGTAGTTACAGTTAGAAACGCTATTTGCTTGTTTCTTTTGATCGGTATTCTCGTATCACGAGACTTACTTAAAAAGATCTAACCGGATGTCGCTTCACAGATCCTATCCATTTACATCTTGACTCAGCTTTACTGTAAGTCATTCTCTAACCAGGTATAACTCGTTCACCTCCATTGTGGCCACCACCATGAATAAATGACTAGAGAGTGTAGAAAAAGCACCATGTCCAGACTTTCAAATTATACCCCATAAATTTATCATTGCATGTAAGTATGTGCAATATAGTCTTCAGTGTATATTTGAAGTATTGGCTCCACAATTTATTTCGTCGTGGAACCCTTGTATAATTTTCTAAAACTCTTGGTAAACACACCTATATTTTATGTTATTTTCATTATATAGAACGTGAAAATAGTCCAGGACTCTTCAATAGGAGCATCTACTCGAAACTCCTCAACTCTTCAAAGCAACAAGCGAAACTCTATCTCATAAGGGAGTCCCCACACACAAGATCAGTCGACACACTAGAAATACTAGCCAAATTTCCTTAAATCACATTCCGCCGTTTAAACTAAGGAGGACACATTGGACAATGTTTTCTTAGATATACAAAAATACGGGATAGTTACGATTAGAAGGCCTTTGACCATATGGCAGTTCGGCCAAGGCTGAATTGGAGCTACATAACGAGATGTTAAGTAGGAACGAAGTCATTATTTCGAAAGCCTCCTCCTCATCAACACACGCATACACACAAAACAATACAAATTAATTCTGATTCAAAGACAATGTCAGTGGTGAGGATGATGACGATGGTGATGATAATAATGATGATGAAGATGATGATGTTGATTTTCTTGGAAGGGGGAATATTTAGATATGTGTATGTTCTCATATAGATTCGCTAATAATGTCTCTTGTGAAAAAAACAAAAAACAAAACAAAAAAAACGAAAACAAAAATCCTAATAATAACGAACAACGATTGTTCTGATTGAGAAGCAGCAGTACTCTCCAACACCACTGAATAAACAAGAATATAGAGAAATATATACATTAATGAATATATTAGATATGACGAGGACAAAAACATCTTGAACAAAATAATGATTATGATGATAAAACTAAATGACAGAAATGTTCTGAGATAATAATCATTATATTGGATTTTCGACTTTAGTCGTTGTTGTGTGTAGAAACATTACACGAGTCTAAATACTTTTGAAATACTATGTGATCTCATTACTAGCACAAGGGAGGAGGATTAGCAGAATCTTTAGAGCAGGTATGGACAACCATTTTCGAGAAGCGGGCCCCATGATATATGGCTCATCATCAGGCAGGCCGCAAGCACTAATTTACATTCGTGCCCACATTTAAAAAAAGGGCGGTAACTCAGGTTGTTTTGATTTATTTCTTCAGAATTCGTACACGTTGTTTTCCTCGATCGTAAAAATGATAGAAAGATAAATTAAGACTGAACAGTTTGGGAAAAAATCAGAAAGATTTCACTTAGGTAACATGGGAGAGCCACACAGAAAGCTTCGCGGGCCGCAGGTTCCCATGACAGCTTTAGAGCATCGGTCAAAATACTTTGTAGTATTTATTTCAGACCTATTTATTTCAGAGATCAAATTCCACTGATGTCAACCTTGCCTTTCATCCTCCTGGGTTCGATAAAAGAAAATACAAGTAATATAGTCGATATAACCGACTTTCACTTCCACCAAATTGTTGGCCTTGTAAGTAAACCAGAAACCCTTATTAGAGTAACACAGAGTTTATGTATTTAAATATGTACATGCTTTCTGACATGTACACCAACAACCGTGTACAAAAAATTTGATCCCCATGCACACAAACGCATACGTACGCGCGCGCGTGCACACACACATACACATAAACACAGGCACACGCACGCTCTCACACACAAACACACACAAACACAGGCACACGTATATATATATATATATATATATATATATATTTAGAAAGTGAACAACACAATATACAACTACTCCATTACCAAAGGTTTCAGAAGCCTAGACAATATTAACTTACGTCTAGTTCGCTCATCAGATAGAGGGGTTATCTATCTGATGAGCGAACTAGACGTATGTCAATATTGACTAGGGTCCTGCAACTTTTGGTAATGGAGTAGTTATATATTGTGTTGTTTACTTTCTAGTTAAATAGCTCTGTTTTATATATAGAGCACTCTTTTTCCTTTGCCTTTTCTTCGGAAATACTTAACACACACACATATATATATTCAGTCGGGTGTAACCACAGTTAGTAATGTAGAGTGTAAACATTATGTTTAATATAGAAATGGCTTCTCCGGGCCTAGAACAGTTTCATTCACAAGAAATCATCAGGAAAGCCCCTGATGTTATATATATATATATATATGAAAACAGGGAGAAAGAGACGATTATTAGGAAGAAAAATATTTTTTTTCCCTTTTTATTTCTTTCTCTCTTTTTTCTGGGTTAGAAAATGACTAAAAGGAAATATTTTACTTTGTGTGAAGTGTTAAGGTATTAGTTGATTTATTTATTAATTAACAATGGCATTTATTTATCTATTTATATATTTAATAATTGTCTATTACCAGTTTCAGCATTTTTATGCATTATCAAATGATAGTGATATGTATTGGTGTAGAATGGTGGTGTTGCACATGTTAAATCACAAATCAAAATACAGGAATACAGAAAGATTGCATTTAGTGAACATATCGCCAATTGTGCACCCAACCAACATCCAAACTTTAAAATGTTCCCCATTTACAAATTCATAGACAACGCTATTTTCATTCATCGTACCAATAAGGAAACATATTTCATTAACACATTCCAATCCCTACTTAATGCACTAAACTTCGGACCAAACTAAAACTGGAACAAACAATCAAACATTTACAAGAGTTACCTCCCTCACACCCTACCTAATCCCTTTTCTTAAATAAGTTAAATATCCTTCAGCTTGAATTGCCCCCCCCCCCTCCATATTAACTCTCTAAAAAGGGAAATCATATCAAACCCCAGTCCACCATTTGCCTCCATCATGGATCAACTAAGAACCCTTGCTATATTAACACATTTTGATCTGCTTAACTTCAAGAACTATGCTTGTAAATAACATTATTTTTTCTTTCACGTTGACTTTTTATGCTCCACATTACGTCCCTTTTTTTTCTTTTTTCTTTTTTCTTTTTTCTTTTCACTTCATAAACCTTGTTTTAAAAATAACATTATTCTTTCTGCACCATTTCTTTAAAATGTGCAACACCACCATTCTACACCAATACATATCACTATCATTTGATAATGCATAAAAATGCTGAAACCGGTAATAGACAATTATACCGTTAATAGACAACCGGTAATAGACAAATAAATGCCATTGTTAATTAATAAATAAATAAACTAATACCTTAACACTTCACACAAAGTAAAATATTTCTAACCCAGGAAAAAGAGCGAAAGAAATAAAAAGAGAAAAAAAAAATTTTTCTTCCTAATAATCTGTTTTCATATATATATATCCTAACTCGTGTGCTTCCTCTCCACATTTTATTATATATATATATATATATATACAATATTTAGAAACACACAGATACATGCGGACACATACATATACATGAATATATCCACATATATCTTTGAATTAGTGGTGCCAACCTCTACCGATGTTGCTCTATGAATAACTGGGACAAAATAATCCGAATGGATTAGATTGATTCAGTATCAGAGCTATATAATACATTATGAAGAGAGAAGAAACATTAGATAGAATTAATAATAAGATATACCATAACCAAATTCCTTCTTTACTCCTCGACTACGTAGTTTCGTGGCATATTATTCAAAAACACTACATCACAGAGATATAGAATTTTGTGAGGTCTGCCGACTTATCAAGAGGATACCTCATTAAGAGTTTCAAAACACGTCCGTAGGACGCGAGATAGAATCCCGAAAGGCGGAGGGGGAGTCAATCACGTGATACAGCGGTCAAGAAACAGAGCTAAGCCTCTTATAACCATGAAAAAATACCACGGAGGCGGTGGGGGAACTTATATCAAAGCAGTATGTATATATATATATATATATATATATATATATATATATCAACTAGAAATTGATTGACATATGATTAAACATATGAAACAATCACAGGGGATAATTTATATATTTATATGTCAATCAATTTCTAGTTGATATAAAATGCTCGGATCTACTCATTAGAATCTTGGAGCATATTTTACGGGTGATATGGCGCATGTCTATCTGACATGACGCCCTTAATTTAATTTGATTTAATTTAATTTAATTCAATTTATCTTAATTTTTATATATATATATATATATATATATATATATATATATATATATATATATATATATATATATATATATATATATATATATATATATATATATATATAAATATAAAGGTTTACATATACATAAACATAAAGTTATAGACATATATGTTGCAACCGGTCACGTTGTAGCTCTATGAAGAATTAATAAATTAAATAATCAGAGCAATATATCATAAATCATGTCCTTAGAATTATTAGATAAAATATATACCATTTCCTCTCCCAATTAGCATAATTAACCATATAAAAAATCAATTAGACCAAGCTATAAGAATAAAGGCTCTTATGAAGAAATTTCCGACAAATAACCGAAAGCGGCCTCTTCGCGGTGGCCCCAATAGAGTATTTATCCAAAATTTCGACAGCGTGTAGAAACTGACTAAATATACCATCAACCACACACAATTAGGTGCAAATTCAAAGTTAGAAGAAATGTGTACATAGCGTAATTATATCTCTACCACGGTTTCATCCGTATTTTTAGACATCCAATTAATAGGATATGTCTGGAGTATCGGATTCATCAGGAGACAAACTCCAAATTAGATATTTAGTTTTCCAAAGTGATCGCGCCAACATTAGATTAAAAAATGGCTAAGAATCGTGACGTGGCAGTGGTCAAGTTAGAAAGAATGTGATTAGTTGCTTACGGCGGGTAGGCTTTATTCTTATAGCTTGGTTTAATTGATTTTTTATATGGTTAATTATGCTAATTGGGAGAGGAAATGGAATATATTTTATCTAATAATTCTAAGGGCATGATTTATGATATATATATATATATATATATATATATATATATATATATATATATATATATATATATATTGGGACGGTTGGAGGGTCACTGATGAAGGACCCACTTTTTCATATGCACCACCATTTGCAACGGGCAGCCATCATTATTATCATATTTACACATATATTATATATATATATATATATATGATGATATATACAATATATATACAATACTTTATATGTTAGCAAATTAAGCTCGCTAACTATGCATTGAGTGAAGGACTCATATAAAGTTTGTGTGTGTGTGTGTTTGTGTGTACATATGTATATATATATATGTGTGTGTGTGTGTGTGTGTGTATATTAACATATATTTACATCAATATATTTACATATTTGTAGAAATATATGCACATATTACACACGCACACACACACACAGACACACATATACATGGGAATAATGACAAGGACTAACATAGCTGTAATCTTGACTTTCCAAATATATTGTCGACAACAGAATCAGTCGTGGTTGTATACGTGTTATTCTTGTTGTTGTTACTACTGGCGTTAGAGGTGTGGTGTCGGCAAATTTAATTATAATTTTTATTGACGTTCAAGAAATATCAAGATATATTTCTCTTTTTTTGTCTTTTCATGGA
>OZ024740.1:52999220-53006720 GCA_964016885.1 Eledone cirrhosa
ATATATTGGAAGGGGTAACTATATTTAAGAAATAGAACTGTGAACATTTAGACCATGTAAAATACTATGTATGTATGTTCTTTTGGTTTTAATATTTTATTTATTTTCACCAATAGAGAGTCGATTTCTAACATAGAAACAAAACTCTTACATTGGAATTTAGACTACATCAACTAGGTAAATATGCATGTCTGTACAAGATTGCGCGCGTGCATGTGTGTGTGCAGTTATCTGTGTGTGTGCAGGTATCTGTACATATGTATATGCAGTTATTACATGTAGTATTTCTGAAATATTTCACATATTTTTACAGTTCCACTAATGGGTTGTACTTACAACTTTCTAACTAGCTGTGCCCTTTCTGGTCTTGTGAAGCCCAGCTTCACTAGATTTAGTAGAGTCAGTTAGTAACACATCCCAGAGCCCCTACGACCACAGGTATAAATCTAAAGGTAGAGACAAGGTGAAGTATCTGCAGAATCCTCATTAGTTCACCATAAATGTTATCGTTTTCGCCAATCTTTAACATTATATTATCATGTGCGGGGCCGCTGATTTCCACTAATGTGCACGCCTACTTTTCTTTGTCCCATATCACTATGTCTGGCCTGTTATATTTGCATTTTGACGGGAACATTCCACCAGCACTTTCATATTATGTATGCATATGCCCTCTACATCACTAACTTTTTATGTTTATTATCAGGGCTATCCTTACTACGGATATAATTGTATAGTGTTTTGGACACCTGCTTCTGATGTGGGTGACATCTGAGATGTTTATTCCACAGAGTCTGCTCCTGTTGTCACATCTAGGTACTTTGCCCGAATCTCTATATATTGTGCATTAGGTATTTCGTTGTTTTGTCTTGTTATTGGACTGCAAAAGCATATCTTCAAAGTGAGAGCCATTATACCGACGTTTGGTCCAAGATAGACTACCTTACTTATCTATATTACTCTCACTTTGAAGCTTTCTAGCAGCATTGCCTTGCATGCGTTTTTGCTGATAAGCATTCAGCCGTTCATCCATGGATTCATTGGGGTAGTAATGTGCAATTTCCCTGGGTGTAAATTGTTGGTTATCATGTAGCGATTATTTACCAAGAAGCTCCTTCCCAACTCTCATACTTTTATCTGCCTCAGACTTGTTCTATAGACTGTGGTTCGTAGATGTTGTCGGAGGGATATGATGCGACACTCAAATACTATTTGGACGGTTTACGTTTCAGATAGAGGCATCAATGTAACTGTTGGTATAAACATTTCCAGTACTGGTTAAAACTTTCCGGGTTTTAACACCAATGGCTCGGAACTCATCTAGCGACCAATCAAGTAGTCCAAATGTTAGGGTCAGTGCAAGTAAAGCAAAGGCAGTGTGCACCCCTGATTTATTGCACGCAGAGAGTTCAGAAGACCATATTTTTCTTATTCGATCGTTATTTTCCCTGGTTAGTCATTCCTTGTGACAAATACGTGGTTATGTATGTCTGTATGTATGTCAAAGGGCAAAGGAGCTCTTAAGAGTCAATGGCCATTCCTTATATATATAAGTATCTGTAGCAGTCCTCGTCAGATACCGGTGAAAGAATCAGGCCATTGACAGAGCTGTTACTGGATTAGTTTGTAGTTTTTCCTCGCTTTACACTCATATAGGAATATTAATCCTGGCCAAACTTCATTCTTACATCTTTCGAGAACACCGTAACCAGATCAAGGCTATTCTTCATACCATTTGTATTCTTCGCATAACATTTCAGGCCATCCACAAAGAAGCTGTGTTAGGTTTGTTTTTCTGGCTTGCGCTGAACCAATTATATATCCTTCATATTTCCTCAGCATAAAGGACAATGGTTTTACTGACAGTACAAATAGCAACACAAAGAGACTATCTCCTTGAAATATACCCTCGCGACATTCTATTATATCAGTGACACTATAGTTCACCTTTTCTGTATTCAACTTCAGGATAGGGGCCCAGGAAGAAGATAGGTTCTCTGTGGCTCTAATAATGATTTCTTATATAGGCACAAGGCCAGCAATTTTGGGGGAGGGGAAAGTCGATTAAATCGGTTCCAGTGCGTGACTGGTACTTTATTTTATCGACCCCGTAAAGATGAAGGCAAAGTTAAACTCGGCGGGATTTGAACTCAGATCATAAAGGGGCGTAACTCTATGCTGCAAAGCATGGCGTCCGACCCTCTACCGATATTGCCAATCCACCGCCCTATGACTCTAATAATTGTTTCTACTTTTGGCACAAGGCCAGCAATTATCCCAGTGTATTACTGGTACTTTATTTTATCGACCCCGTAAAGATGAAAGGCAAAGTTAACCTCGGCGGGATTTGAACTCAGAATGGCAAGGGACGTAACTCTATGCGTCAAAGCATGGCGTCCGACCCTCTACCAATACTGCCAATATTATTATTAGAGCCCTATGGCTCTAATAATAATATCTAGCAAGTCGAAGGGCCTGTAGCATCCAAGAATGGAGATCAGAATCGAATGTATTTCAGTAGTCCAGTCAGACTTTATCTAACTTCCTCCCATGTCACCACACCTATAAAATCGTGGTTTTGTTGATTAGGAGTTGTTCAGCACCCCAAACTCCGTTATTCCCAGATGTTTGCTCATTTGTGATGTTTTTGTCATTGTCAGAGTGATCCCAGAGGAATAGGTTGAAACAGCCTGTATACACTTTAATAGTTTTTATGTTTAGATTTCACCAGTATTCCATTCAGCAACCAGTCTTAACATATTCTTTCCCATTTGTTGTTATTCTTCCGTAAATGCATTTCAGCTTGTTCTGTCTGCCACATCACGCCCCACGAGGAGGTAATTACAGGAAGGCACAATTGACAATAATGTGGCTAACCACTTTGGTCTCTGATTTGCACGGACTACATTGCTCAGAACAGAACTATCCATTAAGATGGGATGTTATGAACTTGTCGGAACACCATTTATGTATGTATGTATGTTTTCTCTTTCTCTTAATTTCGAGTATATTTTTTTGACCGGCCACCTTCCTGGTGGCAAGGTTGTAAAAGAAAAGAAATTGTCATCCCTTGAATCGCAAGAATGTTTTGCATATTTTGAAGGTGCCAGCTATCGCAGCCATTTGTAGACTATGAATTAGGGAGTATGTATGTATGTATGTATGTATGTATGTATGTATGTATGTATGTATGTATGTATGTATGTATGTATGAAGGATTCTAGAATACCAAAACAACTCTTTTATGGAGAGTTGGTTAAAGGAAAACGACCGCCACATAAACCAAAAAAGAGGTATAAGGATTCCTTGAAAGCCTCTCTGAAAGACGCTAACATCTCTGCTGATACATGGGAGAATATTGCTGCTGAACGTAATAAATGGAGAAAGACTGTATATGAGGGAAAAGTTGCCTTTGAGGCATCTCGAATCGCATACGAGAAAGTAAAGCGGGATGTGAGGAAGGGCATTGCTGTTGCACTTCCGGACGGCGAGGGTCCTCCTATGGCGCTGATATTCAGCGTCTGTGCGAGACTCTGCCTAAGCAAAGCTGGACTCGAAAGTCATCTTCGCAGTCATAAAGTAAGACCAGTGGTTGACTACCAGGCTGCTGTTGGAGATGCTACTCATCATGCTTGCCAAACATGTGGTAGAGAATGTAAATCAGCAGGAAGGCTCAAGCGACATGCAAAAGTACACAAACTCCAACCACAGCCGACTATTCTCAGTGAATGTTTTGGTTGCCGACTCTGTGCAAGACATTTTAGATCATTGGCTGGGCTAAAAAGCCACATTCGATCGCAGCGCTGTTAGTTGCTATCGTGTGTGTGTGTTTGTGTAGATATGCTTATGTGTGTGCGTGTGTGTGTATATATATATATGTATATGTATATTATTATTGTTGTTGTCGTTATTATTATTGTTGTTATGATTATTATTATTATTATTGTTATTAATGTATGTGTGTGTGTATATGTGTGTGTGAGTGTGTGTGTGTGTGTATATGTGTATGTATATGTATATATATATATATATATTTCTTTTTTTATTTATTTATTTATTATTATTATTATTATTATTATTTTTTTTTTTTCCTTTCTGCTCGTGCAATGGCCATACTCGATAACGAGGGGGAAGCCATCATCATGTATGTATGTATGTATGTATGTATGTATGTATGTATGTATGTATGTATGTATGTATGTATGTATGTATGTATGTCAAAGGGCAAAGGAGCTCTTAAGAGTCAATGGCCATCCAAAATCACCGGGAGGGATGACCCCTTAGCCTTTGTCAAGGCAGAATTCTAGGAGGAGGAAAACTCTGATATAGCACCTGCAACCCTGATGGTATCCAATGATGTTGACTTATTCTTCTTTTTGGTAAATATCATCTTGGTTAAGAGAGTGGGACTGGCTTTGTGCAGTGCCTTTGCTCACTATAAAAGCTTCACGGCACAGGCATTGCTTTATATCTGGAGATCTCTCTGCACTTGTCGTCACATGGTACCATGGGCCCAGCACTATGTGTCAATAATTGTCACAAGTGTAGTGTTTGTACCAGAGTTTTCAAGTCGCTAGCTGGACTAAAAAGTCACACTCGTTCAGCGCATCAGTAGGGGTTCTCCTACATGGATATAAAGTAGTGGCCGTACTCGAAAACGAGTTGGCAGCCACCATGTATGTATGTATGTATGTATGTATGTATGTATGTATGTATGTATGTATGTATGTATGTATGTATGTATGTTATTTCTTTCTCTTAATTTCGAGTATATTTTTTTTGACCGGCCACCTTCCTGGTGGCAAGGTTGTAAAAGAAAAGAAATTGTCATCCCCTGAATCGCAAGAATGTTTTGCAAATTTTGAAGGTGCCAGCTATCGCAGCCATTTGTAGACTATGAATTAGGGAGCTGCGCTTTTTGTCGGCAAATCCAAGTTCAGTCATACTTTCGTTCAAACGGGTTCGTATATAACCCGTAGTTCCAATAATGATGGGTATGAAGCTAAAGGTGTATCTTGGATACTGGATTTGCAAACTCCTCATCAATGGTCCGTAGATATCCCCCTTCTCCTGTATTTTTCTGACAACGTTTACATCAAGTGGGCAGCTGATCTCCACAACAGAACACGTTTTCAATGTGTGGTCCCAAACAACAATATCAGGCCGGTTGTGCTTTAATTTGGTGGCAGTTTTTATTTTCAGGTTCCACCAGTATTCCTTAGTGCCACCTGTCTCAATATATTCTTCCTAGTTTGTTGTTAATTTTGTTTTCCGAAGTGCATTCCAGATGGTTCTAGCTATCCCATCGTGTCTCATGGGGAGGTAGTAGCGAGATGACATTCTTTCGCATATGTATGTATGTATGTATGTATGTATGTATGTATGTATGTATGTATGTATGTATGTATGTATGTATGTCGCTGGCTGGACTAAAAAGTCACACTCGTTCAGCGCATCGGTAGGGGTTCTCCTACATGGATATAAAATAGTGGCCGTACTCGAAAACGAGTTGGCAGCCACCATGTGTCTATGTATGTATGTATGCATGTGCTTGTGAATATGTTATGTATGTCTATATATGTATAATATAAATAGAAACAGCAAATAATTGCAATTGATGCCTCTGTATTTCACTGAAAAATTAGCAGATCATTTAGTAACTTGAATTATACATACAGACAAGTAAACACTTAAAATAGATAATCCATATATATATATATTCATATATATATATATATATATATATATATATATATATATATATATATATATATATATATATGAATATATATATAGTATATTTGCTTAATTAAAAACATTTTGAAGACCTTACGCTTTTACTTTTAAGTAGTGACCATCTCACTTCTTTTTTCAACAAACAAAATTGGAGATAAGCTGACAGATCTGTTTCACACTGTTGGTGATCATCAGAGCTTAGCACTCGCCGATGTTTGTTGAAAATTATAGATGCTGGATTCTTATAGAATGCCAGTAATAATATATATATATGTATATATATGTATGTGTATATATATAAAAATATACACACACACATACACCTACATACACACAAACACACACATATATATATATATACATATATATATATACATTCATATATAAGATCCTTGTTTTCCCCAACCCCTGCTAAACTAACATACTGATTAATTCACTTTAGTCGAGTGACGCTATAAAATGGTTGGCGACCAGTGAACGTCTAGCAACATTCCAGATGCCCGTGCCCAATCTTGGTCTTCCTTTGGCCCAGGAACCCGGTCAAAGAGACTGTAAGGAGTCATACGCGTTTATTGTTAAGGAATGTCGGCAAGTGACACAGTCACAGCGCATGCCGCATACTGACCACCATGTAGACAACAAATGGACCATCTAACAAGCGGAACTTCTCTCTTCCACAAGAAGCGGAAGTGCAGAGGCTCCAATCTGGGAATATGGGAACCAGGGTAAAGAACGCCGATTAAGCGGTTGACGATGACTGAGCCGATGACGGATCCGATGTAGGCATTCGCTTTTGCTACAGCTTTCATGGGCAGCTTCATCTTTGCTCACGTCTAGGTTTTCATCAAAAGATATGTATATTAGTTAAACAGCCACAAAGAAATATGTAACTGAGGGTTTTATATGCCTTATCATTTATAGCAGCATCTTAAAAAGGATGTGCTCACATTCACTGCATCGACTAAAAAGAGAGATAATAATGGATAATTTGTTTCAATTAACATGGAAATGACTAAATTTAACATATTTACAAGTGTTCAATGTATAAATTTATATACACATTCACGTGGTTTCGGTTACCTCCACAGTGACTGAGTATGGGATGTAAATTTATCGTAAACTTTGGGCTGTTTAGCACACAGTTAAATGCACTTATAATTACGAACATTAGCACTAATAGTATATAAAAATAAATAGGTCCATTTCAATGATATACTATAAGTGATAGGATTCATAAGTTTCTCAGTTACATATTTCCTTTTCGTTGTTTAGCTAATATATATATCTACGGATGAGACCCCAAAAGGTTTGGAATTCGATTGAATGATATTTATCAATTTTTGAATTTACAAAGAAATACATAAAATTGGAATGTACACATATCTAGATACTTAATGTGGAAAATTATATTCACATTTATGCTGTTTCAGTTGCTTCTGTACTGTATATATATATAGAGAGAGAGGTAAATTCACTACCATAATATATGTACACACACACACGCACACACACAAACACACACATATATATACATATATATATATGTATCTTATGTACATATATGAAATATATATATTATGAAATATGTATGTCTTGCTAATAAAAACACTTATTAGCAAGACATACCCTTTTCAAAGACCTCCCTGTATAGATAAGAAATGTATAATCTGTAAATTAAGCCCCCATATTAACTGTAAAACTAGAAATGTAGTATATAGCATAAGATGTACTGAAGGACAATGTAGAGATAAAAATATAGTGTAC
>OZ024740.1:53011720-53024220 GCA_964016885.1 Eledone cirrhosa
CTCAAGGTTTGCAGGTTATGCAATGACGAGAAATGGTGGATATTGAATAATCTTCACAACAATAACGAACCTCTTATCACATGTAAAGTGTTCTCGCGATGTTCTCACGTTTAAAGAACTGGCCTCCTTAATAATGATTTACATTTTTTAATCTAATGATTTTTTTCTTGTTCCCTAATAATTATTAACTAATTTAGCGTTTGCTCCCCTCATT
Source organism: Eledone cirrhosa (assembly GCA_964016885.1). Taxonomy (NCBI): domain Eukaryota; kingdom Metazoa; phylum Mollusca; class Cephalopoda; order Octopoda; family Eledonidae; genus Eledone; species Eledone cirrhosa. The sequence continues at coordinate 53,011,935 of OZ024740.1, forward strand.
TCGGTCAAGTTGTCTCTCCTAAAACACCCAGGTTATCTTCCCTTGATTTGCGGCTCTTCTCTCTTTTTTCTGTATTGCCCTTTTTGAGTAAATATTTTCCGGTTCATTTTCATCAGCACAGGTTGAACAAGCTGGTAATACGGGAAAACGAAACGTACGTACTTGGCATGGTGTCGTTGTAGTAACTGGCCTAAATAATAATAATAATAATAATAATAATAATAATAATAATAATATTAAAAAACAACAAAAAAGAAAGCCCCGTGACCAAGAAATACCGGGATGGCGGCCGGCGGGGAATAGCCGTGTCTTTAGGGGAGGATGACCCCTCTAGTCTTGGTTGACACTCGTCCTAGAAGTGGTAACACGAAATGATTTAACGCGACAAAATAAAGTAAATGTCAAATGATAAAATCTCATACCGAATCGGCCGTCACCCGGGTCAAAAAGGGCCGCGTCCCTCAGAGAAGAACCAGACTGGGGTCGAAAAATCAGCTAATGGTTCAAACCTTCCCATCACTTCAGAGCTGGAGACCTCCCATAGCCGGAATACTCCTACTGTTGGCCCTCCATGCTCACCATCAAGAAATGCTCACCACCAAGAAATCCAAAGAAAAAGAGAGAAAAATGGTCAAGGGAAGACAATAAAGAAGTCCTTGAGGCTTTCTACACTGCCATGTACTACCCATCAAATAGATCGAATACAGAACAAACATTTATCAACTGGAAAAAGAAACATCCCGAAAACAGAGGCTATATTGACAGTAACAAACTAGCCAATATACGAAGAAATATTGTTAAAAAAGAGTTACTAACTGATATAGAAATTGATCAGCTATTAGCACAAAGTCAGCGAAGGGAAAATGAAACATGTGTCAGTGAAAACGAGGTAAATTGTAACACTTTCGAATCCCAGGGTTGGGGCGGAATCACTGAAAACAGAACAAATTAAAGAAAGGATCGAAAAAGTGGAGGGAGTGCATGCTCAAGATGAAACTCAAATGAAAACAATGAGATCGTAAATGATAAAGAAACGAATGAGAATGAACTTGCCAACTTGAAGGATGAAATTATGATCGAATGGATGAAAATGAAAGAATCTGACATGGGGAACGAGACACTCTCCCTAAGATCCAGAACTCCAAACAGAACCAAAAGATAATACACAAGACTAACATAATTCTCAAAAACATTATCATCACAAACAAACTAAACATTACTGATTTAAATCATCTCTATTATGCATCGGCTAAAGTCACCACTCACTTATGTGGAGTGAAAATGAAAAAAACAAAGGAATTCCCACAAGAAATCTACTTGGCAAGAGAACATCAATTGCCAAATAAACCTTCTCTGATCTGACATAGAAATTTTAACAAACTACAAAGTAGGAGAACATGTTAAACAAACTAAACTTAGAAAATTGAAAAGAAAATACAGTCAACAAGTGACATAGACATGCTGATAGAAATAATCAAGCAAAAAGTGTCGGCCAAAGCTACTCGTATAAGGCGCTTTGAAAAACTATCTAGATTCTATAAGGACAATAATATGTTCAAAAATAACCAAAGAAACTTCTACAGAAAAATTGGCAAGTCAACAATAACTGCTAAATCAATACCACCCAAGGAGGAAGTGCAAGAATTCTGGGAAAAGATATGGCCCGAAGAAAAAGTTCATAATATACATGCCTCATGGATAGACAGACAAATGAAAGATACAGCTCACCTTGAGGAACAAACATGGGAAAATATAACAGTTGAACAGTTACGTTTGGCTCTTAGAAAAACCAGCAAATAGAAATCCCTAGGAAAAGACAAAATACCACATTTTTGGATAAATGCCTTCACAGAGTCTCATGAGCTGTTAGCCCAACATTACAATGAAATAGTTAAGGAGCCAGAAAAGATACCATCATGGTTAGTTAACGGCATTACATTCCTGCTTCCGAAGAATGATGAGACAAACAATCCCAAACATTACAGACCGATAACTTGATTGACCACAATGTATAACATTTTAACATCAGTCCTAACTGAATATACATATGACCACCTGATAACAAATGATCAGAAAGGGTGTAAACGAGGCTCATATGGCTGTACGGATCAGCTTTTGGTTAACAAAATGATACTGGAAGATTGTCATAATAGACACAAAAATCTATCAATTGCTTGGATAGATTATAAAAAAGCATTCGATAGTTTGCCACACAGTTGGATTGGAAAATGTTTAGAGATTTTCAAAATATCTCCCGTTATCAGGAGGTTCCCGTCATTCAGTATGAAGCCATGGAAAACGACACTCCTTTTGAATAGTGAAAAAAAATCACTGGAAGCTGGAGAAGTTAATATTAATTGTGGAATTGTTCAGGGTGATTCTTCATCACCGCTTTTATTCTGCACCGCACTTATACCATTAAGTAAAATGCTCAATGAAACAAAACATGGATATAAAGTCTATGACAAAACCATTAATCACCTGTTCTACATGGATGACCTGAAACTATTTGCAAAACATTATGAACAATTGCAAGGGCTATTATCCACTGTGGAGCAGTTCAGTGAGGACATTAAAATGGCGTTGGACTAGATAAATGCGCCAAAGCAACGTTCACCAGAGGAAAGCTGCTGAAAAGTTCAGACATTAATCTTGATCGGGGGAATGTGATAAGAGAACTTGATCAAGAGGAAACTTACAAATATCTAGGTGTTTGTGAAGGAGACGGAATCAAGCACTCAACAATGAGGGAAAGGATAAGGAAGGAATGTTACCACAGAGTAAGAGCAATCTTAAGAACGGAATTGAATGCAAGGAATAGGATCGATGCCATAAACACGCTTGCCATACCAGTTACAAAAACCTACAGTTACAAAATCATCAACTGGTCAAGCACAGATATCCGTAGGCTCGATACAAGAATTAGAAAATTCTTAACCATGCACAAAATGTATCACCCTAAGGCAGATACAGATAGAATATATCTCCCTAGGAAAGAAGGAGGAGGTGGGTTAATCCAGTTAGATATTGCGTTGAAAACTGCAACAATTGGATTATCTACATATCTAGGGAATCACATGATTGGATGATCAAACTCGTTATGAAACACGAAAGCATCAAAAGATCATACTCCAAAAGATGCACAAAGATACAGTAATGGACTAAAAATTTCAGAAGTCCCATTTACTGCTGAAATGGAAAACACAGAAAAAGCAGAAATGGAAAACACAGAAAAAAAAATAACTGCAAAGAAAGAACTGCTACAGAAACTGGCTAAGAAATGGCAAGAAAAGCCTCTGTATGGAAAATACCCAGAAAGAGCTAACAATCCTGATGTTGACAAAACTTTAACCCATCAGTGGTTGGCCTCCTCTGGACTGAAATCGGAGACTGAAGGACTGATTATATCAGCACAAGATCAGTGTCTGCCAACAAAAAATTACCAAGCCAACATAATAAAAAATGGATGTAACCCATTATGCCGTGTATGTAAAAAACAACCAGAGACCATAGTGCAGTCCTATAGCTCCAACCGAATACCTAAACAGGCATCACAGAGCTGCACAATACATACATTGGATAATGTGTAAGCATTTTGACCTGCCCCATCAAAAGAATTGGTGGGAGCATCAACCACCTCCCATACTTGAAAAAGATTACATCTCAATCTTGTGGAACTTTAGCATCCAAACAGACCGAAAAATAGATGCAAATAGACCTGATATAATATTGAAGGAATTTTAAAAGAGGGTATGCCTGCTAATTGATATGTCCATTCCAATAGACAAGAATGTATCTATAAAAACATTTGAAAAATTGAGCAAATATAAGGACCTGGAGATAGAAATTGGAAAAATGTGGAAATTGAGAACTAAAACAATACCAGTGGTTGTAGGCGCACTAGGAATGATACCTAAGGAGTCTAATGATTACTTATCGCAAATCCCAGGAAACCCGCGTATAGGAGAAATACAAAAGATAGTACTAATGGGAACTGCCCATATACTAAGGAAGATTCTGTTAATATAAGTACATCACAAGTCTAAACACCTAAAGATACATGTGTGTGTATGTATGTTCTTTCTTGAACATGGCGGACCTTGTTGTCTCTTGAGGTCACTGGTTGTGACTTGGTGATAACTCGTATGAACCTAAAGCAAGATAAATGCAACTGTAATAATAATAATAATAATAATAATAATAATAATAATGATTTCTTTATTGGCCACAAGGGCTGACATCAAGAACAACATTACAGACGGCACAGGACGGTACAGGACGGTACGATGTGGGTTTTGTGCGTGTAAATAATAATTGTTTCTACTTTTGCCACAAGGCCACAATTACCTAGTGCATTACTGGTACTTTATTTATCGACCCCGTAAGGATGAAAGGCAAAGTCAACCTCGGCGGGATTTGAACTCAGAATGGCAAGTCCCGTAACTCTATGCGTCAAAGCATGTCGTCTGAACCTCTACCGATACTGCCAATCCACCGCCTTTGTAAATAATAATAATAATGATTTCTTTATTGGCCACAAGGGCTGACATCAAGAAAAACATTACAGACGGCACAGGACGGTAGAGGACGGTACGATGTGGGTTTTATGCGTGTAAATATTTTTATTATTTATATAAGAAAAGAAAAAAAGGACATAGAAACATATATATATATAAACAATAAAAATGAAAATTGAAACAATGATAAATTCCCCAATAGGGGGGAAACCTCCGAGGGTTACTCGTGGCGAAAACCACACAAAAGACCACGGCCATCCTGACCACCAGGGCAACCGCCCTCTCTCAATTTTTCCATTTCTCAAACTACAGACGTATATTCAGAGTGGTCCCGTTCACTCGGACCATTCTCGCTACATTCACCCACCTTTCAACAAACTTGCTGAAGGCAGCACTTGCCTCTCCATCCTGATTTTCCTCTTCAAGTGAAACTTGAAAAAGTTAATTAGGGATTCGCCGAAGAGGAAAGTGTCTGTCTTTAACCCTTTTAACCTTGTCCACCACACAATCTCTTTCGCCATGGCCACCAGGCAGATGAAAACCGCCTGCCCTTCCTCCTCGAAGGAAGACGGCGAGACCATCTGCACAATGGACTCAGTTGACAACTGGATCAATCCTATACGCGACAGCAACTGTTCGACATAGCTCCACAAGTCAGCAATGCTCGGGCACTGAACGAGTGCGTGCACAACGGTTTCGTCGCTCTGCGCGCATCTCGGACAGGCTCGGCTGACGGCACTTCCGAGCCCGTAGAGCTTATCTCGAACCGGCAGCGCTCCCCGGTAGCATTGCCAGGCCAGGGAATCATAATATCTGAGGCTGCAGGTAGCGGCTTGATATTCATTTCAACAAACTTTCCAGTTAAATAACATCAATGACTAAGACTCAAAGAACAACAATAATAATAATAATAATGATTTCATTTATTGGCCACAAGGGCCGACATGTAGGGGACAATGCAAAGACAGGGACAGTGGGGGTTTACAATAAAGTCGAGTAAAAGTGCACAATGGCTCGACCTTATTGTAAACCCCCACTGTAATAATATATATATATCCCTTCCTATCTTTTATTTTTGTCTCTCCATCTGTCACCCCCCCTTCCCATGTTGCTGCTGATACTTCCAATGTCATCTCGCCTGCTGCTGCTGCTGTTCCCGTCGGAATAACAGACACCCTCTTTTCGTGTCGACCATCGCTCGATACGGACGCGTTCCACTGCTCTGTTCTTTTGTCATGTATATTTCGTCACATCAACAGGCACTTTGGTTCTGTTGCATGGGCTAGCCTTATATACATGGTCATTACTTTTCCCGTGTGAAACCATGTGGTCTGGAGAGGTCATCACGAGGCTATAGTTCTGTATTTCTCCTTAGTTTATATTCTTCATTCTTTCTCCTTCATTTTTTTCATCTTTCACAATTCTCCAAATATATTTTGCTGCACCGAACGCATTTCTACTGTCCTCCATTCCCCTTCTTTTCTTTTCTCTCTCTCAGTATGCGCCCCTCTCATTTCTCATCTGATGTTTTGTTCCATTATTCCCCTCTCTCCGTTCTTCCGCTCAGTATGTGGTTAGATTTTAACCCGACCTTTTGCTATTCACATATCAATCAACTATTCCCGCGCAGAGATTCCTAGTTTTATGAATTTATGAATATATATATATATATATATATATATATATATATATATATATATATATATATATATATATATATATATATATATTATAAAAACAGATTAAAATTCAAGCAAAGAATTACTGCTTTCACCCTTAACGGGATCTTATAAAAACCAACGGGTTTATATATATATATATATATATACGTAGGATAACAATTAATCATTACAGGCACCAAGTATGTACACATGCATTTAGGTGCGAGCAACTTTGCTCAATTATAACATGTTCTAGCTGCTACCCGAACCCTAACCAGTACTAGGGTGGGTCGATCTCTATGGCAAAAATAATAATATTGAGCGTTTGTAAATTAAATCGAAATATCCCATAATTCTTGTTTCCTATTGCTCTTGTTTCCTATTGTATTCAAACGAATACACAGATAAACATATAAAATTCATTTTCACACTTTATAAGATAAAGAAATATAGAACTACACAGCCCCCCCCCCACACACACATTTAAAACACCCATACTCACATATGTAATGTATCTTATACATGCGCAAACGTATGCATAGATACAGACTCACTATTACTAGACCTGAAAAATGCGGAAGCTCAAAAGAGCCACAGAATGTTATAATAAACCTTCAAAAGTGTGGGACTAGAGTTGTTGCTAAAAAATATTGTAATCATTATCTTTCGTACACTCTGTGGCATCCTTTTATAAAAAAGAGACTCATAATGATAATTATTTAAGCTAATGTTCAATATCTCATATTAGATGTTTAGTAATGATTAATGCGAAATGCATTTAAACCGAATTCTATATTATAAATTCTGTGGCTCTTTTGAGCTGGCGCATTTTCAGGTCTAGTTTAATATTTTTTTAAGACAACGCTTGTAGTATCTCTAGTTAAACATGATATATATTAATAATAAATTAATGTAATTAGATTATATAATTGTTATTTTATAAATGATCTTATAAATATTATTGTAGGATGTATAAAAATATTTTCAGACTTTTAATGTAAACAATTACAAAAAACAATCAATATTAAATAAATATATTTTACACAATAATTGTTATAGTTGAATTAATAAAAATTAAATATTACATACAAATAGCCTAACATAATAATAATAAAAAAATCTAACATAATAATAATAAAATAATCTAACATAAAACGAACAATAATATGGATAAATATACATGTAAATATGATACAACCAATATTATAAAGCATGTTATAACAAACTGAAAAAAATTAGTTAATATAAATTAAAAAAATCATATATAAATTAACAATATAACTTATCAAAACGAGAAAAATATTTTGATGATAAACGATGAAATACAGGAGGAAGATTCGAAAGCGAAACGATAAATAAACGTGGAAACAAAGTGGCGGATGCTTTTGAGCAATAATTACTCTCATTGGTTGATTAGCCAAAAAGACGATGAAATTAGCCAATAAAAAGATGTTCGCCAGCGAAACCCCTTGAATTTTTGATTCACAAGCTACGCATATATGTCAGTCAGACACGCAGACTTAAACCATTCTGTTGTTAGTCACTGCGTGTCTAACAGATAGAGGCGTGAGTTACATTTTCGTTGGCACGCTGTTTCCCTTCCACTCAGCTGCCAAAATGAATTGGGCCATGCTGATTCTCCCTGAGACCTATGTTTATATGCACGTGTCTGTAGATGCTCAGCCACTTCCATGTTCATTTCACGAGCAGCGGTGTTCTGTCGATCAAACTATTGTAGCACTCGTCGTCGTAACCGACTGAGGTGCAATACACACGATCTCACCCCTCCCCACAAATACATGCACACACACTCCAACACACACTCTCGCGCGCACACACACACACACACACACACACACACACACACACACACACACACATATACACGTATATATATGTATATATATATATGTATATATATATATATATATATATGTATATATATATAAATTTGGTACCCTTGAATTATCTGTATATATATAAAATTAAGTATGTGTGTGTGTGTGTGTGTGTCTGTGTGTCTGTGTGTCTGTGTGTCTGTGTGTCTGAGTATTACCTATAGGGCCTACATCTTACGACCGATTTTCATGAAACTTTACAGGCTCATAGATTCGTCATCGGGGACTGTTTTCTATATATCAGCGTATCGTTTTTTTTTTCATTCAGGGGTCATTCTGCAGATAAAAATTGATAGGGGGGTCACCTTTTTTTAGGTAACGAAAAATAAGATTTTTGGCTCTAGCTCCCACATCTTGCCACCGATTTCGTTCAAATTTTAAAGCAAAATAGAATCTATCATTGCACATCCTGTAATGGGTTTATATTTTGCATTTATTGTTCAGGAACGGCGTGGCAGCCGCTCAAATATTAAAAAATACCACTTTTAGACTCAAATTTCCACTTTTTCGGCTCTAGCTCCCACATTAATCAACCTACTTTGTTCAAATTTTAAACTACGCTAGATCTGATTATTTCACGTCTTAAATGGATTTTTTGTTCAGGAACGGCGTGGTAGCCGCTTAAATATTCGATAATACCACCTTTTCACTCAAATTTCCGCCTTTTCGGCTCTAGCTCCCACATTTTTCAACCGATTTCATTCAAATTCGAAACTCCCTCCCCCAGAATGCCCCTTCGTCAGTCACCCGCGTTTCTCAGTGATAGAGGTCATCACCATCCTCTCCCACAGGGCCTGTGAGTGGCCATAGATGAGTCATCGAGAAGCAGTCGCTAAGATCAACAGCTTTTCATCCAAGCAGATATTATTTTACCTACCCAGGTAACGCTGGGTACTGCTGCTAGTATATAATAAATATGGTTTTATACAGATAGTTTCCATGTATTAATATCATTGATATTATACTCCTGAAGAAAGCTGTAGAGTACTTCGAATCTGTTATAAAAAAATTTGTTGAATAACCAACAAATTAAATATCTCTTTGCTTATCTCTCTCTCTCTCTCTCTCTCTCTCTCTCTCTCTCTCTCTCTCTCTCTCTCTATATATATATATATATATATATATATATATATATATATAGTTGTGTATAATGGTAGCTATGGTGCTTCCATAGGCGGTATGCCAAAATTAGCACTCGATATTCACCAGAGTAGAGTGTAGATAGTATAAAGAAAACGAAAAATCTTTGCTCCAGACGAAACACCCATGTCTGAAAGAACCCACAGAAGTAGAATCAGCCAGATCCATACAAGGACCATGTCTCGAGCTACCTGCCGGCGAAACAATTGTAACACGCAATAAATTAAGTCCAGATGCATCACTGATTTTTCGTTTTCTTTATACTATATATATATATATATATATATATATATATATATATATATATACACATATATATATATATATAATATATATATATGTATACATATATATATATTTATTAAAATAACAGATTAAAATTTAAGCAAAGAATCGATGCTTTCCCCCTTAACGGTATCTTCTGAGTTTGCTCTATGTTTGCTCTATGGTTCTTATACATTTGATATATATTTATCCTTATCGAGACCTCTTTGGTCTTCACACTTATTATTATTACACACACACGCGCGCGCGCACGCACAGATACACACACACACATATATATATATATGTAAAAGGTAAACAGAAATAACAACACCATATGGAAGGAATATATTAGTTAACGCTTAAAATAGCATGAAGAGGGTCTTAACGTTTCGGACGCTAGTCCTTCATCAAAAGCAAGAATGAGAAATTAGAAAGATGCAAGGTACGGGCGAGGTGGCATCAGAAAAAAAATGTTTTTAGTGAAAAAATGACAGGTCCATTCATGTTGCCATACCTTGGAAAACTGTTGATGCTGGCGTTTTGTGTATGATATACTTTTTTTTAGAAAATTGGATGATGAAGCGTGTCTATCGTGGCTGGACATCACATATATTTTATTACAGTGTATCATCTTTTGGGGGACTGCTAAAATCATTGTCTATGTCTTTCTTCGAATTACAAACAAGTGACATAATACATTTCAGTCTATCCACACTGTATAAAGAGTATCCAACATTATCTTTGATGATTGAACTTCAAAGACTGGCTCAACAATTGTGGGCAGAATGTGATACTTGTTGAAAAGAATGAATTATCGTTTTACTTGAAGGTAAATCTAATAAGGTAAATCCAAATAGGTAAAAAGGTTTACTTAACAAATTATGAAATACACTATTTGTTCGTTAGATAGGACATGAAAGAGCAGGACAGTTCATATTATATATATGAATTGGCAGTATCGGTAGAGGGTCGGACGCCATGCTTTGCAGCATAGTTAGGTCCTTTACGGTCTGAGTTGAAATCCCGTCGAGGTTAACTTTGCCTTTCATCCTTACGGGGTCGATAAAATAAAGTAGCAGCAATGCACTGGGATAATTGCTGGCCTCGTGCTAAAAGTAGAAACAATTATATATATATATATATATATATATATATATATATATATATATATATTGTGCATCTGCTGTGGTGCATCTGCTGTGGTGTCAAAAACAAACGCACATGACCGCACAAATAAACAATGGACCATGCCACGTGACTTGAACCCGTAAGTGAATTGAAGGTTCTGCAACTCTGATACACATATTATTTATTATTAAGATGTATAAACTGGACATAACTATTATCATCTTATATTCTCTCAACTAATCACACTTGATCATATTTCTCTATCCTGTTTTCTCCCCCCATAATTATTATATTTTTATTATTATTTGAAAAAATCGGTTTTTTTACATTGTGTTATCCCCTCCAAATATTCGCTTATATTTCTTTATATATTCTCTATATATATATTTTTTATCTTTATTATTTCCACTTTTATCCTCCTTTATATTTTACCTTATTCTTACTTTTATACCTTATTATAGTGTAATCTTCCCCATGCCTTATTATACACTATTAATTATAGATTATTATTATTACTCTTTTTCCATTTCTAATTACCTCATGTACCTTCTCCTCCGCTATATATATATATATATTGTACGCCCTTTGTGTTTGTGTAGCCTCTGCGCACCCTCTGCACCATACTATCGACGCCACCCCATCTATGGTTCAGCTAACCACCCGACTCCCGGGAATGAATATGACCGCAGCTAGTAAACAAGGACCCACACCCCACCCTCCCGCACCAAAATTAGACTTATCGTCCCCTACTTTTGCTCTTTACTCTCTTTACTCTTTGTTCTTGAATGTTTGGTTGGTAGAGTCCATAACACCAATCAAACCCCTTTTATAGCTCTGACGAATCCTACGGTTACGTAAGGAAGAAACATTGTAAGCCAATAAAAATCTTTTGATGTTGTAGACGCTCTTGTGTTCTTTTTCATATATATATATATATATATATTTCGTTTCTGAATTTGTTTAGCAAGATTCTTTATCTGAAAACGTGTGTTGAAACCGATATTGTTATACTTTGGGAGGGTCATGTTGCCAATAAGAAACACACGCACCAGTTGCTTTCACTTCAATTTATTATAATAAATTTATAAATTTAGGAATTTGTAAATTTCCGGTTGGTTGGTTGGTTCCACAACCAGATGATTGTTTATATATTGTCAAAGTTCTTTTGTCACACATTCTGTGACCTCTTCAGTGACTGGGGATTCTTTTCTTTGTTTTTGTGCCTCTCCTTTGTTCTATCCTACGCCATCTTGTTTTTGTGTGGGTGTTGTGTGCTTAGTTTGCGCATGTGTTACATCCGGGTGTCTGTGTGTGTTTATATTCGTTTATTTATTTGTTTATTTACATGTTACTGGTTGGTTGTTTGTTCTATGTGCGTGTGTGTTTTCATTTTGTCCTTAATTGTAAGTTGTGATGTTGCTGTTCCATTCATGTTTTCTATTTAATTTTGGTTGGAGTTCATTTATGTTTATTGCCTCTGTGATTTGTCTAAACATTGCGTCTTTTCTGTGTGTAGATTCTATTTTTATTTCTATGTTCTCTAATTTACCCTTATGTTCTATTTTAGCATGTTGGTAGACTACAGATGATTCTTAAAGGTCTCGCCAGTGTTCATTTATCCGTTCCTCTATACTACGAGCTGTCTCACCTATGTACACTATATTTTTATCTCTAC
>OZ024740.1:53029220-53064220 GCA_964016885.1 Eledone cirrhosa
GAGAAAGAATATTTACAACAAAGGCGAAAATGTCTGTGTCTGCTTGCAAATCTATGGGCACTTAAATCCTTTTGGCTGCATACTACCAAGTCATGGGCGATTATAAGTGATGGCTAAGCTTTTAGGTATTAAGTATGAAAATGTTATTGGTAAGAAAATATATGTTTTAATACAAGGTAAAAATAACTAATTAAATCTTAATTTGAATAATTATTTTAGAAGATCATTTTACATGTGTTACATTGTTATTAGTTATGTATATGTTATAAATTACGCAAATATAAATTCTATCTTAATGTAAGTTCTATAAAATTCTGCGAATGTGCAGGCAATTAAGTATTTAACGGAAAATCATATGAATAATTAAGTTCTATAAAATAAGATTTCCATTATTATGAACGAGAACATGATAACAAACATTAATTGGTTTAATTTTGGCACAAGGCCAGCAATTATTCCAGTGTATTACTGGTACTTTATTTTATCGACCCTGTAAGGATGAAATGCAAAGTTAACCTCGGCGGGATCTGAACTAATACCGTAAAGGGCCGTAACTCTTTGATGCAAAGCATGGCGTCCGACACTCTACCCATACTACAAACATTAATATTGTATATTATGTCACTTCCCAACATGTATTCTCTTACCTTGATTTTTGTTACAATGAAACTTGTTTAGGCTAGGTTTTTCAGCTAATGCATACATACATATATATATATATATATATATATATATATATATATATATATATATATATATATATATATATATATGCGTGTGTATGTGTGTGTGTGTGTGTGTGTGTGAATGTATGTATGTATATTTATAAATATGATGTATATATATATGTTTATATATATATGTATATATATAAATTTTTATTATTATTATAATAAAGTTTTGTTTATGGAATATATCATGTAAATATATATACAGTGCCCCGCAAAAGTTTACAACACATTAGGAAAAATGCGGTTTTAGGTATTTTTTAATAAAGTTAGGGTAATGAAAATTTAATTACCGATAGAACATATAATGAGGCATTTAATGATACAATCATAGTTTTAAAAAAATAGCAAGGAAATAACTCATGAAGAAAAATCAATATTTTATAACGCAAAAGTTTACAACACATTTATTAAATCATCTCTTAATATTTCGTAGCGTAACCTTTGTTGCTAATTACAGCCTGTAGACATTTGGAGTAGCCTCCTACAAACTTCTTGGCTAATATTTTTCCATTCTTCACAACAAATTTTCTTTAGTTCAGGGATATTTTGGGGTTTCCTTTTTTGAATTCTGAGTTTCAGTTCTCTCCACAAATTTTTGATCGGGTTAAGATCTGGAGACTGACATGGTCATTTTAGAAACTTTATTCCATTCGTACTTAACCAAGATTGTGTTAGCTTTGCAGTATGCTTTGGATTGTTATCTTGTTGAAAAAACCAACCTGGCTTTAAGCTGAGAGAATGTGCACTTTGATGTAAATTCCTTTGGAAAATACCTCTATAATAAGTGCCACCCATTCTTGCTTCTATTATTTCAATATTTCCTGCTCCTGTGGCACTAAAGCAACCCCAGACCATGATTGATCCACCTCCAAATTTTACAGTTGGAATAGTATTCTTCAGCGAATATTCAGTACCTTTCTTTCTCCAGACTTTTGCCACAGCATTTCGACCAAAATGTTCAATTTTTGTTTCGTCCGACTAAAGTACATCTTCCCAAAATGACGCAGGTTTGATGAGATGCTCATTTGCAAAGTTTAATCGACGAAGAACGTGTTTCCTCGTAAGAAGTGGTGTTTTCCTTGGAGACCTCGAGAAGATATTATATCGACGAAGTGAAAGAGTAATTGTATCTGTGCTCACTTTTACTCCACTTTCTTCTAGGTCATCCTGAAGATTTTTAAGAGTACACCGCGGTTCGTTGCCAACCTTTCTCGTCAATAACCGAGCTGCACGTTTCTTTCTAGGACAACCAGAACTAATTAGAGGACAGATGGAATGATGAGGTTTCCAGTGACGAATTATTGTACCAACTGAACTCAATGGCACATTTAACTGACAAGATATCTTTCTATAACCAACACCATTTGTATGAAGGTCTACAATGCGTTTACAGAGGTCTTGATCAATCAGTTTATTTTCCCCATATTGTCCATGTTTACAGGACGGTTGTCAATGTTTACAGGATGGTTGTCAGACAGATAATGATTTAATGTTTTTAATAGTCCTTAAAAGTTACCTTAAACCTAATCTAGAACATTCTACTGAATTTTAAATCTGAAAATTTAAGAATTTTCTTGAAAAAAAGCGATAAATATAAAATGTGTTGTAAACTTTTGCGTTATAAAAATATTGATTTTTCTTCATGTGTTATTTCCTTGTTATTTTAAAAAAAATATAATTGTATCATTAAATGCCTCATTATATGTTCTGTCAGTAATTAAATTTTTATTACCCTAACTTTATTAAAAATACCTAAAACTGCATTTTTCCTAATGTGTTGTAAACTTTTGCGGGGCACTGCATATATATTAAATGTATATATTGAGTTAGGAACTCAAAAGAGTCTCTTACAACAAAATAGCTCTCAGAAAGAGATATTTCTGAGCCATATATTATAATAGAACATAAAAGAAAAGCAAACACAGATATATAGATCTATATGTTCAAATCGTAAGGGACCAGATTCGCTAAGGTGAAAAGAATACTAACTATAGACAGTTTGGTTCGCTTGTCTCAATTTAAGAAAAAATTAAGAAAATAAATACAAACCGGAAATGTGGTAACTACCAACCAATATATATATATATATATATATATATATAGATAGATAGATCGATAGATAGATAGATATATTTATATATATATTTATATTTTTGCAAAAAGTAAACAGATATAACTAACGAAACGACACAGTACAATTAATAAATATATTAGATTTTGCTTGATATAGTAGAAGAGTCTTCACATCTCGGACTCTAGTCTTTTATCAGAAAATAGAATGAGAAATTAAAGAAGAAATAAAAAGATAAAGGAGAATGAGCAGGGGCAGAAACGAAAAAAAAAAAAAAATCTTCGAGTTCTGTACATATCGCTATATATATATATATATATATATATGTATGCATATAATTATAATATATAGATATATTTATATGTATGTATGTTTGTATGTATGTACGTATGTCGGGTCAACTTGACTGCTACTGGTAACATGTAAACCCAGTACAACTTGTGGCAGGTCGGGTCGTCGGTGACTAACCCGGCAACCTCGCCAAGTTTACTTGATGAGGAGGGTGGTTTTGGACACCCTGCAGGACAAAAAAAAACCTGACAAAGGGCGGAAGAACTCATAAGAGTCAATGGCCATCCAAAAATGTCTAAATATGTATATACATGTATGCATGTGTATATATGTATATATATATATATATATATATATATATATATATATATATATATATATATATATATATATATATATATATATATATATATGTATGCATGTGTATGCATGTGTATGTATATGCGCGGGGACATAGAAATAATTGGACTGGATTCACGATCGCGTGGTTAAACTACTGGAAGTGAAGGACCCCTAGCCTTTGTCAGGGCATTCTTCTAGGAGAAGGCAACTCAGGAAACTGGGATAACACCGACATAAATCCGGCGGCTCAGTAGTTACCGATAATGTTGACCTTTTCTTCTTTTCGGGGTATAGCAACTGTCGCTCAGAGAGTGGGATTGGTTCCGTGCACAGTCTTTCCTTACTTAAAAAAATTTTCACGCACAGGCATTGCACGATAGCATTAATTGATAATTATTAATAATTGTTTCTACTTTAGGCAATTACCCAGTGTATTACTGGTACTTTATTTTATCGACCCCGTAAGGATGAAAGGCAAAGTCAACCTCGGCGGGATTTGAACTCAGAATGACAAGGGCCGTAACTCTATGCGTCAACGCATGGTGTCCGACCCTCTACCGATACTGCCAATCCACCGATAATTATTAATAATGTTATATCGTGCAATGGCCATACTCGATAACGAGGGGGCAGCCATGTATGTATTTATGTATGTATGTATGTATGTATGTATGTATGTATGTATGTATGTATGTATGTATGTATGTATGTATGTATGTATGCATGTATGTATGTATCTATCTATCTATCTATGTATCTATCTAAACACCTGTGGCTAATAAAGAAACATATCTATCTATTTATTTATCTATCTACGTATATCTATATATACATGCACATATATATGATAATTTACCTCACGATAAACGGGTATTAAGTTCTTGTTTTTTTTGTTTTTGGCTATTTATTCCAGCACACACACCCATACACAGGAAACACATAATAAAAAACAGATCTCTCACTCTCCCTCCGCCACACACACACAATCTATTCCCAACTCTCTATCTCCCTATCTCTCCCCTCTCTCTCTCTCTCTCTCTCTCTCTCTCTCTCTCTCTCTCTCTCTCTCTCTCTCTCTCTCTATATATATATATATATATATATATATATATATATATATGGTGCGTTATGGTCCATCTGGTTCCTTACCATAACTCCTCCGTTATTTATATATATATATATATATATATATATATATATATATATATATATATATATATATATATATATATAAGGAGGTTATAGTTCACTTGAAGCATTGTGTAATGAGGTATAAACGTTTGTATATGTATAATAAAGCCAAACAATGCAGGTATGGACATAGAATAAAGAATGCAAATGCAAAAGATATTGTTGACAATTAGTCTTTTACCTTAGATTTATTTAAATGTCCTTAATTTTCGAGATAATATCTCTTCTGTTCAGATACTCTTCTGTTCAGATACTCTATACCATTTCCTGTCAGCATGACTTGGCAAGCTATTTAGAACACTGGTTTAACCGCTTTACCACCCTCCGAAAAAGAGATATTATCTCGAAAATTAAGGACATTTAAATAAATGTAAGGCAAAAGACTAATTGTCAACAATATCTTTTGCATTTGCATTCTTTATTCTATGTCCATACCTGCTTTGTTTTGGCTTTATTATACATATACAAACGTTTATATATATATATATATATATAGTAATAATAATAAAATTGAAGACTAAAATCCAAAGAGGGCTCGATAAGGAAAATATATATCAAATATATAAGAACCGTAGAGCAAATATTTATTAAAATAACAGATTAAAGTTTAAGCAAAGAATCGCTGCTTTCACCCTTAACGGGATCTTCTGAAACTAACAAAGTCAATTTGTAGAAATATTCAGATGTTGTTTCTGCATGATGAATATAAGTCAGTAGAGTGCTCAACAAAGAACATACCCGTACCAAGCAGGAAAACATACCTAAAACTCCTGATACAGAAAACAGACGCGTTCATTAAAAGGTTGCGTTGGCGTGCCTTTTATTTCGATAATCCGCGAAAAGCAGACAACAAACAGGATAAATTTGGATTTAAAACTTATAATAACCCTCCGTGGAACCCAGCATTGCTACCCTTCGAAAATGATGTCTTGGAACTCATTCGGAATATCAAATTTCGGAATAGGAGCAATTCCTTCCAGCAAGACCTGAAGAATAGAATTCGTTCTATTAAGGATTCTAACGCCGTGCACGTCCATTCCGACAAAACTGGCAACCTATATCAAGTGGAGCGCAGTACTTACCATCAACTACTACATAATGCTGTAACTAAGGATTACCGTAAAACTAATCGGTGCGTCATCAATGAAATCAACGATGCTGGGTTTAAAATCACATCTGATCTCAACATCCTGGACCGGACCGAACCTCTGGACCCTATCTCTCCCCACTTTACCCTGAAGGATCACAAATCCAATTTTCCGAACAACCCCTCTATTCGGCTTATTAACCCTACGAAGTCCGATTTAGGTAGACTTAGTAAAACGATTCTTGATAGAATTATACCTGAAATTAGAAGTTTGGCCCCTCTCGCACTGTGGAACAATTCTTTCGCGGTGATTGATTGGTTCAACGGCATATGTAACAAGGAACATTGCCGTTTTATCCAATTCGACATCAACAATTACTACTCCTCCATCACTCTACCACTTCTCCTTAGAGCTATCAATTTCGCTAAAACACTCACAGTGGTTAAGGATTTTGAAGTTGATGTCATCGTTAATGCCCGAAAGTCGGTGATTAATTTCGACGACTCTATTTGGATTAAAAAATCCAATAGTACCCTATCCGACGTGAGTATGGGCGCCAGTGACTCTGCGGAGGTTACTGATCTTATTGGCCTTTTCCTTCTTTTCTCTATCAAGGACGAATTCCCCAACGCGGGCGGTGGTTTGTACCGTGACGATGGTCTTTGACCATGACTAAGTGCGGACCTCGTGCTTGCGACAGATTCAGAAAAGAACTCGCAGCCTTCTTTAAAGGCTTCAACCTTTCTATACAGGTTGAGGCCAATCTCTCGGTCGTTAATTACCTCGACGTTACCCTCAATTTATTGAATGGGTTGTATTACCCGTATAGAAAGCCGAATGATACGCTTAATTACATAAGTAAGCATTCCAATCATCCTGCCAGCATAACCAAGAACCTGGTAAGAAACGTTTCGTTGAGGCTTTCCCGTCTTTCCACCAACGAGCGCATTTTCAACGACCATTCCACTTATTACAATGAAGCCCTTGCTCGAAGTGGATTTGTCGATAAGGTAGCATATACAGAGTACGAAAATAGACCTAGAAGAAATAGATCCCGTCGCATTTGTTGGTTTAACCCACCATATAATATGGAGGTGGCCACACCATTAGCTAAGATCTTTCTTTCCCTTATTACGAAGCATTTCCCCCCTACACATAAATATAGTAAAATTTTTAATAGAAATACTATTAACATTTCCTACTCTACGACTCCTAACCTTGCACATAACATCACAGCTTCAAATTTAGCTAAACTACCTAGCCGTAGGAACACATGCAACCCTGTAGTTAGTACTAACTGTAATTGTAGGAATCGGGCTGATTGCCCCCTATCCGGGAAATGCCTCTCTAGTAACATTGTCTACAAACGTAAGGTTGTAACACCCGCGTCCCGTAGGGCCTACATAGGGTTAACCGCCAATAGTTTCAAGCAGCGTCTTTACATGCACACCCATTCTTTTCGTTACCCTCTTAGAAGGAATATGACGTCACTTTCAGCTTATATCTGGAGTCTAAAAGACAACCACACCCAATATAAGTTACACTGGGAGATCCTAGCTAGGGCTAGATCGTATAACGGAAATAAAAGACCATGTGACCTCTGCGCCGCTGAGGCCCTGGAAATACTCTACGCTACAGACCACATCTTAAACAAAAAATCTGAGGCAATTTCGGCTTGTAAACATAAATTGCACAAAACTTTCCTGTATTACAGCCCCACGTTATACCCTAACGGATAGCACGTTCTATACGTGGATATTTTACGTCTTGATGTGGGAGCTAAGTATATGTTTTGTTTATTCCTTTACTTATTTGCATAGGTAAGTATATATTACCCGTATGTTTTGTGAAGGTATGTATACCTTCTCGTACGTATATTTGACTGTTATAGCGTATAATGTTTACATATTCTGGTATTTAGGGTTTGGCTATGTGTATACGGGAGTTTTGCGTCCGCGTGAGTGTGCAGGTTCGTACGTATGGTGGGTGTGTGTATATGTGTACTTCTTGTTTTCGTTGACTTACGTCTCCGAACATTCGTGTATTTATATGTAGGTATGCGTGTGCGTTTGTTATATACGTATTTATTTACTTATATACGTTTATATAATTATTTATTTATTTGTACACAAGCATACACACACACACATATTTATATGTGCGTGGTTTTGTATACCCATGGTAAGGTTTTGCGTATGCTTGTGTATGTACGTATCTGTTTGCGTGTATGTATTTATTTGTTTCTATTACTTCTGTATTGTATTTATTTACTTTGTTCTTAACTCTGTAGCGGAGATTCATTTGGTCTCCTAGTTAGAATTTTAGTCTACGATTTCTGCTATACCATTTACGTGATTTTGTCTTTGCGTGCTATTGTTCTCCACGCTCCACATATGACTTATTATCTTCGTTTTTCCGTTCATTGCCAGAGAACGTCTCTATGCACCACCTAAGAGAACATTAGTCTACGACCTCTTTTATACCATAAACGTGGTTTTGTCTTTGCGCGTAATTGTTTTTCACCGCTCCTATTAATGACGTATTATTCATTTTTTCCCGTTCTTTGCCAGCGAACGTTACCACGAACCAAAGTATCGTCTTCCTGTCTTCCTCCGGTTGCAACGTTTTTTGAAATATCCAGTTCTGCGTTTACAGATTGACTTTGTTAGTTTCAGAAGATCCCGTTAAGGGTGAAAGCAGCGATTCTTTGCTTAAACTTTAATCTGTTATTTTAATAAATATTTGCTCTACGGTTCTTATATATTTGATATATATATATCCTTATCGAGCCCTCTTTGAATTTTAGTCTTCAAATTTATTATTATTACTATATATATATATATATATATATATATATATATATGGTGGCTGCCAACTCGTTTTCGAGTACGGCCACTACTTTATATCCATGTAGGAGAACCCCTACCGATGCACTGAACGAGTGTGACTTTTTAGTCCAGCCAGCGACTTGAAAACTCTGGTACAAACACTACACTTGTGACAATTACTGACACATAGTGCTGGGCCCATGGTACCATGTGACGACAAGTGCCGAGAGATCTCCAGATATAAAGCAATGCCTGTATATACACGTATATACATACATCTCTCTCTCTCTCTCTCTCTCTCTCTCTCTCTCTCTCTCTATATATATATATATATATATATATATATATATATATATATATATATTTAGAGAGAGAGAGATGTATGATATATACATGCATTGACATATGTTTATATGCAATATATATATATATATATATAGCATACAAACATATATCAATACATGTATATATCATATGCATTGATATGTAATTTTTATATCGTATAATTACGTAGCATTTGGGAATGAAATAATTTTTGTTACACTATTAATTTCAATGATTACACTTTGTTCAATGGTTGAATTTACAAACGTACTTGTACCACAAAATCTCTAGCCCCACCAGCACACTTCGAATAATCTCTCGTACGGTTTGAAAGGTCTAACAAGCAACTGCTTTAGCCATGAGCAGAGTGTGATTCACAGCGGCCCGTAGCTAGTAAATGCATTTTCATTAGAAGTCCCAATTCGTCAGTCACACTAATTGAGGTTAAAGAGAAGTGTCAATGTCAAGAAAGACATTTTTTCAGCGTGGGGAAAATGTCGTGGCCCGAAGTCGTTACACACACATACACACACGTGTGTGTGTGTGTGTGTGTGTGTGTGTGTGTGTGTGTGTGTGTGTGTGTGTGTGTATATATATATATGTATGTATATATGTATGTATGTGTGTGTGTATGTATGTATGGATGTATGTGTATATGTATATATATATGTATGTATGAATATATATATATGTGTGTGTGTGCCTGTCTCTCTCTCTCTCTCTCTCTCTCTCTCCCTCTCTCTCTCTCTATATATATATATGTATGTATGTGTGTATGTATATATATATGTATGGATGTATGTTCTATGATCAGCGAAAATCCGCGAAACTCAGAGTAGCAACGGAGAGTATTATAAAGGGCACCTTTTCGCGTGTTTGTCAACTGAAATGTACTGATATATATATATATATATATATATATATATATATACAGTAGATATATATTTGAATATGTGTGTGTGTGTGTGTGTGTGTGTGTGTGTGTGTGTGTGTGTGTGTGTGTGTATCTATATATACACTTATATCCATATATCCATACACACACGCACATATATATATACATGTATACACATATATATATATGCGAATGTTTGAATAAAATATCATAAGCAATTGCTCAGAGAGAGAGAGAGAAAGAGAGAGATAGAAATAGAGAGAGAGACAGACAAACACACGCACACACATACACAAATGATGTGTGTGTGTTGTTTGATTACGTATGTGTGTATACGTACATATTCATTTATATTTGTATATACATACATATATATATACGTGTGTGTCTGTATGTGTATAATGCACATATACAATTATACACACACACACACACACACACACACACACACACACACACACATATATACCCTTCAGACTATATTAATTCTACTAGACCACTCTTGACACAAACCACTGCTTCATTCGCAGCTGATGTGTTTAAGCCAGGCCTGAGTGAAAATAAGTAGCAATTAGTGCAGATGGACTAAGGCCAGGTTGGAACACATACCTAGCAGGTAATGTTGAATTAATGGAGGTGGGTCAGTAGAAGAGGAGATGGAGGGGGAACGCACTAAAATTTTGCTCTGAGTGCAACGAAAAGAAAAATGGAAAGATCTCAGGGTAAGATATTCACTGGAACCAAATTACAGGAGAACTCGTGTAACATTTAAGTGTAGCATCAATGGCATCACTGTTAAATTGTCAGCATAGTTAAATACACACATCAGCTCTCATACACATCCAGTCGTACGTAATTATTCACACACACACACATACACACACACAACACATACGCTCAACAACGACACATACGCACACACAGAGACATATATATATATATACACACAAGCAAACATGATTAATTTTTCTTTAATACACGGACACAATTTCACGCATATTTATCCAACAAATCTGAATGCAAATTTTACTAATGCACACACAAACATACACACAGAAACAGACATATAGACAGACATACAGACACACACACACACACACATGACCACCACACACGAACACACATACATATGCACAGTTATATAAACAGATTCATATTCAAGTGAACTCGTAAATGAGGTTGAATGGTTTTTCATTATTCTCTAATGGCTATATATAGTTATTAAAACTTATGGTATAATCTGAATATGTGCGCAAACATCACTCCTATATATATATATATATATATATATATATATATATATATATATATACATACGAGGTGTGTCAGAAAAGTTCTAGGACTGATGTCACAAAAGATTTATTTCAAACCCAAACTTCACACTAAGAGTTTTCTCCTTCAAAGTAATCCCCCTGGAGTCTAATGCACTTTTCCATCCTTTTCTGCCACGCTTGCATGCACTCCTGGAAGGATTCTTCCGGGATTCTCCGCAGTTCCGTCGTCACGGCCTTTTTGATGTCGTCCATGTCTTCCAAACGGGTCCCCTCCGGGTCGTACTCGATGATCCATGACTCATCACCGGTGATGACTGTCCCTAGCATGTCTGGTTCGGTTTCAAGATGCTCGAGGATGTCCTGGCACACTTGCATGCGTCGACCCTTCTGCTCATCGTTCAGCAGTTTTGGCACCATCTTCGCGCAGACTTTCCGCATGTCCAAATCTCCAGTGAGAATCTTACAGACGCTGTCCCGATTCATGCCCAGCTCATTTGCCATCAGTCGAACAGTCAGTCGACGATCGCTACGCACCATCTGCCTGACGTGCTCAACGTTGACCTCAGTCCTGGTTGATGAGGGCCTTCCACTCCTGGGGTCATCTTCCACGTCCTCGCGTCCTTCTTTAAACCTCTTGCACCACTCAAAAACACGTGAGCGTGACATCGTCTCATCTCCATACACTTGGTGCAGCAATCCCAGTGCTTCTGGCGGAGTTTTCCCGAACGGTACCAGAAACTTCAAGTTTGTTCGTTGCTCTGTGCTCATTGCTTGACGACCTGAAACAGAGGACATGTATATGAAATTATGAAGAAAATTTTGATCGCTGCAGAGAGCTAAGATAAGAGTTACATACTCCCGGGGGATTTACTTTGAAGGAGAAAACACTTAGTGTGAAGTTTGGGTTTGAAATAAATCTTTTGTGACATCAGTCCTGGAACTTTTCTGACAGACCTCGTATATACACACACACACACCTACACACACACACACACACACACACACACACACACACACACACACACACACACACACACACACACATATATATGTATATCTCTATTGTATATATACATATATATGTATATATATATGTATATATATATGTATATACATCACCCAAGAACAGTTACAATCGAATATCTTAATATCGGATTTACTATTTCTTTGTTAGTGATGTTTAATAGACAGAAACTTATAGAATTAATCTTGTATGATTACGTCATTATTTTTGTAAACCCCATCATCACTGCCCCCCCCCCACACACACACTCTCTCTTACACACACACACATACACTTTCTTACACACACATACACATGTGCGCGCATAAACATACACACATTTCCTAAGCCTGTGTCAAAATGAAGGTGGTACATTGTAAATATGAAATATTTGCAATTTTCCATTAATCCTATGAAATACATTGAAAGTATAAGTTTTAAATGATATGTAAATTATGACATAACTCTAATTTTCATCCATTTATTAATCTACGAAAGAAATTTATCATACACAAAAAGAAATATCGTTGTTTAGATCTGCAATATGTTTATCATCCTCTCAGAATTAGTATATTTTAATTGTTTAAATAATAGAAATTTATTTTTATTATTTTTGTCAAATGTGTATGAAAGCAGAAAATTTAAACAACTTTACACATTGTTTCTACTATAATTACGCACTGAAAACTTTGTTTATTATCGGTATTAATATTTTGCAAAGATCAAATTATTTGTTTTAGGATTGGGGATATTATAAATTAGAAACGAAGATATTAACACTTTTTCTTTCAGTTTGCAATAACTAAAGTAATGCACAAAGAGGTTAATCTGTAAACAAAGCCATATCATTCCTCTTTAGTAAACTGTTTGTTTATTTGCCTGTGTCTATGTACTTCTGAACAGGTTAAGTCTCATAGAAGAGCCATTCCATGTCAAAGAAGCTATTTTGATTCAAACGAAATGGTGATATAAATACATGTTTATATTGATATTTGAGAAACAGCTTAGAGGCTTTTTTCTATTTTTTATCCCCATATATATATATATGTGTGTGTGTGTGTGTGTGTTTATATATATATATATATATATATATATATATATATATATATAAACACATTAAGATTGCTTCAATATGAATTCATATAACATTTTAGGTGATTGAAATTTTTGTAATTTGTTTTCAGTAATAAAAATTCCCACTTCATATATAGTTTACCTTTATTTTGTTTTTTGTGAACTTAACAATGAATGTTTGTAGAAACACTCAAATATTTTGAGTAAATAGGATATACAAATTTTCCAAAAAATAGGCAAATAATATTTGTAGCCCTATTTGGAATTAATTTGTGAAATGTTTAAAAAAAAATTCATTTGTGTATTTGTACATCAAATGAGTGCGTTCGTAAACAATTAAAGCTAACGAGACACAACAAATAACGTGTATTTGATTTAACTTAAACCCCTCATCGCAGGCATAGTTGTATGGTAAATGAATTCGTTTCTCAACGCGTTGATTCTTGGTTCGATGCCACCCCGCAGCATCATGTCAGAAGTAATAGGCAAATAGAAACTTTTTTTCTACATTTATATAATTGTTTCTACATTTGGCACAAGGCCAGCAATTATCGCAGTGCATTACTGGTACTTTATTTTATCGACCCCGAAGGATGAAAGGCAAAGTTAACCTCGGCGGGATTTGAACTCAGACCGTAAACGGGCGTAACTATACTGGCCTTCTATCGCTACTGCCAACCAACCGCCCATATATATAATTGTTTCTACTTTAGACACAAGGCCAGCAATTACCCAGTGTATTACTGGTACTTTATTTTATCGACCCCGTAAGGATGAAAGGCAAAGTCAACCTCGGCGGGATTTGAACTCAGATCGTAAAGGGACGTAACTATGGCGTCCGACCCTCTACCGATACTGCCAATCCACCGCCATATATATATATATAATGTATGTATGTTTGTGTGTATGTCACCAGTTGGTGCTACTGGTAACATGTATCCCAGTACAACCTGTCTCATGGTCGGGTCGTTGGCGACTAAACTGGCAACTCCACCAAGGTTTCTTGGTGAGGAGGGTGACTTTGGACATCCTGCAGGACTAAAAACAAAACCTGTCAAAGAGCAAAGGAGCTCTTAAGAGTCCATGGCCATCCAAAATCACAAGGAGAGATGACCCCTTAGCCTTTGTCAAGGCAGAATTCTAGGAGAAGGAAAACTCTGATATAACACCTGCAACCCTGATGGTATCCAATGATGTTGACTTGTTCTTCTTTTTGGTAAATATCATCTTGGTTAAGAGAGTGGGACTGGCTTTGTGCAGTGCCTTTGCTCACTATAAAAGCTTCACGGCACAGGCATTGCTTTATATCTGGAGATCTCTCTGTACTTGTCGTCACATGGTACCTGGGCCCAGCACTATGTGTCAATATTTGTCACAAGTGTAGTGTTTGTACCAGAGTTTTCAAGTCGCTGGCTGAACTAAAAAGTCACACTCGTTCAGCGCATCAGTAGGGGTTCTCCTACATGGATATAAAGTAGTGGCCGTACTCGAAAACGAGTTGGCAGCCACCATGTATGTATGTATGTATGTATGTATGTATGTATGTATGTATGTATGTATGTATGTTTGTATTATGTATGTATGTATGTATGTTTGTATGTATGTATGTATGTATGTATGCATGTAATGTATGTATTTATGTTTGTATGTCTTTATGCATGTATGTATGTATATAACCTTCATCAATATAGATCGACGAACGATGGAAACATCTGATGAAGAAATATGTTAAATCAATGTCTTTGAACGAAGCAACTCATAGTGTTTATTTCGTCAGAATTTTACTGTAAATGCAGTGCTTGGTCCGTTGCAAACCTACAATGAACGACATTATCCTTAACAAAATTCGATATATAATAAACAAATGAATTACGGTCAGTATATGATTCTTAAGTGACAACTATGATTGCTAATGGCTTGTAGTGAGACTGTGAAGGTTAATTGTAGTATGAATAAAATATGAACATATATTAAACTGAAATAAATTCAATCGACTTTACTAATCCCCCCACTAAAAAAGAATTATAATAAAATCAACAAATTATCTATTGGTTTCTGATCTAGGCACAACGCCAACACTTTTGGAGAAGGGAAAAGTGGTTTAAATAGACCCCAGTGCATTAATGGTACTTCATTTTATCGAGCCCATAAGCCAAAGCTAACCTCGTCAGGATTTGAACTCAGATCGTAAAGGGCCGTAATTCTGTGTCATAAAGCATGTTGCCCGATGCTCCACTTATACTGCCAATCCACCGTCCTGATATGGTTGGCATGTAATTGTATTCATAGGAATAACTATTTAACTTCGACACAATATATTCAGTATCCTGATTATCGTGTGGATGACTACAGAAATACTGAATATAACTTGATATGAACTGGCGTCCTCTTCAATTACAATAAGTCAAAATATAAAACAACTAAACCATAAGAGAATGACTGCGAAAAATGTCTGAGTTTTCACCTTTGCCTTCATTGTCAAAAATTGATGAGAATTAATAATTTAACTGATGCCTTTTCCATCCTAATACGGGCGTGAATTTAACAAATACAATATATTTTGGTTACTACATTGAGTATGTTAACAGCTACTTATCTAAACAATGTTAGCCGTTTAATCAGCGATGCTCATGTTGATGTTAAATAAATTTCCAACAAACGTGAATTTAAAAGTTACTGTTCTTGAATAAAATTTAAGTACCTCTCAACACAACATGGCATTTTACTTTCAAGTTTTGCTCGCTGCTATTTGATTCCGTATACGTCAATCTATAATTCGACTGTTTCTGAAGTTAATATCATTAATTTATCTCCGTTGAAGGATATTGCTAAAATGCAGTCATCAGATGTATCATTGTAAGTTACATAATCAGTAATTATAGTACCTATTATAGCAGGACATCGGAAAAAATACGGTATCTCTTCTTCTTCTTCTTCTTCTTCTTCTTCTCAGAGATACTTGAACTCCTCCACCTGCTTCAGTGGAACTCCATTCACATGTAGAGTGCACTGCCCATGTTTCCTTGTGAGGACGAGTGCCCCAGTTTTAGCGGGGCAGATTTTTATTCCAGCCATGCAGCACTCGGCATCCAACCTATCTAGTGCAAGTCGGAGATCACTTTCTCTCGAATTAAGTAACACCATGTTGTCTGCAAATTCCAGCCGACTGATTTTACACCTGCCACTCGAGATAATACTTCCAACCCAGCTGCGCATGTCAATTCTGTTCATGAAAATAATGACCAGGAAAGGTGACAGTATGCACCCTTGGCGGAGTCCGACTCCCATATTGAATGGTTTCGATTTAACACCATTTATGCGAACACAAATACTCGGGCATTCGTATAGAAACATCGGGACAACATGAAGCGGACCATCGATCCCATACTCCTGCAGAATCTTCCACAGGTACCAAGGAACGCTGTAATATGCCTTTTCGAATTTCACAAAACAAGAAAATACCTCTGCGATATATTGTGCAATTTATTGTATTAATGTTCCGAATTAGAATAGAACTAGGTTCGAATTTACTCAACTTCACGAAGGAATCGGTACAATATACCAGAAATATAGTGTGGTTAAGCTACTTGAAAATATTTCCGATTGCATATCTTGCACTAAAAGAAAAAACAAAACAATGTTTGTGAAAAAAATCATTATCAACCTTGTTGGAATCATTATTGTGGTCGTTTTAATCACGGACTCTCCCGTTATCGTATGCATCATTGTCTCTTTTGTTAGCCTTCTTTGTTCTATCTGCCTGTTGCCTTTTTCTCAGAAAAAGAACATAAAAAACAACAAATATAAATGAATTACAGGCATTGCTGTTTTCTGCAGGCAACCGTTCTTAAATTAGCATCCTCAACTACACGATGAATCAACATCTATGCTAACAAAGCTGTCTCACATAAGTTGGGTATTCACGCAAAGAATAGAAGCAGTAAAAAATGCATCAATCCTTCGTTGGATCGCATAAGAAATCTGACATGGCGGAAACACTTCTTTCTGCCACCAACAACAGACAGAGTGTTTCGGAAATGGTTTATTAGCTTTTTCTTGCTCGATTACACAAAAAGTGTCGTATCACGATTCAGAAAGCACAGTTTACAATTGTTACAAAACAAAATATAGAACACAACTACAAGAAATAATTTCAGAAATCCATTTACAGATAATTGGCTTTGAAAATTCCCGCTTCCTGTCGAACCAGTTTGAATTAACGTAATGCTGAGCAATTGGTAACTAAGATTGGCTAGCTGTTCGTGAAATACACTTAGGAACTCATTCATTTGTTAAAAAAAATCTACGTGAATCGATGGTGGTTTCCTAAATGTTTAATGACATAGATCACCGAGGGCACAACGAGATAGTGTTATTTCAGAGGTAAAAAGTTAAACTAAATATTCTACGATTGCATGTTCGGTGTATTAGATCATCTTCATAATCTACTGAAATAAACTTTACTTTTCACAGACCTTTCTGGTAAAATGAATAGTAAAATAAGTTTTATATATCAACTAAGCTAGACATGAAAACTCTACCTGAATCTGATTTTATGAATTTGTGTAATAAATTCTAAAATAAGTATCTAATTCCTTTTAACTGAGAATCAAAAATATTACGTACATGCTTGATTTAGCTAGGTATATTCCTCCTCGATAGAGTTTTTATTTATTTTAAAAATGAACAAATGGTTTCGGATACGGTATTGTAATGTCCACACTAGTTTTAAGAATCGTAACCGTTTAACTATAAGGAAGAAAGTGACTCTATCCACTGGGATATTACATGTTCTATTACTCTCATTATGTCGATATAACATTTTGATTTCTTATGTACAATCATTATTGGAAGCTTATAACGAAATCAAGATTCAGCCATCACCCCTCCCCACACATATATATATATATATATATATAACAACAATGTTTGACGTAGAAGCCTAGGCGTGATAAGAATGAAGTATAAAAACATTTCTATTATCCACTCTATACAGAGAAAGCGTGGGTAACATATATCTATATCTACATATCTCTCTCTCTCTCTCTCTCTTTAATATATATATATATATATATATATATATATATATATATATATATATATATATATATATATATATATATATATATATATATATATATATATATATATATATATATATATATATATATATATATATATATATATATATATATATATATATATATATATATATATATATATATATATATATATATATATATATATATATATATATATATATATATATATGTGTGTGTGGGTGTGGAAGCACATGGCCTAGTGGTAAGGGTGTTGGACTTACAATCATAATGTCGTGGGTTCGATTCCTGGGTTGCTGTGTTCTTGAGAAAAATACTTCATTTCATGTTGCTTCAGTATACTCAGCTGAAAATGAGTACCAGCAATCGCTGGAGGTTTAACCCTGCGATAAACTGGCGTCCTGTCCAGGGGGGGGGGGAGTCTTGTATTCTCAGTCGCTTCACACCATGAAACCGGGATAAGCACGGGCCATGAGCCTCCTGGCTTAAGACAGACTATATGTGTGTGTGCAGATATATGTATATAAATATTAACACACACACACACACACACACATATATATATATTATATATATACAGACGTTTTCGATCACAGGTTATCAAAAGACTGCCAACTGAACTTCTCATAACAAATCGCTGAATTCAATAGTTTTTCAATAGTTTTCGACATGAACGGGCCTGCTTTTTTTCTCCAATAACTTATTTCGTTTCTTCTATTGCTCATTCTCCTGTTTGTTTCTATTTCTTCTTTAATTTCTCACTCTATTTTCTGATGAAGAACTACCGTTTGAAACGTTAAGACTCTTTTCCTACTATATCAAGCGTGTCATTTGCTTTGTTAGTTCTGTTTACATTTTGCACACACACACACACACACACACACATAAATATATATATATGGAATGTAGCAAAGTAACATACGAGTTGATGTATATAAACAAATAATTATTTCTTCTTTTGGCACAAGGCCATCAAATACCCAGTGTATTACTGGTACTTTATTTTAAAGGCAAAGTTAACCTCGGCGGGATTTGAACTCAGAATGGCAAGGGATGTAACTCTATGCGTCAAAGCATGGCGTCCGACCCTCTACCGTTACTGCCAATTCACTGCCTGTATATAAACAAATAATAAAAAGGAAAGTAATTTTTTTCTAGTAGAAAATGTTGGAGAGATATTTTCAATATAATATCAAAACATTTATTTATAAAGTGGGTATTTCAGTGGATTGGCAGTATCGGTAGAGTCAGACATCATGCTTTGCAGCATAGAGTTACGGTCCTTTACGGTTTGAGTTCAAATTCCGCCGAGGTTAACTTTGCCTTTCATCCTTACGGGGTTGATAAAATAAAGTACCAATAACGTTCTAGGGTCGATTTAATCGACTTTGCCCTCCCCATAAATTATTGGCATTGTGCCTATACTAGAAATCACTATATACATCGAATTAAATGCCTCGGTATTTATTCTAGTTTCTGCTCTCTGCGTAGAATTACACTTTATCTCTCATTCTTTCTATCAATCCAGTAATAGTTGTATGGCGGAGGATTGGAAAAATTGTTAAGGTGTCGGACACGGTGCTTTGCTTTATCATATCTATCTCTCTGCGTTCTTACTACAAATTTCATCTCTTTCTGTTAGGAGTTGCGATGGCAGATAGTATTCGGTGTGGAAAGGTGAGAGAAAACACATATTCATTAGTTCTATCTGACGATCGGATTCTTTCTCTGTACAGGTATCACGGCACAGTTTGTTTGTGTATAAGGAAGTATAATCATTATATTCGTATGTTTTTGTCTCCTCCAGAGGAAGACAAACGTTTGTTGACTCTATTTCTATTAATACTAAACAAAGTCAATTAAAAACATTCGGACACAAAATCAGAACTATATAGCTTAAGATATATATTTCTCCAGTTTACAATATATCATTAGAAATCCTTAAGATTCTTTTGTAACTGGCAAATTGCGTCAGTGATTTGATCGAACATTTTGACGCCTTTATATAAATTAAAAGTGAGTATAACAGTTTTTGATTGTGTGTAACTGTCTCTCTCTCTCTCTCTTTCTCTCTCTCTCTCTCTCTTCCTGTTTTAATAGTTAAAGTGTTTCTTGTGCGATATAATTGCTTCATTTTCAACACACGTTTTCAAAACACTCCACTTGCCTAACAAGTACAACTCCAAATAAAAAGTGTTACAATATTTCCCATATCGAACATGGAAGGGTGACAGGACAAGCTTATTCTTGGCAATTACAGTTTTAGATGCTAGACGTACAAAACTAAATACCGAAAGGCATTTAGTCTGGCA
The DNA here is from genome assembly GCA_964016885.1 of Eledone cirrhosa. Lineage (NCBI taxonomy): Eukaryota > Metazoa > Mollusca > Cephalopoda > Octopoda > Eledonidae > Eledone > Eledone cirrhosa. Next base: position 53,049,705 of record OZ024740.1, read on the forward strand.
CTATACCCTCTGTAGCACTTCCTCTTATTGGTTTCTTATGCAGACAACATTATTCACCGATAATTATTCACTGCTTACTACCCCACGGTACCAATTTACAATCAGATAACTCGTGCCAGCCAGAGTTAAGAGACTTGGCCATGTCACACAGCAAAGCAAGAACAGAAGAGTGGTTATGAAACGATGAATTTTCATCGGCTGCAAGGCAGCCGGCCGGCGGTCTTTGTCCACTCAGCCAGCTGCGAGTCTGCAGCATTAGTTGCGGGAAGATTTCATTAGACACATATATCCTATATTTAAGACAAACCTAGGTCATTAGGGCAATAAAGGCTCAACAACTGTAACAACTGTAACTAATTATCTCTCTCTATCAATGGTTAGAATGATAATGATGACGGTGATTATTTCAACACTTCATTTCTTTTCTCCGCTGGCACTTAACTGCAATTTCTCCACCCACGCATGCACACACACACTCACACACTCTCTCTCTCACACACACACACACACACAGACATACACACACACAAACACATACATAAATACACACTAACAAACGTATATATACATCATTCCCCACCTTTTCACACCCGCTAATATCACGTTTTCTTGTATTTTTGTATGTTGTTTTTTTTTTTAGTTATTCCGCTCCCTTTCCCTGAAAGATGGGGGGCAGCCTCCAATGATCACCACCATAGTTTGGGTAGTTTGAACGTCAACGAGAGCGGCGCTGCCATCACGGGCAACAAAACAAAGTCTACGGGCTACAGTCGATGAGTTGAACGGACAGGGTGGGGCAACCAGATATATTTGAATGAATTCAAGTATGCCATCGGGCCCAAATAGTACTCTTTCGCATCTGATGGGCTTCCAATAATAATAAGAATAAGAAAATACGATAGAAATAATTAAATAAACAGAGAGAAAGAAGAGCATGGAAAAGACGACAGAAAAAAAAACATGAAGGGGAAAAAAAAAAAAAAAAAAGAAGACGACGAAGAAGAAGAAGAAGAATGTTGTGACTATGGTAAACGCTAGTAGCGACGTTGAGAGTTCACCATTGTCTGTTTCATCGTGAGGAAAAATAGAATGGGAGATAAAAGGGCTGAGTAAAGAGAGAGGGAGGGGAGAGAGAGAGAGATGGTGGGAGATAGAGACAGAGGGCACTAAGATAGGAAAAAAAGATAAGATGTATATAGATTAAGAGGTGCGTATATATATATATATATATATATATATATATATATATGTATATATATATGGTATACATACATATATATATGTATATATATATATATATACATATATATATATAAATATTGATATATCCATATACACACACACATATATATATGTATATATATGTATGTATATATATATATATATATATATATATATATATATATATATATATATAAGTGTGTGTATATAGATATAGATATATATGTATGTATATATGTGTGTATATATATATATATATACATATGTATACATCCATATATGCATATATATTTATATATATATATATATGTATATATACCTACATATACATACATGCATATACATACATATACATACATATACATACATATACATACATATATACGTATGTGTATATATATAGATGCATGTATATATATGTGGTTATATATACATGTATATGTATATTTACATACATATCTATTTATATGTCTCTCTCTCTCTCTCTCTCTCTCTCTCTCTCTCTCTCTCTCTCTCAATATATATATATATATATATATATATATCCAGGTAAAACTTGAACCGTTAAGGTCTCATTCCTGGATATGTCAATATTTCTAAAACAAAGTTTGTATTTTTTGTGATGAGAGCGTACCAAAGATTTGGTAACCTTGAAATATATATAATAGAATAAAAATGGTTTTATAAATGTAGTTTCCATTTATTAATATCATTGATATATATATATATATATATATATATATATATATATATATATATATATATACTAGCAGCAGTACCCAGCGTTGCCTGGGTAGGTAAACTAATATCTGCTTTGATGAAAAGTTGTTGATCTTAGCGACTGCTTCTCGATGACTCATCTATGGCCACACACAGGACATGCAGGGGAGGGTGGTGATGACCTCTATCACTGAGACACGCGGGTGACTGACGAAGGAACATGCGGAGGGAGGGAGTTTCGAATTTGAATTAAATCGGTTGAAAAATGTGTGCTAGAGCCGAAAAGGCAGAAATTTGAGCGAAAAGGTGGTATTTTCGAATATTTAAACGGTTGCCACGCCGTTCCTAAACAACACATGCAAAATATAAAGCCATTCTAGGATTTACAATGATAAATTCTATTTTGCCTTAAAATCTGAACGAAATCGGTGTCAAAATGTGGGAGCTAGAGCCAAAAATTTTATTTTTCGATACCGAAAAAAGGTGACCACCCCTATCGATTTTTATCTGCAGAATGACCCCGGAATAAAATCATGATACACTGATATATAGAAAACACTCCCCGATGACTAATCTATGAGCCTGTAAAGTTTCATGAAAATCGGTCGTAAGATGTAGGCCCCTATAGGTAATACACAGACACAGACACACATACTTAATTTTATATATATACAGATGTATATGTACATATATATACGTTTAAATGTGGTGGTTACCACACCACTGGGTAGAATTGGTCATTCTGCAATGTTAACCATGACGTAATATGAGAAAAACACTCGTCGTAATGCAACTCATCCATCTTGAATGTTGAATCTTGTTTTTCTTTGTTTTTCTTTGCTTGTTTCCTTAAAGCTTACCATCATTCCGTTGGTATACATCTGTTACTCAATTTACACCTGAAGAGGTCTCACGTTTCTTACGCAACCTGACCACCGACCACCGACCACTGACCACCGTGTCTTTTCATTCGCCCACACGGTCTCGAACTGAAGTTCTGTTACCGTTGTGGTCTTGGATTTTCTCAAATTAAATTGCTCGCACATCCCTCGATTTACAGATTTTTCGCTGTTTTCTACCCTTTTTTCCCTTTTCTCTTCTATTTTCCATCCATCCCTCCTCTGTTTTCTCAATAACTTACCCAGTTATTGAACGCTTCGGGGGTAGATATATTATCTATAAAGCCTTGAAATATCCGAGATCCCCAGTAGACAACTGATGAGGAAAACGCCCCCCCCCCGTTCTTGCTTTCTTCTTATTCTCATTCCAATTTTAACCCTAAGTTAACTAGCAACTACACAGCCAATCCTATTCTCCATATATATATATATATATATATATATATGAAAAATATGGAGAGTAGAATACTGCATGGTTGCACATGGATTACATGTTATAAAATGAGTCCCTCATCAGTGATTTGCCAACGATCATTGGTATTTCATCGCATTAAAAATCATATACCTCACGTTGGTGCGACAATAACTAAAATAAGTTATTGGGCCAATTGAAACGCGTAAAGCGAGTGAGACAAGTAAACAACACAGGGGAAAGCTAACCGAAGATGGAAAGAAACACAAGCAACATGGTTATTCTGTCAGCATAAGCTGTGTGAATATATGAGCGAGTAAGTAACAGACCTTTCGCTAGTTAATCCGATGTGAGAAAGAAGGAAAATCGGGTTCGTAGCGGACGGGAGGAAGTAAGAAGGGGAGAAACAGAGAGTTAGTGAGTGGAAGTGCGAGGAAGAGGTCAGTAGAGAGAAAGTGTTAACTGACATGACAGAGGGGACGAAAGAAAGTAAGAGAAACAGAGAGAACGAGGGAGCAGTAAGAGAGAAAAATATATATATATATATATATATATACATATATATATCGACAGTCGATCCATTGGTCTTTCCAATTGGTAATACTATCTATCGGTCGCAACTCGAGGTAGAAGGAGTGACGTGAATTAAAGTGTCTTGCCGAATGATATAACCCATCGCCCGGTCCGGGAATCGAACTCACAATCTCACGATTGCGAATACAATTATCTAACTACTTAGACACTCGCCTTCACACACACACACACACACACACACACACACACACACACGCATACATATATATATATTCGCAATCGTGAGGTTGTGAGTTCGATTCCCGGACCGGGCGATGGGTTATATCCTTCGGCAAGACACTTTATTTCACGTCACTCCTTCTACTTGGAGTTGCAACCAATTGGGAAGGCCAATGAATTTGACGAAAGTCAATCGACTGTCAATATATATATATGTATATTACATACAACCTTGTATATATGTATATAAATATATATATATATATATATATATATATATATATATATATATATATATATATATATATATATATATATATATTTTTAAAAAAAATATTTATATATATATATATATACATATACATATACATATATATATATATATATATATATATATATATATATATATATAAGAGACGTAAGATAAGAAAATTATAAAATTAACTCACTTACTAAAATATCACTTTCAACTAATTAGTTTCTGGAATGGAGTAGATACATCTTCCGAAGAAGGTGTTGAGAAACATCCCGCCATCAGGAAAGTCTATTCTCATATAAGTTTCCAGGCAAAGCGAGGACTCTGGAAGCTTATTAAAAAATAAATCAGTGAATAGGAAATATCAAAGCGTGGACTTACTTCCTAGCCATTGAGAAAATCACTGCCTCTGTGTCTGTGGCAAATTCAAAAAGAATCGAACACGTGACATCGAAGTCAATCGGTGGAAAGTGAGTTGTTAATAAGACAGCGGCCAGCCTACTACCGTAGCAGCAGTCATGGCCAGTATTGCTCGACAAATATTTTGGAGATAATAATAAAGAATTTATTATATATATATTTATATACATATATACAAGGTTGTATGTAATATACATATATATATATCGACAGTCGATTGACTTTCGTCAAATTCATTGGCCTTCCCAATTTGTTGCAACTCCAAGTAGAAGGCGTGACGTGAAATAAAGTGTCTTGCCGAAGGATATAACCAATCGCCCGGTCCGGGAATCGAACTCACAACCTCACGATTGCGAATATATATATATGTGTGCGTGTGTGTGTGTCTGTGTGTGAAGGCGAGTGTCTAAGTAGTTAGATAATTGTATTCGCAATTGTGAGATTGTGAGTTCGATTCCCGGACCGGGCGATGGGTTATATCATATATATTTAAAAAAAATATATATTTATAGATATATTTACGCAACAATAGATATAAAACGATAGAGCAAATATTTATTATTAGCGCAGATTAAAAGTTTAAGGAAACAATTTCTTTAATTTTTAATCTGCGCCAATAATAATTGTTTCTACCTTTGGCACAATGCCACCAAATATCCAATACATTACTGGTACTTTATTTAATCGACTCCGTAGGGATGAAAGGCAAAGTTAACATCGGCGGGATTTGAACTCAGAACGTAAAGGGCCGTAACTCTATACCGCGAAACACGCTGTCCGGTGCTCTACCGATACTGCCAATCCGCTGCCCTTATAATGATAATAATAATTGTTTCTACTTTAGGCACAAGGCCAGCAAATACCCAGTACATTACTGGTACTTTATTTTATCGACCCCGTAAGGATGAAAGGCAAAGTTAACCTCGGCGGGATTTGAACTCAGACTGTAAAGGGACGTAACTATGCTAGAAAGCATGGCGTCCAATGATAATAATAATAATAGTAATAATAATAATAAGAATGATTTCTTTATTAACCACAAGGGTTTACATAAAGTAGACATTAAGGACAGTGCAGGACAATACAGGACGGTACAAATGGGCATTTCTGAGTGTAAAAAACAAAAACAGAGGATGTAACAAAAAAAATAACAATGAAAAATTCCCCAATAGGGGGGAGACTTCGGAGGGACATTTGTAGAGAAAGCCCAGTAAAAGGCCACAGTGACCCTGACAGATAAAAACTGTCTGCCCTTCACGGCTAAAGGAGGAGGGCGGGGAAATCCTCCGATGGACTCAGCTGATAGCCGGATCCGTCCTACACGCGACAGCAGGTGTTCGACATAAACCCACAAGTCAGCAATTTTCGGACACTGGAAGAGTGCGTGCAGGACGGTTTCGTCGCCCTGCGCGCATCTCGGACATACCAGGCTGACGGCACCTCCATGCCTGTAGAGTTTATCCCGAACTGGCAAGGCTCCTCGGTAGCACTGCCAGGCCAGAGATTTCTGGAAGTTGTCCATAGGCCCTGGCCCGAAAGTTCTTCCGAAGAGATTGGCTAGTTGATTTTCGTCGACGCCTAGAGTTTCCCCAAGTACGTCGTCGCTCTTCCCCTCCACTAATCTTCTATAGAACGCCGAGGTGGAGTTTCCACCGATCACATTGCCCGATTGGTCGAGGGCTGTGAGCGCCTTAAGACATTCCAGTCTCCAGGCGCCCCCTCTCGGTCTTCGCTTGACCCAGGACTGCAGCTCCGTCAAGGAAACGAGCTGGGGAAATACGTGTCTAGCAAACGGCGACCACACCTGATCACCGTCGAGGAAGAGGTGGAGATATCGTAGCCTGAGCGCGTGCCTGCGCATCATCAGCCACGGCATGCCCAGCCCTCCACGTAGCGGGTGTTGACAACAGATGGACCGCCTGACCATCGGAGCGCATCCCTTCCACAAAAAGCGAAAGAGCAAACGCTCCAGCTCAGTCAGGCGAGGCTTAGGACAAGGTACGACGGTCAGGCGGTAGCAGATGACAGACGCGATGTACGCGTTAGCCACCTCCGCTCGACCTTTCAGGGATAGCTTCCTCTCCGTCCATTTCTGGGTGAGAGAAGCCACCCTGCTCGTCACCTCGTCCCAGTTTTTGTCCGTCTGGAGGTCCGGATCGAACCAGACCCCTAGCAATTTAACCGGTCCGTCCGTCCAGCGTCCGACGACGCTGTTGGACGGCTTGGACCTGCCTCTCCAGGTGCCGAGCTGCAGGCCCACTGACTTTTCCTGGTTGATCATTGCTCCTGTCACCGCTTCGTATTCTCTTAGTGTAGTGCCGATCGCCTCGATGTATTTGGCGTTCGACACCACTACGGTGACATCGTCCGCATATGCTGACACGGATCTTCCGCATCCTAGTTCGCGCGGGACGCCCCTCAACGTCTCCAGTTTGTGCAGTAATGGCTCGAGAGTCAATGCGTACAAGAGGGACGAGAGGGGACATCCTTGGCGGACCGAGCGCATGATGTTGAACGGTTCAGACAGGTGACCGTTCACTCTCGCCACAGAGCAGATGTCGCTGTGCATGGCAGCGATCCAGCCTCTGAAGACGGGCCCAAAGCCAGCCGCCCTCAGGACTGCCGCTAGGTAACGATGGTCGACCCTATCGAAAGCTTTCGACTGATCTAAATTGATCAAGGACCCACCCGTGCCAGGTTCCTTAGCTACCCTCTCTATGATGTATCGCATGAGGTGGAGGTTGTCGTGGATGGATCTGTCGGGAATGGCGCACGTCTGCGCCTCTCCCACCAGACCACCAACGACAAGCGCCAACCTCTTTGCTAGCACCTTGGCCAAAATCTTGAACTCTGTGTTTAGCAGAGTTATGGGCCGGAAATTATCTATGTTATCCCCCTTTTTCGGATCCTTTCTCAGCAGTGCCACCGCTCCTCGGCTCACAGAACTGGGAATTCTCCCGTTCTGTTGCCAGTTGCAGTAGACGTCCGCCAAGAGGCCTCCGAACAAGTCTGGCATCTGTACGTAAAGTTCATAGGGCAGACCATCCAAACCAGGCGATTTACCCCTTGTGCAGCCAGTCATTGCCTCCCTTACTTCAGCGGCTGTTATCGGCTTTTCGCAACACTTCGCCTCAGTGGCCGAGAGCCGCGGCAGTCCGTCGAGGTAGACACTAAAGTCCATCCCTCTACCCGGCCCACCGCTGCCCCCGAACAGCTGAGCGAAGTGTCGCTGAAAAGCTTCACACATTTGCCCGGGATCGAGTAGCATGCACCCGTCGTGATCCATCAAAGACCGGATCGTGGCTTTGTTGCCACGACGCGCCTCCGCCACTCGGGCCCATTGAACGGCTTTCGTCCCCTCGTGTCTGAGAGCACGCACCCTTGCTCTGACAACGCAGCCTTCGTGCTTTGCATTGAAGAATTGGTCAAGGGCCAATTTCGCCGCAAGCACGTCGGTCGCAATGCCTTTGCTAAGCGCCTCGTCTAATTTTCTAACTAGTTCTCCCTCTGCTCTATTTTTCTCTATTGCTAAAGCCTTACTAAACCTAATCGATTCTATTCTAATCGCTCTTTTCAGAGCAAACCACCACTTGTTGTTGACGATGGCCCCCGTCAACGCCCGCTTAACTAGTTCGCTAATCCGGTCTCTGTAGGCCTTGCGCGCTGGTAAGGACGCGTTTAGCTTCCAGTAGCCGGGTCCTCGTCTATGAAGCCTATCTAAGTCAAGCACACAGATCACGAATTTGTGGTCCGTGTAGCTTACTATCTTGAATTGTGGACAGCCTATGCTAGACCTATCTATTTCCCTACAAAATACTCTATCTAGATATGATCTGGATGACCCTATGCGATTTGTCCAAGTCCACATTGGCACATTCGGGAAAACCAATCGGTACCTGTCAGACAGTTCAAAACGCCTGAGCAGGTTGGTGAGGCTCTTGCACCCTCCACCCCTATCCGCTAATCCCACACAGTCCCAGCGTGCATCTAAGATCCCGTTCCAGTCGCCCACTAACACTAAAGAGCGGGACGTTCCAAGAAAGGTCTCCAGACGCCGGAAGAAATCAGGCCGCCCTGCTCCTGTCGGGGCATAGACGGCCACTAGCCTGAAAGCTTGCCCGTCTCCGCTGGTCACGTCCAGCACCACCAGCTTACCCTCTGGGTCCAGGAAGATGGCCCGTATGGCGAGATCCAAACCTCTCCGAAAAAGCACAGCAACTCCTCCACCCGATCCAGGACGGCTGGGAGATGCGTACACATCGTAGCCGCCGAAGATCGGTGCGAAGGCCCGTGCTTCGGAGATTCTGGTCTCACTGATGGCCACTACATCTATGTTTAGTGACGTGAGGTCGTTGAGCAGGTGACCCTGCTTCCATGACGACCCCAAGCCACGCGCATTTATGCTGCCTATTCTGAGTGAGGTCATGTTTAAAATAGAGTGGAAAAGATGGGAAAGACCACTTACCGTACTTTTGGTAGAGGAGGGATGGTTTTTACATCCCTTTTCACTTGATCGTCTGGTGAAGGGACAGTTGAATCGTCCCTTCGGCTGGTCGTCGGCTCTTCTAAGAGAATGTCTGAATATACTCTTCGATTGATGGTTCCTCCTAGGTCCCTGAAATCACCAACTGCGTTGGGGAATTTCGTTTTAATGTTTGTGTATTGTTTCTGTGCTATTTTTAGCAGTCTTATGTTAGTTGGCGTTTTGATTGGTGCTGGTATTATGTAGTCCTGTTGTGAAATGTCTGTGTGTTCAATTATGTAAGTCATTAGTTTCTTGTTGTGTGTATTTATTGCCGTGCATTTGTTTTTCTGGGGGTGGGGTGTGGTTCTGCTATTTTCTTGTCGTTGTTGCTGGGTGTGTGTGTTTTGTTGTTGTGTTTGCGATGTTGGTGCTTGTGGTGGTGGTGTTGAAGGTGTTGTTGGCGGTGGGGTTGTCGCCGGTGGTGATGGTGGTGCTAGTGTGGGTGGTGATGGTGTTGGTGGTGTTGCTGCTGTGGGTCTCTTTGCAGTAGACTTTACCCTTTTCTCATTTCTTTCCTCCCTTTTCAAAGGCGACGATGCGCTGCTTCTGCGTTTGTGCCTTCTTACGACCTTTTGCCATCCCTCTCCCACCTCACACTCCATGTCTGATTCTGTGAGGTCGGGGAGGGGTACCAGCTCCACTCTTTCACTTGTTGTTGTTGGTGATGTTTGCACTGGAGTCTCTGTTGCAGCTGCATTTGGTATTGCTGTTGTTGTTGTTAATATTTCCACTGCTGCTGCTGTTTTTGATTTCCGTGGCGTGGGTATGGGTGCCACGGACCTATCGTTCCTGGTTGCCGCTTGTCCTGTTGCTGGTAGCCGTGGAGCCGGATTCGGAAGGAGGGGGGTTTTCTCCTTTCTCAGGGTCTTCTCGTTGCAGAAGGCCCTGAGGTGAGTCTTCGATCCACAGCGAAAGCATTTCGGGCGTTTGCCCTCAACACTTATGGGCAGTTGAGTGCCGTTATCGAAGTCTATCACATCCGGGATAGCTTCGATGCACTCCTGATTGGTTTGGATTAGCATCTCAATGGAGGTGCCGACCCAATCTTCCCTTACTTTTTTCTGTACTTGCAGTACAGTTGTTTTGTCCTCGATTCCGACGAGGACAGACGCGGCCAGCCAAGAAGGGGCCATTCCGGGGGGGGGGACGGGGACGGGGACGTGGGTCAGTTTGACCCTCACAATTTTTTGCCCGCAGTAGGAGGGCACCAACACCATTTCTTCGCTCCTTAGGGTCACTACGGATTGGGCCTTTGCCTCCTGGGGTGTGGAAAAAAGTACGTCTACGGTGGCATATTTTTTGCCTCGGGTGATGTGCGTTTTCCGCTGCCACACAAACCCCAAGGCTTTTTGTATTTGGGCCTCTGTGGCTCTTTCCACCCTACGGGATTTTGTACTTACTGTACGGTACGTGACCGTACAGTGCTGTTGGGTTTCGAAAAAATTTTCCGCTGCCTTGCAGATTGCTCGGTGTCCATTCTTTGTCACCATCTTCTTCGCTTCCTCTAATTCCTCATTTGTTATGAGGATTGTTTCCAAGTTTTTCGCAATACCTGCAAATGAGATTGGTTTTTCTTTGCTGCTGTTGTTGTCGTCAGAGCTGCTGTTACTTTTGTTGTTGCTGCAGGTACTACGACTACTGCCTTCGCCGCTGTTGCTGTGGTTGTTGTTGGTGTTGCTGCTGCTAATGCTGTTGTTGATTATGCTGCTGGTGATGCTGTTGCGGCTGCTACTGTTGTTTTCATTGTCACTGTTGCTGTTGTTATTACGGCTGCTACTGCTATTATTCCTGACGTCAGACGAATGAACTGGGTTTTCGTATTTCCCGCACACCTGTTTCGTCGCTGTCGTCGTCGTCGTGGAGAAACATTGCATGCTTTGCACGAGACTTTTCTTTTCTTTCGTCACTTGCGAAAGAGAAGGGAGGGAGAGAGACACATTTAAAGAAGGGAGGGAGAGAGACAATCTTCTCTCTGCTGTAGTGACGATTGAGGAAGAAGAAGACGGAATGAGTGGGAGTGACCTATGCAAATTCTTTTTCGTAGCCATGTTGTTTTTTTTGTTTAAAATAAATATTGGGTACAAACCCCCAATAAGCAGTTATTTAACCCCGAAGGGCCAAATAACGGGCAGAAAGACCCCTCTCACGAGGAGGAGGGTGTTTTTGTCTACAAGTTGGTCTAAGTTTTAAACAATTTACAATTGTTAAAGCGTTCAAAATTTACAGTACCTTACAGAGCCGAGCCTCCGTCAACCATAGCATTCAATAATAATAATAATAATAATAATGATAATAATGATTTCTTTATTAACCACAAGGGTTTACATAAAGTAGACATTAAGGACAGTGCAGGACAATGCAGGACGGTACAAATGGGCATTTCTGCGTGTAAAAAACAAAAACAGAGGATGTAACAAAAAATAACAATGAAAAATTCCTCAATAGGGATGAGACTTCGGAGGGACATTTGTGGAGAAAGCCCAGTAAAAAGCCACAATGACCCTGACCACCAAGGCAAGTGCCCTCTTCCAGTTTTCCACCTTTAATTTACAGATATATACTCAGAGTAGGCCCATTCACTCGGGCCATTCTTGCTTCTCTCACCCATCTTTCAACAAAATGCTGGGAAGAGAGCACTTCCCTCTCTACTCTGATTTTCCTCTTCAAATAAAATTTGAAAAAGTCAATCAGAGCATCACCGAAGAGGTAAGTGCTCGTCTTCAGCCCTTTCAAACGTGTCCACCATACTATCTCTTTCGCTATGGCCACCAGACAGATAATAGTACCTTCTCTAAGAAAACTGAATTTAGAGATCCACAGACATGGAACTAGTTAAAAAGAGACCTTAAAAAGGCTACAGAAGGAATGCTAATGGCTGCGCAAGAGCAGGCCCTCAGAACGAAGTGGATGAAACACCATATTTACAAGGAGGAGGCTAGCCCACTGTAGGATCTGTGGAGAGAGAGAGAGGAGACTGTGGCTCACATTGTATCCGAGTGTAAACACCTAGTTCAGATTCACTATAAAGGCTGGAGACATGATGTGATAGGCAGGGTGATCCACTGGCACCTATGCAAAGTAAACAATTTACCACATTCTGAGAAGTGGTATGAGCATAAGCCAGAGTCGGTGATAGAAAACGATCAGGTGAAGGTGCTATGGGATTTTAGGATACAGACGGACAAGAAATTAGAACACAACAGGCCTTTACCTAGTGGTTTTTGACAAGGAAAAAAGATCGTGTCTGATTGTAGATGTAGCCTGCCCATTTGACACGAGAGTGCAAGTAAAGGAGAGGGAGCAAATTAACCAATACCAGGGTTTAAAGTGGGAGTTAAAAAGGATTTTGAACTGCCATGAGATCAAGGTCGTCTCCATTGTCATAGGAGCACTAGGTACTATCTCTAAGAGTTTCCAAGGATGGTTAAAGAAGATTAGTCCAGCCCTGTTTTTTTGAATACTTCAAAAGGCATGCTTGCTGGGAACAGCAAGAACCCTCCGATACGTCCTGAATATCTGAGGCTGCAGGTAGCGGCCTGATATTTATTCCAACAAACTTTCCAGTTAAATAACATTAATGACTGAGACTCAAAGAACAATAATAATAATAATAATAATAATAGTAGTTTCATTTATTGGCCACTAGGGCCGACATATAGGGGACAATACAAAAGAGTGGGACAGTGGGGGTTTACATATACAACGTGTAAACAATATAAATAACAATAACAAAATAACAAGAAAAATTCCCCAATGGGGGGATGACCACCCAGGGTTCACTCAGGTACCCCACCAATCCTGAACGACCCGAATAATAGTCTGTCATGGGTTGAAAGTTTTCCCGATTGTCATAGGAGCACTAGGTACTATTTCAAAGAGTTTTCAAGAAGGGTTAAAGAAGATTAGTCCAGCCCCGTTTTTTGGAACACTTCAAAAGGCATGCTTGCTGGGAACAGCAAGAACCCTCCGATACGTCCTGAATATATCTGAGGCTGCAGGTAGCGGCTTGATGTTCATTTGAACGAATTTTCCAGTTAAATAACATCAATGACTGAGACTCAAAGAATAACAACAACAATAATAATAATAATAATAGTAATAATAACAATAATATATATAGGGAGAGAGAGGGAGAAAGAGGCAGAGAGAGAGAGAGAGAGAGAGAGAGAGAGAGAGAGAGAGAGAGAGAGAGAGAAAGAGTGGAGTATTTGTATATATGTACATGTAGAGAGAGAAATATTAGAAGGCCTGACAAATTAAGAGAGGTTTAAAAGGATAAGAAATAAATATAGCAAAACGAAATATAGTCTGAGAGAAATAATGAGAAACAGAGATATAGAAACAATATAATTTTTAATGAATTATAGATATTAATTTTTTTAAATTTCTCTACCTATTCTAAAACTTTTATTAACGGTTAGATTGTGGTTAACTGGTGAGATCATATATGACCAAAATACGCCTGGTGTTGTGACTGAGTGGCTTAAGATAAGACTAACGCCTTATAGCATTTATAACATTCTATATTTAATGGATTTTGATTAATTAAATTTCTGGGTTATTCCTGTTGCTTTTTGTGTAGCATTAGTAATTTAGAAACGTATTGTTCTCATTAGTAAAGGTGAAATTTTAATTAAATTTCCTTTGTTTACGCTACCATCTATATTAATGCCCACGTTTCCGTGCATCAAACACCCAGAGGAGTATTTCCCAATCATCCCTATATTTCTCACTGTTACATACAATAATTTTATACAATGATCTATAAATGAATCATAATTTTACATTAAACTGATTGCTGGCATAAATACGAGACCACGCATTTGGGCAGCATGGGATTTTATTTTATCAATCTTGCAAAGATAGAATGCAAATTTGGGTATGAACTTACAACGTTTCTAGATATATGTTCATCCCTTTAAAAAAGATTAATGTCATAAATTTATCATAAATAAACAGGGTGAAGACCCCTTCGAATTCAGAATGCTCATGGGTTTTGCAATTAGAAAGTTCCCCTTCAAGGCCCAATGGAAAAGAAGGCTTTTTATGAAAGACCTTCAGTCGTCCATACATACCAGTCTCTTCTCTCTACCTCAACGATATTGTCCAAAGGATACGGAAAGACCAATACATCATGGCACCAGAGAAGTCACAACTCATTTGTATAGTTTAGTGAAATGGAACAACGTAAATATAAAGTGTTTAGTTCAAAGACACAACGCATCGTCCTATCTGGGAATCGAACTCACAAGCCATGCACCTTAATTCTGATTTCAACAGTTCTGACCCCTCTCAGCCGTACTTCATTTT
>OZ024740.1:53074220-53086720 GCA_964016885.1 Eledone cirrhosa
CTCACGTAGCTGAATTGATGGACTATTTTCAGCTCCGTTTTACCGATGGTCATGCTCGGAAGATGGTAATCCTCCTGAGAATCATTTCAAAGAGTTCATTAGCCTATTTGAAGCAGGATATTATACTTCCCACGGTTGACTCTGCGTGGTAAATAAGCGTATCATCGTCTGCAAATAAGTAGGTCCCTAATGAAATGCTTGATTTTATTAGAGTGGGACTGTCATAGCCTCAGTTTGAACAGCTTCCATTGGTACGGTATCGGGTTTAGAACCGTCCTCCACGCCTATCACTTCTGTGAGCATCATGATGAAGAATGTGGCAAAGCAAAATGCTTCCGCATGTTCATCCAGTTATTATTGAGTAAGTATCCAAATATGCTTTGCAGCCCTCTACGTTCTGAGTTCAAATCCCGCCGAGGTTAACTTTGCCTTTCATCCTTACAGGGTCGATAAAATAAAGTACCAGTAATGTACCGGGATATTTTCTGAGCTTGTGCCAAATGTAGAAACAGTTATTATTGAGTAAACATTTACTCAATTTATTCAATATATCTATCGGCACGTGCTGTGTTTTATTTTAGTTTTATATTTACTATTGCAGTGAATGTATTCTACACAGCATATAAGACATACCTAGTAGTACTATTTTTGTTATGATGTGCACGTTTATAAGACCTGCATACTTAGTTATGTATTTGACTGCATATTTTTTTCCTTTAAATCAAAGGGATTTTTTCTGTTTTCACACTCCACATTCTCGTTAACCCTATATCTAGATTCGGATCATTTCTTGATTATTTTAGAGATGCCTTATCGTCTGTTGAAACTGATATTTCAGCTAGAAGACACTTTCTTTCCTGTTGATCCTTGACAACAATATCTGGCAGATTAGTATCGATCTGTCTGTGGATATACATATCCCAGAATATGGTCACTTTGTTATGGTCTGATACCTTTTCTGGTGTACGTTTGTGTCACGTATTTTCTGTTTGTATTTTATAAGCTTAGCGTAATTATCAGTGTATGAAAGTCCTAACATTGTCCTGACTGAAAATATATTCTTAAGTGGCTAAGAATGGGCAATTGTTAATTGTTTTTGTCCAATCCCCACATATATTGCAGTTATTTAATTTATTCTATTTCATTATATTATTTTGCTAGTTTCTGGTGGGAAGGCTATGATCCTCTGCCTCGATCAAGAATCTCTCTGTCTCAGCTTTGAGTCACGTGTCTCTGGGACAGCATTCAGAATTTTCTTAGTTTTGTCTGTCAGCTTTTTTCAATATATTTCTCATGTATTAGCCATATAAAGGTTTTTCCCCATCATTTTAGCATCACATTCTGTAGTCCCATTTTTAGATTAATATTTGTTTTTCTCTCTATTTCAACTTCTTCTTCTTCTTCTTCTTCTTCTTCTTCTTCTTCTTCTTCTTCTTCACTAGAATGCAATTGTTTAATTGTTACTTACGTAGAGGAACGAGTTAAATTTAATTATGCGGACGTCATTTCTTAGCATGTATATGCTTATTTAGTTCAGTAGAGCCCTCCATCCTTCAATCTAAAACTCTAGTATGATGCGAACTCAAGTAAAGCAAGCCTTTTTCATTAATTGTATAGTACTACTGCTGTTTGTAGCAGCAACGTGATGTAAAACGAATCTGCCAGTAGGCAGACACCTTCTCTAGAATAGGGAAACTGTGAACTTCCCTTGTATTATAGAACAGGAACCACACAAATATCTTTTGTGACAGCTTAATTTACATCATAATATATAATATTTAGCTACCTTTATTTTACGTTACAGAAGCAAAAAAATGTTTCACTTATATTATTACATAACAACCGCGGTTATATTCGGGTCTATTGAAGCATATTCACCATCGGAAGTTTAAATCCGACAGCAGTTGAAATACCTCCTAGATGTACATATTTAACTGGTTTCGGAACACTTCATCAAATTAATAAGAGTCGCATGACACCTTTTCAAAAGTGTATTATAGTTCGTGTCTTCTCTCTGAGCATTTACATTACTGCATTGATTGACCACGTTTCACCCTTTGGCCCGAAGGAGGCTCATTTCGATGACAGGCCATTATAACAAGATCTATTCATAATATTCCGTTGCTTTATCAAAGTTTTTGCGTAACAGTCATTACCTTTAATTAATAATTAGCCATGATAAAACTATACTTCTGTTTTTTATTTTTTTTATTTCATGTATGTCTCCTTTATCCAACGCCCAGCTAAAAGTTACACTTCTATTACAATTCCGGGATACTTTTTCCTTATCCTCCAGCCACCCGTGTTCTTTATTGTTATATTCAAATTTCATAATTGCCGACTATTAGTAGCTGCCAATTTGAACGCATATTTTTTGTATTGTTAAACCAATAATTTTTTCTTGTCATCCGAGATTACCAAGATTTCAGTTTTACCCAACCATTTTTGATACGTCGATCAGTCAATAGATAAACCTAATAGGATATTCAATCAATTGGATAGCGATTGACAAACTTCAGATACTAAGAGGGGAAAGTTTCAGCAACCAGTAAAAAGAAATCAAATATGAGCCATCATAAGAACCACTCTAGGGTCACCTTATCTGCTAGTAATAATGTCTAATTTTCTCTCAAATCACCCTAAAATAAAGAAGGATAATCCAATTGTATTAAAGATAAAATTTCACCAGTTGATATAAATAAATTAAACTTTGACAGCGAGAAAACTTCTACGTGGTCACTTGAGCCGTTAAAAATAGCAGCCAAATCTTCCTCTATGCACACTGTACCATATTTCAAATATAGAAGGATACATTGTTCAATGTTGCTTCTGATATACGCTGGTTTGTCAATACTAGATTAATGATAGTAGAGGAACTAACAATAAAAGAATAATACTTTCTACCGTAGGTACAAGGTACAAATAAATGAGGGGTGAGGAAGATTTAGAATCGATTGAATCATAGTCAGTACTAGTTCGTACTTACTTTCCTCACCTCGAAATAATTTCAACAATATGTTGGGACCGTAGCTCTACCAAATAGTCTATCATCCGACTTATAAGGTAAATAATTGGAGTAATACCTCAAATTATTTCGATTATTTTTCTTTTTGAAATTAATAAACAAGAATTGTATTTAATCTATATTTAAAATTTATTTTTAGCATATTTATTTTGTAAAAAAAAAAAATTCCTTGTCAAATGTTCAGTGCCAACGTACATACATTTTCACCCCAAATTCTTGTATTAATTTATATCTACCTCATATCACAATCTGCTAGATGTAGCAGCCGAACCTCCCCTATCTTAAATCATACATTCTCTTCTTTAAATTAAAAATATACATTGGATAATGTTGTCTCTGATATAAAACAGACGGGATCGTCATTTCTGGAACAACGCTTTTGATCAGAGCTATAATCGATTTGGGCTTAACTAGAGCTAAATACCAACGACAACAACAACATGCATATATCTAAATATGTTTACTTTTACGTAAATATGTTCAAAGAAGCAGTGTTCTACTAGAGAACGAATGGTAGGTGACGGATAACGGTAGGGCCACCAGATATGGTGGTTAGTTGCGATATAAGTGAGCAACTGCCGATTGAATAAACAATCCTAGACCAACAGAGTTAAACTACTAGGGGAGATGGAGCAGTGAGTAACACTGTTAACTCCCTAGAAAACTCTCACAGCCCATTGATGTAGCTATGACAAGGCGAGGAAAGACCGCCTCTAAAAATGCCTAGTTCTCGCAAGTCTGAAAAAAATACAGATTGCTAACAGGTGCGAATAAGACCACCAAAACACTGCAATATAGCTAGACACAACAAAGGTAGTCACACAGCATCTTCCTTTGCATGGGTTAGCAAGGGATGCGTTCAAGACTTAGGTAGAGGGGTCTGTTCGAAAAGTATATTGCAGTCTCCATATCATGTTGTAAAAACTGGCGATAGGCATGCGACCTGATTTAGCAGGCGTAGGGTGAACGCACAAAGGCTGCGTGTATCCAGACCCCAAAGAGGGTTTAGAAAGGAGCAAATCGTAAACAATAGAACCCAGAACATCACAACCCTTAGGGGTAAGGAGCAGCACCTAATGGAGGCAACTAAGAGGGAAGATTTGCCTTTTGTAGATTAGGCTGAAAGAGTTCTATCAATAGAGATGTGCATTCTCGCACGATAGAGAGAATACTTTGCCGAGCTCCTACACTTGATCACAACAGCATCTTCTGGTGTACACGAGGTACAGCTGGGTGTGGTGACTAATCTGTCGGAGGCTGAGGTCACAGGAACAATTAAAGAGCTCAAATGCAGTCAAATGTGAGTCCGCTGGGCCAGAAATATTAAAATCCTTAAATAGAGAGGGTATTATCTGGTTCACTCGTGTGTGCCGGGTGATCTGGATTACTTAAAGGACATTTGAAAAAAGGGGGGGGTAAGAGAGATTGATCTAATTACAGAAGGATCTGCTTGTTAAGCCTCCTCGGTAACGTCTATGTTATAATAAACTAAGGAGGCGTAAAATAATATTCGAGATAAGCTTAATTGTGTGATGATTAGTTATTTCTTTTATTCAGGTCGTTATTTTAAGATTTCAGTGTATAACTGATTGAACGGAGACGACAAGGTAAATGATAGGATAAAGGACAACCAGCCGGCATTACATTGTAGCAATAGCAAAGAATCTAAATTATTATAAGTACCAGGTTTAATGTGTTATAGTTGATGCTGACACAAACGACCTTCTCTGTCTATTTTTTCCGATTACATTATCCAATATATCTTTCCGTTCGTAAGGCTAATATAAGGGATCTAAATGAGATTTCGTTACTATTTCTAGCAAGTCAAGTGGCTAAGAAGAATCTCCCATATTGGCTCAAAGCAGATAATGTGCATGCTATAATTCACTAGTGCAGTTAGGGGTTGCACTGGGAAATTTACCAGTAATTAATTGCTTTCCATCTAGTTCTACACATGCTACATAAACTGTTATCAACGATAGAGTAGCGGCATATTCAGGGATATATTTATCACGTGTCCATTATACGCCGTGGTAATCGGAAAGCCGTAGGTTTGTATTACACTATACGATCAAATTTTAGCAGACCAGAAAATATACTACGTTCAATCCCTCTGTCTATACTTTAATCTGCAAAAGTTGGACTTTTGCCTGCGTAAGAAAACATTAATTATTTCTAGCTGTTTCCTGCCATCATAAGCAAGTTTACCACATGTTATATGACCCCAGAAATACACCGCTGTTTTTAATATATCTCAGCATAGTACTAAGAGCTGTATTATATACTGTGTGAAGATACATTTAATTTGGTGTTCTCTAAAGTATATTCCTTTAATTTCATTTGATGGAAACACATTAAATGATTTTAATATTTTCAGAGCCTAACAGCTACTGGACCAATCTTCAAAGCAGACGCATCATAAAAGCTATAACTCAGCAGTCGATCTCATTGTAATAGACCTGCATTAATAGAGGTTACCATAAATATTCATGTGTTAATGAAGAACTTCATCAGATATAAATGTATATGTGTGCGTCGCACACACACTCTGACACACATACACACATTTCTCTTTAGGTTGGTATGAGGGCAGATACATATATATATATATAGGTTTATAACACACATATACATATATTTAAATATGTGTTTGTATATGTGTACATGTATGTAGTAATATATAAAAACATAGAAATATATATTTATTCACGTGTAGAAATATATATAAATTTATAGCCATAAGTGTCAGTTATAGAAATATAGATATGACTATAAATACACATATATGCGTCTGTAGTAGTGCTTTTAAGCGTATATATATTTATATTACACACACAAACAAATATATATATGTATATATATGTGTGTGTGTAAAACACTCACACTCACAGACATACACACACATATATATATATATAGTAGGTGTGGTTTAAACACTCATACACACACACGCATATATGTATGTATGTATGTATATATATATATATATATATATATATATATATATATATATATACATACATACATACTATATGAACCAAATACATGCTAGTGATAGAATGGATGAATGCGTCATAAATATAATTTCACAAGTGAGAACACAATATGTATCACACCTAACCACAAACTAGCAGTAAGAATATATTACAAGAAAAACGCCAAAATGAAAAAAAAAAAGAAGCTCATCCACACGAAACTACAAGCCTGCAAGCCACGACATGTATTTTTTAATAACCAATGTAATATACAAATGTCAATGTAAACATGTGTGTCGTAAACTTCGTGACCCAAACAGTTACATCGGAGGCACAAGTGGGCATACGTTCTCCCCGGCTGACCAAGCAGCCAAATATCCTGCCAAATTGAACCAAAATTATTGAAAATGGTAGTTACTTTGATAAACAAATTATAAATGTTAACGTAAGATGTTATTTTGGAAATTAATTCTAAATAAAACCTATTGGCGGAGTATGAACAATTTTATTACTCAACTTTGTTCAAGCATTTGACTCGCATGACGTGAACCTAAAAGATAAAATCCCTTTGAAATTAAAGCAGCAACTGCATATGATTAAGGCGACCACCAAGGCAGAACAAATGAAACTTAGACGTAAACGAAGAAGATAGTAGGCACATGGCGATGAATGTAGATCCGAATATAGTTGAAAATGCATTCAGTTACCATAGTATCACTTATTCAGTTCAGATCTACTCGGAGTCAATTTTGCTTTCCATTCTTAAAATTTTAATAAAATAAGTAACATATTGTATTCGATTCGACTGCCTATTTTACTCACTAAATATGTAACATTGTGTCAATATTAAAAATATAAGGTAACTACAAATATAAGACAATTTCACATCTCCTCAGAGTTAAGAAAACGAGCAGCAGCAGGTCTAAACTGTTTCTTATTCACATTTTCTCTCACAATATTTCATTTCTATGTAAGAAAAAACCGAGGCAAACTTGTTGAAGACCTATAGATTCTCTGTCACATAATTCATTTTCTCCCCTATAATTGAAACTATTTTTCTCGGCTTACATTATTAAACGCATGCAAATCACGAATCGGACCACGTATTCAAACCACGCATGCAAACCACGTATCGCTATTTGCAAAAGAAAACAAAAAAGAATTCGTCCTTTAGCATTTCTAAACAGTTGCTATGATGTAATAGTGAACAACCTCTGGTTGCCTGATGACAAGAATAGAAGAAAACAGTATCCATGGAATTTGCCCAACATCCTTTCACTAACTGATAGAAGAAAAAAGAGAATTCATGACATGTTACATATTTAAGAAAAGAATAAGGAAGGGACTGTTGTGGTCTTGATACATTTCCAAACAAATATTAGGGTCCTAAATTAAATGAAGTATAGAGAATAAAGTGATATTGCTACACCTGGAAGTTAAAACTGAGTTGAAAATTCTGACGTTGACAACTTATATTTTATTATAATAAGACATATATGGCAATTGTGCATATTTATGATGTTATGTTATTACTAAATATGTAATGCATAGGTGGGCAGCATCGGTAGAGCGTCGGACAACATGCTTTTCAGCATATACTTACGTGTCTTTACGTTCGAATCCCACCGAGGCTACCTTTGCCTCTCAACCTTACGGGGTCGATAGAATAAAGTACCAGTAATACACTGAGGTCGATTTAATCAATTTTCCCCTTCACATCACATTGCTAACCTTGTGGCAAAAGTAGAAACAATTATTAGATGGCGATGAAATGGCAGTATCGGTAGAGCATCGGACAAAATGCTTTGTGGTATTTTGTTGTGGTTTTTTATGTTCTGAGTTCAAATCCCACCTAAGTCTACTTTGCCTTTTACCTTGTCGGGGTGGGTAAAATATAATACCAGTCAAGTACTGGTCGATAATCGACCTTCTCCCAAATTGCTGGATTTATGCCAATATTAGAAATGATTGTTACTAAACATGCAGATCACACAACAGGTAGTGGTAGACTATATATGCTTTCAGGGTTTAATTACGACCCTTTACAATCTGAGTTCGAATTCCAGAGAGGTTGTTTTGCATGTTAACCTTCTGGGATTGATAAACAGGCTCCTGTAAAGTACACAATTTAATTAAATTGAGTGATCCCCTTACAATAAAACCTCTTGCATTACTACTTTAGTACTAAACGTTTATTACATAACTCCAGAGGTGTTCACACTATGTTCATTTTTAAGTATTCGTTTTATATCTACACTTTCCTCCAGTTAAAATTGTTCTTAGATGTTTTTCTCACTGGAGCAAACATTAACAATCTTTCATATCTACATTTGGTAGTTGTACTCTAAAATTAAACCTGCACTTCTGGCAGTAATGCAGTTATTCATGTGATAACAATGATTTCTCCATATTTTTCAGTGGTTAGATTTTTTCCTTCCACATTTTATATTTTTAAATTGCACAATTTCGCTTTGCCTAAGCTATTTCTAGTTCTATTAATAAACTGTTTTACATTTTGAATATAATTATATTTGCAAGTATTTTACGTTCAAATGATCAGCAATTTCATTTTCATGCATAGCTTCCGTCAGTCCAATATCCCATTTCACACTTTGAAGCTCTTATCAGTACCATTTTTTCTGCGTGTTACTGATAGAAAAACATATTTGTGAAATTTAAGCTGTAGTTTAATTACCTTTTGTTTTAGCGTCATTATTATTATCATAATTATTTTGGTCTCAGCTTAACCTTACTTTCACGCGTCTCTTTTGCAGTTGCACTTTTTCTTTCTTCTATGATCATTAACTTTTTATTTTATTTTCATTGCTCTGTTATTTAATTTCACTTCTTAGAAACTAGACATTGCATCTTCCACTTTTGTTTTAATAGATTATTATTTCCTGATCTCTCTGCCTGTTAATCTGCCCCTCTCTCTCTCTCTCTCTCTCTCTCTCTCTCTCTCTCTCTCTCTCTCTCTCTCTCTCCCTCTCTCTCACACACACGCACGTATATTATTTGTCAATTCATACATAGTCATTGGCTTATAGTGTGCCACTAACGTTAGTTTTCTTAAATACTTCCTTCATATACTTACATATCTACTTCTAATTTAATTTATCATCCTAACCTTCCATCACATGCTTGTCATAATTATTCCACCATTTAGCATTTCAAGAAAATCTGAACTGTGTTTATCACATACGTTGGAACTGCTCTGCAGTTGCTTTCTGACTCCTACCCAACATATAATTCCGATCATTTTGTCTCTTCGTATATATCTGAAGATTTTGAAAGACACGTCTAATTTAGTTAAAGGCTCGTAGTTTTTTTCCCTTGTTGAACATTTTCCGAATTAAGAAACAAAACATTACAAACGAATTCTATCGGGATGACATAAATTATGAGTCTATATCTACATTTTAAGACACTTTCATTCTATTTAAAACTAAATTCTTCAGCAATAATTTTGAATAACATTAATATGTATCATCGAAATGGTTGTCAGACGCTCACAGTACTCTATAATACAAGTAATAAAGTAGTGGATTCTACAAATTGCAAATAGTGGGCATGAGCAACGTTGCTCTAGATGGATGCTCCGATACTCGATGAAGATCAGCTTAAATATCTCTTATAGAAAAATTTCTGGTAAGGGAATGTGTCCACTCTGAACACAACTAAGAGAGGAGAGTTACTTTTGGTAGAGATCTATGTAGCTCCCTGATTGATCCTACGTCACTGATCTTTATGATTGTGATCATTTCATTGTAAATGTTACAATTTATTATATATTTTTTTGTTGGTAATATTTCAAGCTTGTTTCCCATACTCAAAGTAAACTTCCGCATCACAATAAGGTAACTCCTCACTGGCTCCCTTTGAGACAATATGGATTGACAGTATCGGTAGAGAGTCGGACACCATGCTTTGCATCATATAGTTACGGCCCTTTACGTTCTGAATTAAAATCCCACCGAGGTTAGCTTTGCCTTTCATCCCCATGAGGTCGATAAAACAAAACACCAGTAATACACTGGGGTCAATTTAATCGACTCTCCCCACCTCCAAAATTGCTGGCCTTGTGCTTAAAGTAGAAACAATTATTATTATTATTATTATTATTATTATTATTATTATTATTATTATCATAACGCCCTGAGTTTAAATCCCGTCCAGGTTAACATTGCCTTTCATTATTATGGGGTCGATAAAATAAAGCACCTGTAACGCACTGAGGTCAATTTAATCGACTTTCTACTACCCCCAAAATTGTTGGTCTGGGGTCTTAATCTGAAATCATTATCATTATTATTATTATTTTGTTCGTTCGTTTGTCGACACGTATTGCAGATTGACCTTGTAAGTTTATTGTTCCATTGTTTTCTAACTTATTTTGTTGAACATTTGATATTGTTTTATCGTAGTTAAACTAACCTGTCTTGGGAGCGTATTAGTTTTTCCATACCTTTATCCCGTAGGGAATAAACCGGTGTTTGTTTACCAAACACGCCCCTCAATTATTTTCAAATTAAGATGGCGGACGACAAAAATTTCTCTGATGTGTTCAAAAGGAATCTTTCCACAAGACAGAACAGCTGGCTGCCCCCAACGACACCACTGTCACCACCACCACCACTACCACTGCCAGCAGCAGTAGCAATAACAACAACAACAACAACAACAACAACAACAGTAGGAGTAACAGTATTAACACCAGCAGCAGCAGTAGTAATACAAGTAACAGTACAAACAAGAACAGCGGACTTCCACAAGATTGAACAGTCAAAGTTCAAAGAACGACAGCAACTCTGCTCAATACAGGGTTTAAGATTCTTGCCAAGGTGCTAGCAATGATCTCGGCGTTTGTCGTCAAGACTCTGGCAGGGAAGGCACTGAGGAGTGCAATCTCGACCATGTACGTTCACAACAACCTCCACCTCATGCGATACATCATAGAGAAGATGGAGAGTAAACCTGGCTTCAGTGGAGCTATTATCAATTTGGATCAATCGAAAGCTTTCGATAGGGTTGACCATATATACCTGGAGGCAATCCTTAAAGCAGCCGGCTTTTTTGGGTCATGTCTTCTGAGGCTGGGTCGCTGCAATGCACAGCGGCATCTGCTCAGTGGACAAAGTAAATGGCCACCTATCGGAACCGTTTCAAATCCCGCATTCGGTCAATCAATGATTCTCTCTTTCCTCCCTTCTGTATATACAGACTCTCTAGCCACTACCGAGGAAGCTGGAATTTTTGCTGGGCGTCCCAGTTGAACCAGGACGTGCAAGGATTGCATCGGCATATGCTGACGCCATAACTGTGATGGTGTCGAGCACCTTGGAAATTGAAGTGGTCGGCACCTTGTTAGAGGAATTGTAAAATTTGAAGGAAGCAAATATTAGCCTGGAAAAGTCGGCACCTGGAGAGGTACATACATGACATTCAACAATGTCATCGGACTGTAGATGGACGAACTGGTGAAGTTACTAGGGGTCTGGTTTGGTCTAGACCTCCAACTGGGAGGAGGTAACGAGAAAATGGCCACTCTCATCCACAAAAGGGTTGAGAGGAAGCTACACCTTAAAGGTCAGGTGGAGGTGGTGAAATCATACATCACGTCCGTCATCTATTACCGACTGACTAGCGTGCTGTGTCCCCATCCGCACCTCACTAAATTGGAGCGCTTGCTCTTTAACTTCTTGTGGAGGGGGCAGGTTCCACTGGTTTGGCGTCCATCTGCTGCCAGCACTCTCTACGCAGAGGGTTGTGCATGCCATGTCTGATATGGCAACTTCATATATTTCTGAACAGTGAACAAGTGTGGTCGCCGTTTGTAAGACAGGTCTCTTCCCAGTTCGTCTCTTTGACAGAGTTGCAGTCGTGGGTCAAGCGATTAACGAGACTGGGCACTTGGCGTCTGGATAGTTGCCAGGCGCTTACTACTCACTATTAGTCGGGCAATGCAGTCAGTGTAGTTCAGAGCTCCAGGTGAACAAGAGCCGGGATGAAGAAATTGGTCGAGAGGAAGCTATTCCTGGAAGGTCGCACACAGGTGGCGGATGCCTACATCGCCCCAGTCCTATATTATCATCCGACCACCCTGTCGTGCTCAACTTCACATCTGACATCTGGTCAGGTGATTCAATTACTGTGAACACCCGCTACGCGGACGACCAGGTGCTGTTGGTGGTGATGCAGTCATGCGCTGAGGCTACGGCATCTCCAGCAGTTTTTTTTACCGGTGAATATGTGTGGCTGCCATTTGTAGCTCCTTAATATAGTTGTAGTCGGAGAGGGTCGCTTGCAAACTACCGTCCTCAAATAATAATTGTTTCTATTTTTGGCATAATCTGCATTACTAGTACGGATGAAAGGCAAAGCTAACCTCGGCAGGATTTGAACTCAGACCGTAAAGGGACGTAACTCTATGCTGCAAAGCATGGCGTCCTCAAATTATGATAGTTTCTACATTTGGGACAATGCCAACAATTTGAAGAAGA
>OZ024740.1:53091720-53111720 GCA_964016885.1 Eledone cirrhosa
GCTTAAAGGCGCAGTTGGAAACTAATATATGAATCTACATACTATAAATGTCAAATGCCAAATGCTGCCCACCGTAGCTTAAACGCAAACAACACAGGTTGAAAGTTACTAGAAATTTATATGGAGAATAAATAAGTTCAACAAGCAAGGGTAAATGGCTGGAAGAGCGAGAGCAGAGTTACTGCAAGCATGTCGAAAAAAAGCAATATGAGATCAATGGCACAATTGTAAAAGACCAACAAAAATACCCAGTTCAATATCTTGTAACAAATTATAATCTGTGACTAATAATTATTAGCCACAGAATCTGACATTTTTATCGCCGAGATTTGGATGGAAAGTGCAACCATGTCAGGTTAGACCTGCCTAAATGGCTTTCAACTTTTGTGATTTTCTTTCTCATAAAAAATAGCCCAACGATTCAAGTAAAACATTACTGCCCAATAGCCTTCTAGGACATCATACATTACATATAGATTGGATGTTTTAATTTGTGCTTACATGATCTTTGAGCAATCAGCAATCAATTATATTATACCCGAGCAAATTGGAGAACAGAACGAAGTATGGGGTGGTATAGAGCAACTTCTAATCAACATAACGCTGCATGAGCTTAGCTGTAATGTGGTTGAACTACCAGAAAGCCTTTAAAGGTATACTATGACAGCACATAGGCTTCAGCTCGGATTTATCAAAAACTTAAAATTGCTCCTTAGGTATGTCAATCCACATCTCACACACAACAAAATCTCAAAGGCTCAAATTCACCAAGTAGTTCAGATGAAAAAGAGGCCCACAGAATTTGGAGAATATTACGCTTCGAGACAACCATATGACCTTCCACGCATCTCTCAAGCTCATTCTGTCCCATTCTCCATCAATTCTAGGTGTCCACTTGTGTTTCTATCTGTAACCCCACATTTCATCACATGCATAAATATCTATTTGTCGCCATGTTTACTAAAGCCCACACTTAAGCAAGTGATATCTCCTTCCAATATTCCTTGAACTACCCTACCAATGTGTAAATCACACAACCTGAACACCCCATGCCGAATATATGGACAGAATTATCTTGTCATTTTCAACAGAAAATAAAAATAATAATAGACTCCACGCCCCACAAGGATTGCTCATACCAAAAAAACATAAATGAGCATCCCTAACATATCTATGACTGAATCTAAAAAACTGGACATTATCTTCCTGAAAATACTAACGCTCTACAAATCTTAGATGAAACACACAATAGTGTACCATTCCTATGTGTGGTACAAGATGCTGTTGCACACGCAGATATCCCAGACCACATCCAAAGAAATGACACCCAATTGAATGGCATTACTTTGCAGACAAGCATTACCCTTTAGCCCACAGAGATGCTGTTTCACCCTCCCTTTTCTACCGCTTCTATAATGACCTCTGATACCCTGAGTTCGCTGATATCATGTCACCTCTTTAGTAGAGGCCATGAGTACTGTATAGTACTTCAGACAGCAAAGAAAAAAAAAATCGATGATCGTTTTGTTTCTGCTGGGACACGGGAAGTAAGATGTTCCATTTGAAAATTAAATGTAGTTCTGTGCCCAATTCATTCACCATAATCAGTTTCACGTACATGTACAGGACATATACAATATATACAGCTCTGTTATAACCATTCGGACTAACTCTCCGTTATAAGGATAGTTTCTTCTCTTCTTTTTACGAGTCTGTCCGGAGGTCGGAGAAAAGATCATGGGCACTGCTCTTCTAACTCTAAGTTATTAAAAACTGGATAGAACTGCCACTCCGTCAACAGCTTTTGAATGGACCGCATCAATAGAGTAAAGGATAGATAGATAGATAGATAGATAGATAGATAGATAGATAGATAGATAGATAGATAGATAGATATTTTTCTTTATTAGCCAAAGGGGCACAAAAGAAGGGAACAAATACAAAGGGGGAAGTTTACATACAATAAAAACGTGTAAAATACTATCACAATTTCAAGTTAAAAATTAATCGATTTTCCCCAATAGGCGGAGACATTACATATGGGTAACACATACCCCCGAAAAAATGTGCAACCCTCATCTCCAGGAGTACGAAGAGTGAGTACCCCTTTCCTCTCTTCCTCTTTTTCCTCAATCTACAGGCCATTCTCGCCACATTCACCCACCTTTCATAAAACTTTCTGGGGTACAGCACCTCTCTCTCCATCCTGATTCTTCTCCCAAAGTGGTATTTGAAAAAAAGAATCAGTTGTTGGCCGGAGAGAAAGGTGTCTGACCTCAGCCCTTTTAACCTCGTCCACCATACAACCTCTTTCGACATAGCTATCACACAAAGGAAAACCGCTTCTCTTTCGTTTTTGAAGGAGGGTGGCGGTTTGATCATGACAATGGACTCGGTGGTCAGCGGCATTGGTTCCACCCGCGACAATAGTCGGTCTACATTGCCCCAAAGGTCGGTAACGCCCGGGCAGTGTACGAATGCGTGCGCGTCGGTTTCTTCATCTCGCACGCACTCGGACAGATCCTTTTCGAAGGGTCCCTTCCCGGGCGCCCATGTCTGTAGAGATTGTTTCGAACTCGTAGAGCTCCTCGGTAGCACAGCCAGGCCAGGGACTTTTGGAAGTTGTCCATTGGTCCCGGGTGGAAGGTCCTACCGAACAGACAGGCCAGTTCGTCTTCCTCTACGCCCAGAGCTTCTCCGAGCGCGTCGTCGCACATGCTGCGGACCAACCCTCTATAGAATGACGAAGTGGATTCTCCACTGATCGCCGGGTCCGCCTGCCAGAGGGCTGTGAGCGCCTGAGCACATTCGATGTGCCAGTCGGTCATTTTCCTCGGTCTTTGCTTGACCCAGGACTGCAGCTCGGTCAGCGAGACGGTTGTCCGTTGAGGAATACGTGGAGATGCCGCAGCCTGAGCGCGTGTTTGCGCATCGTCAGCCACGGCATCTCCAGCCCTCCGTTGGAAGGATCTTCTCACCGACAGCAGATGGATCTTCTCACCAAAGGAGCCCGCTTCTTCCAAAGGAATTGGAAGAGCGCGTGCTCCATTTTGGTGAGCGTTTTGGCTGGACAAGGCACGACGGTCAAGCGGTAGTAGATTACGGATGCTATAAAAGTGTTCGCCACCTCCGCTAGACCTTTCAAGGATAGTTTGTACTCGGCCCACTTCTGGGTGAGTGCAAACACCTTGGCCGTAACCTCGTTCCAGTTCTTCTCCACCTGGAGGTCAGGAACAAACCAGACCCCGAGCAGCTTCACCCGTACTTCCGTCCAGCGTCCGACGACGCCATTGGAAGGCATCGGTTTGCCTCTCCACAATCCGAGTTGCAAACCGAAGCCGGTTTTCCCCCCAACACTCTCTACGATGTATCGCATGAGATGGAGGTTGTTGTGTATGGACCTGGTCGGGATTGCGCATGTCTGCGCTTCTCCCACCATGTTTTTGACGACAAGCGCCAGCCTCTTTGCAAACACATTGGCCAAAATCTGTAAGTCTGTGTTTAGCAGAGTTATGGGCCGGAAGTTGCCTATGTCATCCCCCTTATTCTCGTCCTTCCTGACTAGCGTGACTACGCCCGTGGTCATAGAACTGGGAATTCTACCGTTCTGCCGCCAGTTGCAGTAGACCACTTCCAGGAGAACAGAGAACAAGTCCGGCATTACTACGTAAAATTCGTAGGGTAAACCGTCAAGACCTGGAGATTTGCGTTTGCCGCATTGGCTCAGCGCGTCCCCTATCTCAACGCCTGAAATCGGCCTTTCGCAGAACTTCGCCTCGCTGTTCGAGAGTCGCAGCAAGCCGTCGAGGTATGGACCGAAATCCATAGCCCCTCTCGGCGCGCTGCCCTGCCCGAACAGTTGAGCAAAGTGCCACTGAAAGGCCGCACACATCTGCTTCGGCTCACATATCACGCGTCCGTCTTGGTCCTTCAAAGACCGAATCGTGGACTTGTTGCCACTTTTTGCCTCCGTCACCCGGGCCCAGCTAACAGCTTTGGCCCACGCGTTACCCAGAGCACGTATTTTGCTTCTGACAACGCAGCCCTCATGTTTTGCGTCGAAGAACTGGTCCAAGGCCGTTCTCGTTGCTATTTCTATCTAACGCTAATTCTTTACTAAAAACTAACGAGTCTAATCTAACTTCCCTCTTGAGAGAGTACCACCATCTGTTGTTGACAATAGCCCCTGTCAAGTGCCATTTAACTAAAGCGCTAATCCGTCTACTGTAGGCTTTGCATGTCGTTAACGACAAGTTCAGCTTCCAGTAGCCGGGTCCCTGTCTATGAGTTCTATCAAGGTTGACCATGCAGGTCACTAGTTTGTGATCTGAATAGGCAACCATGAACATTTGTGGACAGCTTAACATGTCCCTATCCTTCTTTCTAACTAGAACCCTATCTAGGTACGATCTAGATGTTTCGATGAGATTACTCCACGTCCACAGTGGCACAGTCGGAAAATCTAGTCGATATCTATCGGCCAGGTCAAATCGGCTGATTAACTGTTTGAGGCTGTTACACCCCCCTTTCTATCGGGACATGCTCCCACATAGTCACAACGTGCATCTAGGATTTCATTCCAGTCCCCCACTAAAAGCAAGGAGCGGGACGTTCCCAGAAAAGTCTCTAGACGTTTGAAGAAGTCTGGCCGCGAAGTCCCGGATGGGGCATATGCGGCCACCAGCCTGAAGGCTCCACCTTCACTACCGTCAACGTCTAGGTCCACCAGTCGACTCTCCGGGTCCAGATGTACCGTCTGTGTTACGAGGCCCAGGTTTTTCCTCAGCATATCGGTAACCCCCCCACCCCACCTTCCGGCTAACATAGAGATGCGTAGATCTCATAGTCATCGAAGATGGGAGCCAGCTGTTGCTCGCTGTGGATCCTGGACTCGCAGATGGCAATTACATCCATACTGTGCGACCAGAGGTCGTTTAAGAGTTTGCCCTGTTTCCAGGGCATCCCCAGGCCGCGCACATTCACACAACCGACTCTTACATTCGCCATGTTGGTGAGGAAGAGTTTGAAAAGAAAAGGAAGAGTTCACTCACCTTTTCATTACCTGGAGAGCGGGTCGCTCAAGTTCCATGGGGGTGTTGGAGGGGTTGTCTGTGTGGGTGGTGGTTTCCGGCGTGGTGGGGACGGAGATTTTTGGTGGAGAGGGGGTGTCTGGTGGGATGGAGGTGTCTGGGTGGGGGTGTCTGGGGCGAGGGTGTCTGGGGTGGGGAGACATTTGAGAAGAACGCGCTTAAGTGGTTTCACGCAGGAATTCCCCACGTTTCTTTTAGGGACCTATAAATTTGTATAGGGACCCTAATCAGTTTTAGGTTCGGTTTTTTATTATTTTTTATTAGAGTTTGCGAAAGTTTTCCCTTCGGTTTTCACCGAAGGGTTGTTCGTGATGGTCTCCATTAGTGTTTTGTTTTCAGTGTTTATGTATGTGTAAGTTTAATTTTCTTGTGTTGTGTTTGTTTTTGTCTGTAGTTCTTGTGTGTGCTTTCGTTTTGTTGTAGGTATTTTGTTTTCAGGAGGTGGGGGTTTTGTTTGTGATGTTTTTGTTGTTTCTGTTGGAGGTTATATGTTTGTGGTAGTGTTTGCTGGTTTTTTGTTTTTGTGGTGTCTTTTCTTTCTTTTCGAGCGATGGGGTTCTCCTTCGTCTTCACTGGGTGATGACGAGATAGCCTCATCTGTTGCATCGTCTGTGTGATTGGGGAGGGGTATGTCTTGGAGAGCTGTTGTGTCTGTATGTGATTTTGCAGTGGTTTTAGGTGGAGTGAGGTTGGGTGCGACTGTGTTTGTTGTGGTTATTTTTGTGTGTTGGTGTTGTTGTTGTTGTGGTGGTGGTGGTTGTGTTATTTTGATGGCTGCCGGCAGAAGAGTCTTTTTTTTTACTCATTAATTTAGGACAGGAAGCCCTCAGATGATCACTGCTAAAGCAGTGGTAACATGAAGGCCGCCTACCCTCATCCGAAAGGTTTATGTAGGTGATCCCGACCAGGAGTACACGTTGTGGGATCCTAGCTATTCGTTCTGGGCTCATTTGCACTAGAACTTCAAGGCTAGTCCCATTAAATACATCTCTGGGGGACTTTCCTACTGAAAGTATTCTGTCTTCAACAAAATTGATGAAGCCGCACAGTATCCACCATGTTTACCTTTGGTGTGACACTTGTGATTCTAATCTTTTGTGTCCGTTTTCCCATGTATATAGGGGAAAAAGGTATACAGGTTGGATACAATTGGCGACAGAGAGTAATTTTGAGCCGTCAATTGATCCTTCATGAGTACCAAAATACTCCCAAAGAGTTTGCCTCTTTGAATGAATGAAATATCATTCATTGAATTTTTGAAAACCAGTTTAATTTCTTTCTGTTACAATTGGACCGGTTTTCTGGTAGAATTGGTAACTGTCCTAAAAACTATCGTTTTGAGGGCAGTTTCCTTGCGAATTTCTACAGGGGAATTGATGCTGAAAGTACCATTCTTTTCAAAAGTAACATATCTCCTAGCGTCCTTTAGAAATTGTTCAGCATTTGATATGTCGAGATATGTTAGTTCCTCCTTTTTCTGAACTGTCTGTCAAAGGAGATTTTCGGTTTCTTTGTGGAATTATCCGTGTTGGTGGTGTTGTCATTATTGTTGTTATTCTTGTTGTTCTTGTTCTCACTGATGTTGATATTGTACGTATTTTCCTTGGTGTTGGTGTTGTTGTTGTCTTTGATGCTGGTATTATTGGTGTTGTCTTTATTTTTTCTTTGTTGTTGTTGTCATTGTTGTTTTTATCATCATTATTGGTGTTGTAGTTGTTATTTTTGTTGTCATTGTACTGTTTGGTGTCATTTGTGTCATTATTATTTTTTTTGTTTGGATTTAAATCCGTTTTTAGAATTTTATTTTTTCTTTCCATCTCCATAGTATCTATGCACGTGTTTTGCTTCTGACCACGCTGCCTTCGTGTTTCGCGTCGAAGAACTGGTTTAGTGCCGTTCTCGACGCTAACACACTAGCCGCGTTGCCACTTCTAAGTGCCTCCTCTACCTTGGCTACTAGTTCTCTTTCTATTTTGTTTTTCTCTAAGGCTAACTCTCTGCTAAACTCTATCGATTCTACTCTAATTTCTTTCTTGAGAGAGTACCACCATCTATTGTTGACGATGGCTCCCGTTAACTGTTGCTTGACTAGTCTACTTATCCGTTCACTGTAAGCTTTACGTGCCGGCAACGACACGTTCAGCTTCCAGTATCCGGGTCCCTGTCTATGTATTCTATCAAAGTTGACTAAGCAGACGACTAATTTGTGATCTGAGTAGGCAACCATGTGCATTCGTGGACAGCTTAACCTCTCCTTGTATTTTTCTCTAATGAAGAACCTATCTAAATACGATCTAGATGTCCCGCTGCGGTTTGCCCACGTACACTGTGGTGCAGTCGGGAAATCCAGTCGATACTTATCGGCCAGTTGGAATTGGCCGATTAAAGTTTTGAGGCTGTTGCACCCCCTCTACTGGGAAATGCTCCCACATAGTCCCATCGTGCATCTAGGATACCATTCCAGTCCCCCACTAAAAGTAAGGAGCGAGATGTTCCCAGAAAAGACTCTAGACGCTTAAAGAAGTCTGGCCGTGATTGCGACTGCCCTGTCTGGGCATAAACAGCCACCAGTCTGAAGGCTCCACCTCCAATATGGTTCACGTAAGGACTACCAGTCTACCCCCCGGGTCCAAGTGTACTTGCTGTACTTCGACGTCCAGGTTCTTCCGAAACATGACAGCCACTCCCCCCCCTACCTCCTGGCTGACAGAGAGATGCGTAGATTTCAAAGTCGTCGAAGATGGGGTTTAGTTGCTTCCTGTTGTGGATCCTGGACTCGGTGATGGCTATCACATCCATACCGTATGACCTAAGGTCGTTTAAAAGTTGGCCCTGTTTCCAGGGCATCACTAGGCCTCGCACATTCACGCTTCCAACTCGTAAACTCGCCATGTTGGTGAAGAAAAGTTGGAGAAAAAGGATGAAAAGGTGCACTTACCTTTTCGTTTCCTGGAGATCGGGTTGTTCAATCTCCATTTGGGTGCTGGATGGGGTGTTGGGTGGGGTGGGGAAACATTTTAATAGGACACGGTTGATGGGTTTCTGGCAGGGGTTGCCCACGTCCTGTGAAAATTTATTTTTTAGGTCACTATAGGTGACCATAAGTTTAAGGTGTGGAGACGATTCTGCTTTGACGAAAGTTTTGCCCTCCGTCTCCACTTTGGGGTTCTGGGAGATGACCCCATCAAACTTTTGTTGTTTGTGTTGATGTATGCGTATTGTTGTAACCCCAACGGCAGAGTTCAAACCGTTTCGACGGCTATCTCTGGACTATATATATAAGGAAAAAAGATGAAATCGAAAATGCAGCTGGAGTCTTTTTAAAAAATATTTATTTGGTTCTTTTACCGGTTTCACAGTTCTTGTGCTTTTGAAAAGTAGAATTGAGATAGAGGGTTTATGGTTTATCTCGCATCTCGAGAAAAACCACACTCAGATGCGAGGAAAACCACAAACCACAAACCACAAACCACAAACCCTCCATCTCAATTCTACTTTTGAAAAGCACAAGAACTGCGAAACCGGAAAAGGAACCAAATAAATATTTAAAAAAAGACTCCAGTTGCATTTTCGATTTCATCTTTTTTCCTGATACTTTCACTCGTGTAGGACATCTCGTTTTATTTCATTTTGTGAAAAAACCTCATTTTCTAATATATATATATATATATATATATATATATATATATATATATATATATATATATATATATATATATATATATATAAGGGTTACTGCCTTTGTTCCTCTAAATAACTCATTAAAAATGGATGCACATTTGACGTTTCACTATTCGAATTTTTATAAACTGAGAATGTTAAATGTTATACCTAGAGGATCACAACGTATAATGATTCGAAGTAGACGTCTCTGCATGTTTAAACCGTTTGCTTCACCAAAACATGGTTCTGGATTCTATGTGGTGGTCCACACACACACACACACACACACACACACACACACACACACACACACACATCAAGAGCCATGAATCATTATACATCGTGATCCCCTGGAGGTAACATTTAACATTTTCAGATTTAAAAATTCTAATAGTGTAAAGTCAAATATGCATCCATTTTTAATGAGTTATTTACAGGAACAAGGGCAGTATCCATGATAATGTTTGGATCATTCGGCTATATGAAGAGGTAATGAGCGAGATTCTACAATGTCACAGAAAAGTTAGGTAATTGCCCCTAACACTTGATAGAGTCGTCGGGGCACAGTCTTAAGTAAACGGCTTGTCTTGGACGTTTAAAACCATGTCGCTGCATGTTGTAACATAGCCGATGACTTCCTGAGAGAGACAGAGGGAGAAATGGGAATGGAGATAGAAGGAAAATCGACTGCTGTACTGGGTTTGTATTTGTAATAGAAATTGAAAGAATGAAACACTATATTGTTGTATTAAAGACCAACGACAGAAAATTCTAAAGAAATCAGAAATAATTAACACAACAACAATGTATTATGAGGAGTAGGTCTGATTATAATGCGACTTGTTAACGCTAAATATATGACATTTGTAAAACGCATACATTGGAGGACAGTATATACAGGTGGACTATGTAGGGGATATATATTTGTTAATGTGTAATAGATGTAATATATATTATAATATATATACAGAATGTTTTACACTCCTCACTCATAGAAACACACACAAACACACACAAACACACACACACACACACACACACACACACACACACACACACACACACACACACACACACACACACACATATGTATATATATGTATGTATGTATGTATGTGTGTGTGTGTAGATTCAAACATAGATCATGGCCACCATTCTTCTAACTCTAAATTATTAAAAACTGGATAGAATTGCCACTCAGTTAACAGATTTTCCACGGATTGCGTCAATAGAGTAAAGGATATATATATATATATATATATATATATATATATATATATATATATAGAGAGAGAGAGAGAGAGAGAGAGAGAGAAAGAAAGAGAGAGGGTATCAAAGATACCCAGTTCAATCGAGTTGGTGAGGCGTTTAAGAGCATTACATTAATATATATAATATATATCAATAAACTATATTTCCTTGAGTTCTTGGATAGCATTGATTTGGTCTCGATGAATTTTTCAAGTTAAAGCAATGACAGAAAGAATACAATCGCGGATACAAGCTGCCGAAATGGGGTTCCTCCGAAGGGTCTGTGGAGTAACGTTACCCGATAGAGTGTGTAGCTCGGGGATCAGAGAATAATTCTGAGAGGCTCCTTCACCGGATTGAGAAATCTCAGCTCCGATACTATTGGCCCTTTGGGTCAAGTGTAAAGTATCGCTGAATAGATTATACGGGCAAGGAGACCCAGGTATAGGCCCCGATCAAGATGGTTGGATTACACATATGAGTTTGGTTAGTCTCGCTTTGGAATCCAGCTGGATCAGTTGGAGACGGCTGCTTCTAGCAGGACCCGCCGGAGGAGTGTTTGAGGACACTGCCCCCATGAGCCTCCCAGGAATAAGTGGGCGAAGAAGAAGAACAAAATCCGAAGAGGGTTCGATAAGGACTGTATCGCTTGTTTATTCAATTATATTGTACGGCTCGGAAAAGCTTTTTTCTTAGAGCTATTTAATTGTAAGGGACTACTCTGAGTTCTTAACTCAATATATATTTATCAGCTCCTTCATGTAGAGATCATTTTTTATTGTCCTGTCAGCCAGGCTGCTATTTTTAGCGGCAGGGAATTTCGAGACAAGTTGGGTTCCAATTGACACGTGCGATAATTCATATCGTACACAATTCATTCTCTAATATTTTTAGAAGTGAAAGGATCACTAATTTCTCAACAACTACTGAGGAGCAGAGAAAGGTGAAAACTTCACTTAATAAGCCGTTGCGAAACAGTCTCCAACACTGTATAGTTGTTACCAGGCATTTTTGCCCAATATTGGTCTGTTATTTTTTTGTTATTTTTCTTCATTTAATATTTAAAGTTAAGGATAACATTCTATATTGCTGTAGTTGGTATTATTTCACCCCAGCAAATTTGGTCCTTACGATTCGAACACATGTATGTTTATATTAGTGTTCATCTCTCTTGTTTATTCAATTATATATATATATATATATATATATATATATATATATATATATATATATATATATATATATATATATATATATATATATATATATATATAAAACGAAGGAGGTGGGGTAAGGAATCAGATGGAACATAACGCACCAGAATACTCAATACTTAGGGTAGTAGATTGGGTAATAGGAAAATGTTTAACCCCGACGACAGAGCTCAACCCGTTTCTACGGCTATTTCAGTCTAGAAGAATTTGTACCATTGTAGAAGATACGTATACCAGGAACAAACGCCTAACAGAACTGAGAGAATTTTTGCTCAAACAAAAATACCCATCTCTACTTATAGAAAATGGCATACAGCGGGCTATAAAAATACCTATACAACAACTTAGGACAACCCAAGGAAGAAGAAACCAAGAACTTGTCATACAATTTATAATGACACACAACCCATGTCACCAGAATATCTTCAACACTGCCAAAGCAAACCTACCGACCATTGCTCAAAGTAATGGATTAAAAGGCTTAATCACAGACCGATCTTTGACTCTCAGTAAAAGACAGCCGATAAATTTGAAGCAATTACTAACAAAAGCAAAGTTTGACCTTAACAACCAAGACGAATCATTCACTGTATCTAAATGCAATGATAGTCGATGTGGCACATGTCAATCCATACACACCGGTCAATATATGAACACAAAAACTGGAAAAATATTCCCAAATGCAGATATGAACTGCAAAAGCAGAAATCTAATTTACTGCATTAAATGCCCGAATTGTGAAGGACTATATGTCGGTCAAACTGGAAATGCACTATCGGAACGTGCACGGGTGCACCTACAGCAAATCAGAGCCCCAAATGTCCGTCAGATATCCCTGAGTAACCATCTAGCAACATGTGGTCAGAGAATATTTATAATATTCCCATTCTACAAATTACACAGCCCAAGTGAAATCAAGAGAAAAATCAAACAAAAGAATTTTATTGATAAATTCCAACCTAAGCTAAATGAACAATAATAATGGGGTATTACGCCTACTATGACTATGACTACGACCATGTCATGTCGACTACCACCACTAACAACAACAACTACAATAATAATAATAAAAGTGATGTTGATGGTGATGATTACTAGAAAATGTTATTTTCATCATTTCTAAAAATAGCAAAACATTTGATGCTTTGGATAAGGTCAAACAGTAGTCGTTAGACATGCTCAACCAACCGTGACGCCTAAACCAATCAGCTTTAGTAATCCAGTGAAACCACACTCCGATTGGTCGAAATACAGTTTGCAAAATGTAGCATCCTGTAGCCGCTTTTCACTGTATATAAGGCACAACATTTACCCATCTCATTACAGTTGAACATTGCAAACTTGACTGTCACCACAGAATTTGAACCTGAAGATTGCGAAAGCATGAAAGTACTTGTTCAATTAACACAACATTAAATATTCTACCATACTATTTTATTCTAATACCATTATACATTTTAAAGGATTGTAAATAAAACGAGTAAATCAGACATAGTTGGTATTCCTTTTATTAATATAATCTTCTATACACAATCATACACAGCCCTGTATATATATATATATAATATATATATATATATATATATATATATATATTGTTATACATACATGACGGTATATATATATTGTTATACATACATGACGGTATAATTGGTTTTGTTTATCTTCCCCTCTCTCTTTTTACACACATACATACATGCAATGAAACGGAATTTCATTTCTCACTCTTAGTACGGCTGATACCTAAATATAAGTATGTATACATACA
Source organism: Eledone cirrhosa (assembly GCA_964016885.1). Classification (NCBI taxonomy): domain Eukaryota; kingdom Metazoa; phylum Mollusca; class Cephalopoda; order Octopoda; family Eledonidae; genus Eledone; species Eledone cirrhosa. Next base: position 53,104,707 of record OZ024740.1, read on the forward strand.
TATATATGTACAGACGCAGAGTAGTATGTATATATATACATACATGCACACATAAATATATGTACGTATGGGTTTACCGAACATTTATTATAATGTACGGTTTGTTTGTAAACATACTTATATATATATATGTATATACATAGAGGGAGTTTTGTCACCTAGTCACTCTGTCTAAGTATCTAGCTATCTTTCTATTTATCTATCCACATACTTTACACAATATACCTGCCCGTCTACCTTCCTCTCTATTATATATATCCTGAAGTTATATATATATATATATATATATATATATATTTATATATATATATATATATATATATATATATTATATATATATTATATATATAATATACATACATATATACACACACACACACACACACACACACACACACACACACACACACACACACATATATATATATAATAGTAATAATAATAAATGTGAAGACTAAAATCCCAAAAAGGCTCGATAAGGAGAAATATATATCAAATATATAAGAACCCTAGAGCAAATATTATTTTTCAGAAGATCCCGTTAAGGGTGAAAGCACCGATTCTTTGCTTAAACTTTAATCTATTTTAATATATATATATATACACACAGATCTCCCTACATAGCTATCTATCTATCTATCTATCTATCTATCTATCTATCTATCTATCTATCTATCAGACGTGTGTAACTTCGCGGAGAAGTTTCCGTTAATTTATGTAAGAAAAAAACGTGAGTTTTTAGTTAAATTTGATATTATTAGGTGGTGGGTCAACTCATTTTCGCCCCTGCAGGGGCGAAATATCCATTTGAAAATGTTTTCTCCATCGAATCTTTGAAAAAATATTGTAAAAGTTTGATTACGTTATGAACGCTGCGTCCAACGATAATGGTGGCGGAGAGGCGGTAAGACTACAAAGCTCGCAGTTAACAACATCTTCTTCACTAGATACTATAGAGATGGAAAGACGAAATGAAAATGTAAAAACGAATTCATATCCAAACAACACAAATGACACCAAACAGTTCAATGACAACAAAAATAACAGCAACACCAATAATGATGATAAAAGCAACAATGATAACAACAACAAAGAAAAAAATAGAGACAACACCAATAACACCAGCATCAAAGACAACAACAACACCAAGGAAAATACGAATAATATCAACATCGGTGACAACAAGAATAACAACAACAATAAAAATAATAATGACAACACCACCAACACGGATTCCACAAAGAAACCAAAAATCTCCTTTGCAGAGAAAGTTAAAAAAAGGAGGAACTGATATATCTCGACATAACAAATGCTGAACAACTTTTAAAGGACGCTAGGAGATATGTCACTTTCGAAAAAAATGGTGCTTTCAGCATCAATTCTCCGGTAGAAATTCGCAAGGAAACTGCCCTCAAAACGATAGTTTTTAGGACAGTTACCAATTCTACCCGAAAACCAGTCCAATTGTCACAGAACGAAATTAAACTGGTTTTCAAAATTTCAATGAATGATATTGCATTCATTCAAAGAAGCAAACTTTTTGGGAGTATTTCGGTACTCATGAAGGATCAATTGACGGCCCAAAATTACTCTGTGTCGCCAATTGTATCCAACCTGTACACCTTTTTCCCTACATACATGGGAAAAAGGACACAAAAGATCAGAATCACGAGTGTCACACCAAAGGTGAACATATGGTGGATACTGTGCGGCTTCATCAATTTTGATGAAGACAGAATACTGTCAGTAGGAAAGTCCCCCAGAGATGTAATCAATGGGACTAGCATTGAAGTTCTGGTGCAAATGAGCCCCGAGCGAATAGCTTTGATCCCACAACGTGTACTCCTGGACGGACTCACCTACATAAACTTTTCGGTTGAGGGTAGGCGGCCTTCATGTTACCATTGCTTTAGCAGGGGTCACCTGAGGTCTTCCTGTCCTAAATTAATGAATAAAAAAAGGTTCTTCTGCCGACACCCATCAAAACAACACAACCACCAACACCACCACAACAACAACACCAACACACAAAAATAACCACAACAAACACAGTCCCACCCAACCCTACTCCACCTAAAACCACTGCAAAATCACATACAGACACAACAGCTCCCCAAGACATACCCGTTCCCAATCACACAGACAGATACAACAGATGAGGCTATCTCGCCATCACCCAGTGAAGGCGAGGGAGAACCCCATCGCTCGAAAAGAAAGAAAAGACATCACAAAAGCAAAAAACCAGCAAACACTACCTCAAACATACAACCACCAACACAAACAACAAAAACATCACAAACAAAACCCCCACCTCCTGAAAACAAAATACCTACAACAAAACGAAAGCACACACAAGAACTACAGACAAAAACAAACACAACACAAGAAAATTACACTTACACTTACATAAACACTGAAAACAAAGCACTAATGGAGACCATCACGAACGACCCTTCGGTGAAAACCGAAGGGAAAACTTTCCCCCACTCTATTAAAAATAGCAAAAAACTGAACCTAAAATTGATTAGGGTCCCTATACAAACTTATAGGTCCCTAAAAGAAACATTTGAGAAGGATGTGGGGAATTCCTGCGTGAAACCACTCAACCGCGTCCTTCTCAAATGTCTCCCCACCCCAGACAGCCCCATCCCACCAGACCCCACCGCACCAAACATCTCCGTCCCCACCACCCATCCAGACAACCCCTCCAGCACCCCCATGGAAATCGTGCGGCCTGGTCCCCAGGAGACGAAGGGTGAGTGATCTCTTTTCTTCTTTTAACTTTTCAGCACCAACATGGCCAATATAAGAGTTGGATGTGTGAACGTACGCGGCCTGGGGATGCCCTGGAAACAGGGCAAACTCTTAAACGACCTCAGGTCGCACAGTATGGATGTGGTAGCCATTTGCGAGTCCAGGATCCACAGCGAGCGACAGCTGGCCCCCATCTTCGATGACTTAGAGATCTACGCATCTCTCTGTCAACCGGGGGGTGTAGCTGAGTTGCCGTTTTGCTGCGGAAACCCCAGGGCCTCGTAACACAGACGGTACATCTGGACCCGGAGGGTCGACTGGTGGTCCTAGGCGTTGACGGTAGTGAAGGTGCAGCCTTCAGGCTGGTGGCCGCATATGCCCCATCCGGGACACCGCGGCCAGACTTCTTCAAACGTCTAGAGACTTTTCTGGGAACGTCCCGCTCCTTGCTTTTAGTGGGGGACTGGAATGGAATCCTAGATGCACGTTGGGACTATGTGGGAGCATGTCCCGATAAAGGGGGGTGTAACAGCCTCAAACAGATAATCGACCGAATTTACCTGGCCGATAGATATCGACTAGATTTTCCGACTGCGCCACTGTGGACGTGGAGTAAACGTAGCGGAACATCTAGATCGTACCTAGATAGGGTTCTAGTTAGAAATAAGGATAGGGACATGTTAAGCTGTCCACAAATGTTCATGGTTGCCTATTCAGATCACAAACTAGTGACCTGCATGGCCAACCTTGATAGAACCCATAGGCAAGGACCCGGCTACTGGAAGCTGAACTTGTCGTTACCGACAAGCAAAGCCTACAGTAGACGGATTAGCAATTTAGTTAAACAGCACTTGACAGGGGCCATTGTCAACAACAGATGGTGGTACTCTCTCAAGAGGGCAGTTAGATTAGACATGATAGTTTTTAGTAAAGAATTAGCGTTAGATAGAAATAGAACCGAGAAGGAACTGGTAGATAAAGTAGAAGAGGCAATTAGAAGTGGCAACGCAGCCAGCGTGCTAGCAACGAGAACGGCCTTGGCCCAGTTCTTTGACGCAAAGCACGAGGGCTGCGTTGTCAGAAGCAAAATACGTGCTCTGGGAAACGAGGGAGCCAAAGCTGTTAGCTGGGCCCGAGTTGACGGAGGCAAAAAGTGGAAACAAGTCCACGATTCGGTCTTTGAAGGACCAAAACGGACGCGTGATACGTGAGCCGAAGCAGATGTGTGCGGCTTTTCAGCGGCACTTTGCTCAACTATTCGGGAGGGGCGGCGCGCCGGGAGAGGCTATGGATTTCGGTCCATACCTCGACGGCCTACCGCGACTCTCGGACAGCGAGGCAAAGTTCTGCGAAAAACCGATTTCAGCCGCTGAGATAGGGGACGCGCTGAGCCAATGCGGCAAACGCAAATCTCCAGGTCTCGACGGTCTACCCTACGAATTTTACGTAGCAATGCCGGACTTATTCTCCGGTCTCCTGGAAGCGGTCTACTGCAACTGGCAACAGAACGGGAGAATTCCCAGTTCTGTAACCGGGGGCGTGGTCACACTAATCAGGAAGGACGAGAATAAGGGGGATGACATAGGCAACTTCCGGCCCATAACTCTGCTAAACACAGAGTTACAGATTTTGGCCAATGTGTTGGCAAAGAGGCTGGCGCTTGTCGTCGAGAACCTGGTGGGAGAAGCGCAGACATGCACAATCCCGACCAGGTCCATACACGACAACCTCCACCTCATGCGATACATCATAGAGAGGGTAGGTGTAAACCCGGCTTCGGTGGGGCCCTGATCAACTTGGATCAGTCTAAGGCTTTCGATAGGGTTGACCATCGTTACCTGGATGCGGTGCTCGAGGTGGCAGGCTTCGGACCCGTGTTCAGGAGCTGGATTGCTGCAATGCATCTGCTCAAGCGTCAAGGTGAACGGCTACCTCTCGGAGCCGTTCCATATTACGCGATCCATTCGACAGGGATGCCCGCTCTCCTCCCTTCTGTACGTGCTGACCCTCGAGCCACTACTGCGAAAGCTGGAGCTATTGCAGGGCATCCCTCTGGAACCGTGACTGCGGAAAGCGACGTCGGCCTACGCCGACGACGTGACAGTAATGGTGTCGAACGCCTCGCAAATCGAGGAAGTCGGCACCTTACTGAAGGAATACGAAAGTTTCACAGGAGCGAAGCTGAACCGGGACAAGTCCATCGGTTTGCAACTCGGATCGTGGAGAGGCAAACCGATGCCTTCCGATGGCGTCGTCGGACGCTGGACAGAAGGACCGGTAAAGCTGCTCGGGGGATGGTTTGGTCCGGACCTCCAGGTGGAGAAGAACTGGAATGAAGTGACGGCCAAGGTGTTTGCACTCACCCAGAAGTGGGCCGAGTGCAAACTATCCTTGAAAGGTTGAGCGGAGGTGGCGAACACTTTCATAGCGTCCGCCATCTACTACCGCTTGACCGTCGTGCCTTGTCCAGCCAAAACGCTCGCCAAAATGGAGCGCGCGCTCTTCCGATCCCTTTGGAAGAGGCGGGCTCCTTTGGTGAGAAGATCCATCTGCTGCCAACACCCTTCTAACGGGGGGATGGGGTTGCTGTGGTTGACGATGCGCAAACACGCGCTCAGGCTGCGGCATCTCTACGTATTCCTCACCGGACAAACGGTGTGGGCCCCGTTCGTGAGGCGAGCCTTCCCACGACTCGTCTCGCTGACCGAGCTGCAGTCCTGGGTCAAGCAAAGACCGAGGAAAATGGGCGACTGGCACATCGAATGTGCTCAGGCGCTCACAGCCCTCTGGCAGGCGGACCCGGCGATCAGTGGAGACTCCACTTCCTCATTCTATAGAGGGTTGATCCGCAGCAAGTGCGACGACGCGATCGGTGAAACTCCTGGCGTAGAGGAAGATGAACTGGCCAGTCTGTTCGGTAGGACCTTCCGCCCGGGACAGATGGACAACTTCCAAAAGTCCCTGGCCTGGCAGTGCTACCGAGGAGCTCTACCAATTCGAGACAAGCTCTACAGACATGGGGCCGGGCAGGGATCCTGCAAAAAAGATCTGTCCGAGGTGCGTGCGAGACGAAGAAACCGTCGCGCACGCATCCATACAGTGCCCGGGCGTCACTGACTTGTGGGGCTATGTAGAACGACTATTGTCGCGGGTGGGACCAATCCGGTTGACCACCGAGTCCATTTTCATGATCAAACCGCCACCCTCCTTCAAAAACGAAGGAGAGGCGGTTTTCCTTTGTGTGATAGCTATGGCGAAAGAGGTTGTATGGTGGACAAGGTTGAAAGGGCTGAGGTCAGACACCTTTCTCTCCGGCCAACAACTGATTCTTTTTTTCAAATACCACTTTGGAAGAAGAATCAGGTGGCGAGAATGGCCCGAGTGCATGGGCCTTCTCTCTATATCAGCCTGTAGGTTCGAGGAAAAGAAGGAGAGGAAAGGAGTACAAACTCTCCTTTCTCCTGGAGATGAGGGTTGCACATTTTTTTTTCGGTGGTATGTGTTACCCATATAAACTGTCTCCCTCTATTGGGGAAAATCGACTAACTTTTTAAATTCCATTTGTGATAACATTTTACACGCTTTTATTGTATGTAAACTTCCCCCTTTGTATTTGTCCCCTTCTTTTGTGCCCCTGTGGCTAATAAAGAAATATATCTATCTATCTCTCTCTCTCTCTCTATATATATATATATATAATGTGTGTAGATGGGCGTATAGATATATAACTATAATATATATCCATATATTTATTTATCTATATGCATACATAGTGCGTGTGTGTGTATGTCTATACGTGTATATGAGTGTCTATGTCTATGTGTGTGTTTGTATGCGTATGTGTGAGTATATGTGTCTGTGAAACTTGGGTGTTAAACTTTTGCAACTTTATTAATTGTTTCTACTTTAGGCACAAGGCCAGAAATTATCCAGTGCATTACTGGTACTTTATTTTATCGACCCCGTAAGGATGAAAGGCAAAGTTAACCTCGGCGGGATTTGAACTCAGATCGTAAAGGGACATAACTATGCTGGAAAGCATGGCGTCCGACCCTCTACCGATACTGCCAATCCACCGCCTTTGCAACTTTATTAATCTGATTCAAACGGCCAATATTAATTGTTTCTACTTTTGGCACAAGGCCAGCAATTATCTCGGTACTTTATTTTGTCGACCCCGTAAGGATGAAAGGCAAAGTTAACCTCGGCGGCATTTGAACTCAGAATGGAAAGGGCCGTAACTCTTTGCTGCAAAGCATG
>OZ024740.1:53119220-53121720 GCA_964016885.1 Eledone cirrhosa
GTACATATGTATGCATGTATGTACGTACGTATGTATGTATGTATGTACGTATGTATGTATGTTCTTCTGGTTATATAATTTCACCAAGTTTTCCGAAAGAGAGAGTCGGTTTCTAACATAGACACAAGACTCTCTCATTGGAATTTACACAACATCAACTAGGTAGATATGTATGTATGCATGCATGTGTAGTTATGGATGTTATTGTATGTTTGGATGTGTATGGTTTGAGTTGTATGTGTGCATGTGTATATGCTTTGCATCTGTACATGTGTATATGCAGTTATTAGATGCAACATTTTTGGAATGTTTTACATATTTTTACTGTTCCATTAATGGATTGTACTTGTAATTTCCTAACTAGTTGTGTTCTTTCTGTTCCTGTGAAGCCTAGCTTCCTAAGATTTGTATTGAGGCAGTTACTAACACACCCCAGTGCCCCAATAATCACAGGCATAAATCTGACGGTGTAATCAGGGTGGAGTATCTGAAGGTTTCTCATCAGTTCTGCATAAATATTCTCCTTTTCACTAATCTTTGATATTATATTGGCATCTGCCGGGCAGCTAATTTCCACCCTTGTGCATGCCTTCTTCTCCCTGTCCCATATCATAATATCTGGTCTGTTATGCCTGCATTTTATTGGGGTTTTTACTGGAACATTCCACCATTACTCTTTCATATTATGTACATGGATGTCTTCCACATTTGTATGTATGTATGTAATTTTTATTCTTTTATTAATTTTGATCTTGGAACTTCGACTTTCATGTCGAGTATGTTGACTTTAGTACTTTGGATATATTTTATCAACTTCGCAAATGCATAACGCACTTTCGTTCGATGCACCGATTATCCTCAACGATAGTGCACACACATGCACACGCACAAAACACACACACACACACACACACACACACACACACACACACACACACACACACACACACACACACACACACACACATATGTGTATGTAATGTATCTCTATCGGTTTCGATAAGAAGTATTTCTGATATTTGAACAACGGAACAGCTCATTCATGAAGTTACCTAGCAAGTGGCTGAACATTCTACAAACACGCGCACCCTTATTTTAGTTCTCAGGGAGATTCAGCGTTACCGTGTATGACAAGATGCCACCGGAATCAATCTCTTAATGTTATAAGTTCAGTGAACTTATAACATTAAGTTCACATAAAGATATGTCACTATCTTAACACCAATTACTATATTTTATCTGACGAAAGCGCACTTAAATATTGGTGCCCTTGAAATACGTATAATAAAATAAATATGGTTTTATAACGATATTTTCCATTTATTAATATTATTCATATTAATGATACTCCAGATAAAATCTGTTGTAAAATTAACTTTGTTGAATAATCAACAAACCAAATAACTCATTGTTTATATATATATATATATATATATATATATATATATATATATATATATATATACATATATGCAAGGTTTTTTTATATGAAATCGTGAGTCGAAACAAATATTGTCATACATGGGGAGGGTCATATTGTTGTAATAACATTGCCAGAAATAATAACGGAACACACTCACTGTTTGGTTGGTTTTCGCTTCTGTATCTTTTATATCTCCATAGTTAATTCATTTGGCCATCAAAGTTTATCACTGACTGACCAACGGCCAAAAATACAGATATAAATACATATATATAGTCTAACAAAGTTCTTTCGTTGGACATCTGCAACATCACCGTTGGTCAGTCAGTGATAAATATTGATGGCCAAATAAATTAACTATGGAGATATAAAAGATACAGAAGTGAAAACCAACCAAACAGTGAGTGTGTTCCGTTATTTATTTCAGGCAATATTATTACAACAATTAGACCCTCCCCAAGTATATATATACATATATATATATGTGTGTGTTTGTGATAATATTTATGCATGTGTCTGTGTGTATGTATGTAAGAGTGTGTGTTCACATTTTGAATATATATAAATGCGTTCGAAGCTCAGTCAGTGTTAAATATAGTTGAAATGAAAAATTCATAATTCTGATGACAAATGTGAACTGTTGATATTGAAACAACTAGAATACAAAGGTTCTCAACGGGGGGCATATGCACCCCCGGGGGCGTTTCCGAACTCCAGGGGGGCGTTTGGAAGCAAGGTCGCGTTAGGGGGGGGGGGTGTTTGGAGCTGGGGGAGGGAGGTTTAGGGGGCGCTGGAAGGCTCTTTATTTTGGTAAGTTTTATAAGCCATATTTGTTTGTCTTTGAGACAGCCAGTGTGAATGAATTTGAATGAGCTTGCAGACAGCATAACTATAGTCTGACCGCAGCTGTGAGCAGGTGTGCAGGCATGTCCGGTAATTGAGACGTTAACCGGTAATTGAGATCCTAAAAATGGAAAAACCCACAGTCAACTTGGTCAAAGACACTTTGAGCGTAGCCAGTTAGAATCTTATCTTTCCTTCACCAATAACAATGTATTTCATGTCTGAAATTATTGA
>OZ024740.1:53134220-53146720 GCA_964016885.1 Eledone cirrhosa
GTCGGTGTGTGTGTGCGTGTGGATGGAGAAGGGTCGGAGAGGGTGGGGGAGAGGGGGAGTGCGGAATCCGGAGGCAGAGTAGATGTTTGTGAGGATACGCACGTGTGTGTGTGTTTTTTTTTGTGTGGTGTAGATACGTGGGAATGTATGGTTGCATGTGTGCGAAAATGGTGTAAGTGTTTGTGTGTATGTGTTTGTGTGTCGGATGGTGAAAACATCGGATGTTATCGGGTAGAATCCAAACAGAGTGACCAGCGCTGTAGGATGTGTGAGTGTGTCTGTGTGTGTGTGAGTGTGTCTGTGTGTGTGTGTGTGTGTGTGTGTGTGTGATTACTATTTATTTATACATAAGTGTATGTATGCAAGTTTAAAATCACACATATATAACACATACATATATGCATACATATATACATACATACATGCATATGTATATATGATTATATAGATATAATTACTTTAAAAGATTTATGAAAGGACCTGCCTATGTGTAACAGCAGGCTCCTCAGTGGTTGACGATACCAATATAGGACCTAGAAACATTGTGGCAGCAGCTGTATGGGAAATTCTTTTCAGGCCATGATCTTGCTGTGCCACGTTCCTTTCTCAGACTTTTTTTATTCCCATCACCATCCTGCAAGCATTCTCGAAGAAGGAAACAGCTTGGTGGAAGTTGTGTTACTAGATCATACAATTAGGGAACACAACTGACAACTGGAGATGCTCATGCCCTTCTGTTACATTAGCCAGTGAAGGATTCACCACAGAGCGCAATCGTAGGCAAGTGATGATTCTCCATCAAGGAATCATCTGCCTGTACACTGTACACTGAAAATATTCATGGCGACTTAAAAGAAAACGAAGAAATCGGATGTTTCTATCAAAGTAGAATAAAAGATAAATGGAATAAGAATGAAATATATTAAACCTTTGGCTCATTACTGTGACTAAGCAAGTGCAACGCGTATTTTACGTCGGCTATTTGCTGTCTACAACGAATATTTTTGTCCAGCGCTCTGCCGGTCTTTCCAGCCATTTTTAGTAATTAATAAACCTGTACAGTATATTTCAATAATAGTACATATTTATAACAGACACACGGTAAATAATTCCTTTATCGTCCCCAATATTTGTGTAGTATTTTATTTTATCGATTCTGGAATTGAGAGATCACAGCTCCGATAATATGGGCATGTGGTGAGAATGTCTCAGGAAGAGTCGCTGGACAGATTTTACGAGCAAAAACAACCGGAAGGAGACACAGGGGTAGACCCCGAGCAAGATGGTTGGATAACATCCAAGAGCGTGGCTGGTCTCGCTTGGGGATCCAGCCGGATAGTTGGAGACGGTTGCTTCTGACAGGAACCGCTGGAAGGAGTGTTTGAGGACTCTGCTCTCGTGACCCTCCCAAGAATGAGTTGGCGAAGAAGTAAAATAAGAAGAATATCCTGGAATGATGAAATGCAAATAAAGCCTTATAGGGGTTTGATCTTAGATCGTAAACAACCTATAAAAATAACACAAAATGTCCTATCTAATGCTCTAACGATTACGCCAGTTCATGTCCTCTCAAAATTTACTTATGTATCTGTTTCCAACCCTTTTAACCATTCCCAAGAAATGTATTATCAGAAGGTTTGTTTTGTGTTAATAACCAAAACCCGGTTATATCTATTTAAATAATTTCTTCATTTATTTGTGAGATACCTCATCGTCTGTTAGAACGGATACTTCATTCATTCATATATATATATATTAGAAAGTGAGGTTTTTTTTACAAAAGGAAAAATAACCGAGGTGTCCTACACGAGTGAAAGTATAAAGAAAAAGAGATGAAATCGAAAATGCAACTGGAGTCTTATTTTTAAAAAAAATATATATATTTATTTGGTTCCTTTACCGGTTTCGCAGTTCTTTTGCTTTTCAAAAGGTGAGTTGAGATGGAGGGTCTGTGGTTTTTCTCACATCTGGTTGGTCTCTGAATGTTACTTGTTTTATATGGAAAAAGTGGCTCGAAATGCCAGGTTTCTCGAGAAGTAATTTGATTGGTTTGTCAATAATTATAATAAATTTCCCGCCAGTTCGCGTTACAATAGTTCTTCAAATAAGAGGGGGGAGGGGCGGTTGTCACAGGTTTTTTTTTTCATATATGAGTGTTTGAATTTCTTTTTACTTGAAAAAAGGGGCTCACGAAGGCTTTTTTTTGGTTGGTTATAAATGAAATTATGGCTTTCACGTGAACAAGTTTTCATTAAATTTTCGTGCCCTTATTTGGAAATCCATTCTGTAGCCTTTTTAGAGAATTTTATGATAAGTGAAAGATAATGGTCAAGAGAAAGGGATGGGAGAATTGTTCTGGTTCAGTGAATATGGTTAGTTCGCTGGGGTGTCAGAATTCAGATTTTCTATTGAATAAAGAAAGTAAAGATATGTATGTTTATTTGTGTGCTTGTGTGTGTGTGCGTGTGTGTGTTGTGTGTGTTGTGTGTGTGTGTTTGAATTTCTTTACTTATATATATATATATATATATATATATATATATATATATAAACAAAGGAATTGTGGTAAGGAACCAGATGGACCATAACGCACCAGAGTACTCAATACTTAGGGTAGTAGAGTGGGAAATAGCAAAAATTGTGACCCCGACGGCAGAGCTCAAACCGTTTCGACGGCTATTTCTGGACTAAATTAGAATTTTTAGCCTGGTCAATAAATAGCCGAACTTGTCAAGGGGGTAACTTCCTTATATGGGAAGATTGTAGTTGTCAAGAGGATTGGTTAAAATTTGTTGTAAACACAAATAAGTCTATCATGGCATTTGGTGGGAGGTAGGGGTGGCTGGACTTGCCTATTTTAATAAATATATATATATATTTATTAAAATAACAGATTTAAGTTTAAGCAAAGAATCGCTGCTTTCACGCTTAACGGGATCTTTAAGGGTGAAAGCAGCGATTCTTTGCTTAAACTTTAATCTGTTATTTTAATAAATATTTGCTCTAGGATTCTTATATATTTGATATATATATTTATCCTTATCGAGCCCTCTTTGGATTTTAGTCTTCAAATTTATATATATATATATATATATATATATATATATATATATATATATATATATATATATATATATATCTATATCTATATATATCTATATATATCTATATATATATATATATATATATATATATATATATATATATATATATACAACTCGGAAAGTAGTTGGGAGTACGCGAAAAGGAGTAAGAAGACCGTTCAGTTGCTTCAACGACGCAAAAACCGTTCCTGTGTTGGTGATATATGTGGTAAATACACCCAGTATACGTTGTAAAGAATATATGTGCGTGTATCTCCCTCCCCCTCTCTCTCTGTATGTATATATATATATATATATATATATATATATATAAAATGTATAATAAACAATACAATATAATTACCTCATTACCAGACGTTTCCCGAATAAGACGAATACAAGAAACGTCCTCATTCGTTCGTCAGACAAGGCAAGACGAACGAATGAGGACGTTTCTTGTATTAGTCTTATTTGGGAAACTTCTGGTAATGAAGTAATTATATTGTATTGTTTATTATACATTAAATTTAGCTCTGTAACTTACATAGAGCACTCTTCACTCCTATGACTTTTTCAATTTTCAACGGAAACTTCAATACTTATATATATATATATATATACATATATATATATATGTGAAAAATTCAGGACCCCGACGGCTGAGCTCCGGCCGTTTCAACAGCTAGATCCGAAATAAAGCGCCGGTATTCGGGCGGCGGGAATCTAGCTCGTCTCCTGGGGTGGGGTGGGGTGTTAAGTCCATATATGGGCATATATCTATTTATTGTTATATTCCCAACATATATACACAACAATATCATAATTTTCATGAATCCCATAGTTATTACTCCTTTGGGATCTCTATTGAAATTACATAATATACATTGCATTGCATTTATTTCCAAACACAAATTACTTTATTTTGCTGTGAACAAATATTCAAACTTTTCTAAACGATAGATGAAATTTCAAATGCATTTTATTTCTAAATATATTTTACAAGTCATATCGTTAGCTGTGTTCAAAATGAAGCTCGACCACTTTTCCTTTCTCTCAAATGTTAAATAAATGAAATTTAAAGTATGGAATAGATTCTATCGGCCAGAAGGAATCAATGTTTTAAATAGGAACTTCTTGAGTGCTATAAAACAATATTTAAGTAATCGGAAAACCGAAACCAGCAAGGGATTTCAGTTCCTGGTAGTGAAGATTCATAATTTATCTCACCCCGAAAAATGACCGTTACAACAGGCAAAAACCATAATACTTCTCAATTTCCTACCTAGATATGTCGAGTGCTTTCTAGAATTTAGCTATCTTATAAGCCAGATAATATGATTAAAAACTAACACAAAGAATTAGAGTAGAAAATCATGTAAAGGGATAGTAGCGTTACTATCGACTCTCTTTAATTCGAAGAGTTCAAATCCTGTAAATATCAACTTTGTATTTTGTCTCTTCGGGGACGATGAAAATACCAGTAATTGACTAACAAACTTTACACTTGAATTTAAACAAAATCAATAACAAATTACCATTTATCGCAGAGGATATTTGATGAAACAAACATTTCAAAGAATATATTGTTTTATTTTTATTTTGGTTTTATCTATTTTTCTGCACTAAATACTTAGTCAAAAGAAATTTCAAACGAAAACCTATAAATCTAAGGGCATTTTATTGAGATGCTAATTGAAATAGGTAACAGTCAATGACTTTGAATCAAACAGATGTATCTAAGCATATGCTCCTCCGTATAAAAAGTTTCAAATCTTCAAAATTTTCGACTATAAAAATATAAATGAAAGTTAATGAAAAATATTTAAGACAAACATAAATTCATATTCATGTAAGAAAATCATATTTTCACATTAAAAATATATTAAAGAAAAAAAAAATAAGCAAAAGGAAAATATACAATAATTAGTATATGCAATAATATTAATAAAAATAAAATTTAAACAATAAGAAAAACGAAACTGGTATAATTATATCAAAACATGTTCAACAATGCTTCAGGACGTTTCTTTAAGGGATCTGATCATAAAATGGTGAGAATTTTTCCATTAAAATTCAAGTGATACACGTTTGTATTTTGAATTTTTAATGAAGAAAATTTCAATATTTCTGGAGTTCTCGACAATCATTCCCACACTTTTGTATTTTTTTAAATTATTAAAAAAAAAAATCAGAAATATTACAGTTTTGATGATTTAACATATTTGGAATTTCAAAATTATCTTACTCACCCCCAAACGTCAATTTCTCTAGCATCGTAATGATAGCCACAGCAAGATAGCCACGTTACATTTAGCAGGAACGCAGCGCCTACCCTCAGGTATTATTTGCAAAATAATATTAACCATTACCGTTACTACTACTACTACTACTACTACTACAAGACGACGTCAAACCAAAAAGTGAACTTTTAATATGGTATTTAAAGAAGTATTGTTCCGACACCAGGCTGTTCCGAGAAGAAAGATTTAAAGTTCCTCGTTCATGAATCTCTGGACACCATTGATGCACTCTTTACGGTCTGAGTTTAACTCCCACAGAGGTTAGCTTTCCCTTTCATCCTTACTTTGGCGATAAAATAAAGTACCAATCACGCACTGGGGTTGACGTAATCGATTTTTCCTCTTCCCCCAAATTGTTGGCCATGTGCCTAAATCAGAAGTCATGCCGAGGTTGACTTTGCCTTTCATCCTTACGGGGTCGATAAAATAAAGTACCAGTAATGCACTGGGTAATTGCTGGCCTTGTGCCTAAAGTAGAAACAATTATTTTTTCATCACTAGAAGGCGGTTTATCAACCCTTTATCAAATTCCACCTTGGCTAACTTTAACTTTTATTGTTTCAGGAATGATAAAATAAAGTACCAATCAAGTACTTAGGTTGATTTAATTTGCACCTACCAAAGAAAAAAAAAAAAAAAAAAAATTTCTGGTCTTGTGTTTAAAGTAGAAATCATTACTTTTTATCGTAGGTTGTATATGTTAATTTTCAAGAACATTTTAATATGAAAGTGAAATATTCTGAATCACGAATTTGTTTTTTCCTTGGTGTCATTAAGATGTTGATGTACCTTTGCAATTTTGCAAATGTTATACCAATTTATCGTTAGTTTTAGAAGTCTAATAGCGCACTGTTAAATCATTGCAGAAATTGGGCTTCAGTATTGTACACCATTACTTCTTTGTATAGATTTGTCTTTCTACGTTCTTTTAGGAAGTATCCCGTTAGAATACTCACTACAAATCTGTGATGATGCAACTACCACAAATAAAAGTATACTCAAACCCATTCCCGATTGATAGAATTGACCCTTCAACACACATAATCGCTATATCCCTGACGTCGTTTCTAACCCAACTATAATATATTTTCAAAATTCTCCTCACTTATTCATGGCTTAGTCAGATGAAAAATGACAGCCTTCATGCACATTATTCAGATTTTAGAAACTGGTAGTAAGAAAGGAGGAAGAAATGAAATTATCCAGAACCAAATTCGTACAACTGTGCTAAAGAAACACAAGGGCCAGATTACATTTATCCACCTGACGGATATCCACATAATGTTTGTATTGCCATATTTCACTTACAAATCTTTCGTGGATTTGATTTAGAAGCATTCATCCCAAATCAGTAATATTGCGATAAGAACATCTGAATTATACAACCAGACTTTCATCCAAATCTTTTCAACCGATTCACTTTTCTTCACCCTATTAAATCAAAGGTATTTCCTCAACCAAATCCCATTCTAAACCAACTTTAATCATCAATTACCCAACTTTCCTTCCTTAATATCTCTTAATCTCATGTTGTCTCCAAATCACTAAAACAAAATTTCAACCTGAAGGCATTCAAACAGGATGTCGCCAACCTCATCGTAATATGACAGTTTGACTATTCTAAATGCTATGGTATTTTAAATCACATATTCTAATATACACACACACATGGACTGGACATACACGCATATATATATATATATATATATATATATATATATATATATATATATATATATATATATATATATATATATTTATATATATATATTTATATATATATATATATATATATATTTATATATATATATATATATATATATATATATATATATATATATATATATATATATATATATATATATATACACGCACATATATATATATGAGAAATGTAAATCTGAGCCTTTCGAATATTAATAATAATACTCGATTCGTTTGCAATTATGCAGCCTCTTTAAGCCATGTGAGTAGGATGACCCCGCCAGGTTTTTTCTTGTGTTGGATGTCATACTAATAATGTAGTATACTGTTAAAGCCAATAATTGTTTCTACTTTAGGCACAAGGCCAGCAATTACCCAGTGCATTACTGGTACTTTATTTTATCGACCTCGTAAGGATGAAAGGCAAAGTCAACCTCAAAGCCAATAATGACACTAAATCGCACATTGGAGCTACTGCTAACTCTTTCAAGACTTGTTTTAATTCTCATAGAAATTCATTTAAGAATAGTAATTTAACAATTTCTACTTCTTTAGCCAGACATATAAATGCGCTAAAACTCTTAAATATTGAATACTCTTTAGTCTGGGATATCTTAGCTAAATTCACTCCTTACAAAGGTTGTAAATGTCATTGTGATCTCTGTTTCTTATGTCTAAACCCAGCCCAATGAATGATCGCAACGAGATTGTAATTAATTGTCATCATCGTTTAGCATACTCGTTCGCTAACAGGGTTTTTGATCCCACTTAGATTCCATTAGTTAAATTGACTATTTTACTTACCCTTTTTTAACTATTCCTTTTTAACCCTACACTCAACTTATCTAACCTTCACTTTTTAACTACCTCAAATTTTCTTCCTAATTGATTTATATCATATTTTTTTCTTTTTTAATATTTTAACCCATGTTATATTAATATTATTTTTTTTTTACTTCCACTTATGATATTATTTTAATTTATGACTATGATCCGTTATCCCTTATAGTTCTTTTACTCACTCATATTTACAATTATTTATAATACACTTCCTATAGCATCCCCCTATATAATTTCTTTTTTAGTGTTAACAATTACCACTTTGGCCTTTCTCCAGTTTTTATACACTCCCTGACTATATTCTTTATATACCCCTTATTTTAAATAATTAATTTTGATTGTATGTATAATTTTCTTCTTATCATCTATTATATTTTTTCTACTTTTTTATCTCCCTTTCTTCACAGTTATGCTCGTTGTTATAACTACTTCCGGGTTCATGTTTTCTCCATTTTTTTAAATGGTTAAATCTCTAATATGTGGACAGGTATTCTTCAAGTTTTACATTTATTCTCAGTGAAATGTACTTTTGAATTTTTATGTTTATTTATTCTTTTCAGCTCCGATAAGGAGACCATATCAAACTTTTCTTTTTGATATCACTTACTATTATCGATTTTATAATCGATAATTATCATCTGTACATGAAGAATATTGATATGGTTTCTGAAACAATTGCCAGCCATTAAACATATTTGTTCAAGAATTTGGTATGGTTTCCTCTAACATTTAATCTCTCTCTCTCTCTCTCTCTCTCTCTCTCTCTCTCTCTCTCTCTCTCTCTCTGTATATATATATGTATATATATATATATATATATATAGGAAGAGAGTCAGGACCCCGACGGCTGGGCTCCGGCCGTTTCGGCAATTTGATTCGAACTATGCCAGTAGTATTATAATGCTGGCTTAGTTCGGATCTAGCTGTCGAAACAGCCGGAGCTCAGCCGTCGGGGTCCTGACTCTTTTTCCTATTACCCACTTTACTACCCTAAGTATCGAGTACTCTGGTGCGTTATGGTCTACCTGCTTTCTTACCACACTTTCTTTCTTTATATATATGTATATATATATATATATATATATATATATATATATATATATATATATATATATATATATATATATATATATATATATATATATATATATATATATATATATATATATATATATTTAGAAACACACAGATACATGCGGACACACACATATATACATGAATGCATCCGCACCCAACTGTGAGTTAAGGGTGCCAACTTCACCGATGTTGCTCAATGAATGACCGGGACAGACCAATTCAGTTTGAACCAGACTGAACCAGTATCAGAGTTAAAAATACATTATGAAGAGAGAAGAAACATTTAGATATAATTAGTAATAAAATGTATCATACCTAAACTGTTCCTAAATTCCTCGACTACGTAGTTTCGTGGCATAAACAAAAACAATATATCAAAGAGTCCTTGCGAGGTCTGCCGACTTATCAAGAGGATACCTCATTTTACTAGTCTCAAGAACGCGTCTACACGACGTGAGAAAGAATCCCAAAAGGCGGAGGGGGAGATAGTCACGCGATATAACGGTCGAGAAACAGAGCTAAGCCTCTTATAACCACGAAGAAAATACCACGGAGGCGGAGGGGGTATTCATATCGAGGCCGTAGAAGAGGTAGTGAAGAAGGCGAGAAGTATGAGTAATGGAAGCTTTCCAGTTGTCCCCACACTTCAAAGATTGCTCGACCAGAGGGAGTTATTAATATATTTAGAAACACACAGATACATGCGGACACACACATATATACATGAATGCATCCGCACCCAACTGTGAGTTAAGGGTGCCAACTTCACCGATGTTGCTCAATGAATGACCGGGACAGACCAATTCAGTTTGAACCAGACTGAACCAGTATCAGAGTTAAAAATACATTATGAAGAGAGAAGAAACATTTAGATATAATTAGTAATAAAATGTATCATACCTAAACTGTTCCTAAATTCCTCGACTACGTAGTTTCGTGGCATAAACAAAAACAATATATCAAAGATATAGAGTCCTTGCGAGGTCTGCCGACTTATCAAGAGGATACCTCATTTTACTAGTCTCAAGAACGCGTCTACACGACGTGAGAAAGAATCCCAAAAGGCGGAGGGGGAGATAGTCACGCGATATAACGGTCGAGAAACAGAGCTAAGCCTCATATATATATATATATATAAATATATATATATATATATATATATATTTATATATATACATACATTCATGCATACATACATGCGTGCATACATACATACAAACAAAATACTATCAAGTGTCTGAAAAAGGCTCAATGCATATATAAATATATGCAATGGACAGCGAATAAGATACATGAAAAAATTAGAAATAAGAAAGTTAAATCCATTTAAAAGTATGTAAACAATCTTTATACCAATACGTATAAACCAATATGTATAAACTTTAGTCCCTGTGTAATTAACGAGGCTCATAATAGTTTTGCTTTCAATTAAGTCTATAATAAGAGTGGCTTAATTTTTCTTAGTAAAAAGCGTCATTGTGATATCATCTACTTCGCTTCCTCAATCACTAAACTCTCCTCTATGTCTGAAGGTAATTATTGATCATTCAATATTCTATTGATTAAATTATGTGGATAATTAATCTCAGATATAAATAAAGTGCATAATCATGAAAGTAATATTTAAGATATTATATACAATTAGAAAAATCCTATCAATGAAAATCAATACATACTGAAGCAAATATCTAAATACGTAACAAATAGATGCACAGCATTTCATAAGGTCCTCAATACATGCAAAAAGCATCTGCTTCTTCGCCCATTTATTTCTGAGAGGATCGCGGAGCAGAGTCCTCAAACACTCCTTCCAACTGGTCATGTCAGAAGCAACTGTCTCCAACCGATCTAGCTGGTTCCCCAAGCGAGACTAGCCAAGCTTATAGATGTTATACAAACATCTTGCTCGGGGTCTACGACTGGGTATCCTACCGGTTGGTTTTGTCCTCAAAATCTGTCCAGCGATTTTTCCTGAGAAATTCTATCCCATAGAATCTGTGATCTTTAAATTCGGAGAAATAGTGGCTCTACCTAGAGTGGCACTCTGATCTTCGAGCTACTCACTCTATCGAGTAACGTTATTCCAAAGACCCTTCGGAGGAACATCATTTGGGCCGCTTGTATTCGCGATCGTATACGCCAAATACATAAATGTAGAAAGATTTGAATTACGAAAAAGACAGAAAAGAACGAGGTTGGTCGCCAGATCTGAGCAGGGGAATTATGTTTGCATTTAATCTTTTCATTAATGCATTACTAGAGATGGGAAGCAGGATTTGAACGCACAGCACAGGAAGAGATACTGCAGTATATTCCGTCTGATATTTTAACAATCCATTAATCCACCTCCCCTGGACTGGTACCTTATTTATCGACCTCGAATTGATGAAAGGTAAAATTGACCTCTTCAGGATATCATCGATAAGCGCAAAGAGTCGGAATAAATACTGAGGCATTGAATTCGACGCGTGTAGAAATGCTTTTCCAGCATGTATAATTAATGAAGCGACGGATAACGAGCTCATAGCCCTGTCTTCAAAACTATCAATAGGGTGAATGGTAATCTCACAGTTTCTATGTGTGTCCATTAATCCTGACGCGGAAAGTACTGCAGATAATCGTGCGCTAAGCATACAAAGCGTCATAGTTCTTTTGTCACTTATTCTGTGAACTCCTCAATGACTATTTGTTCTCTTCTGCGCCTCCTCTTCTTTCTGGTCTTAATCTGTCACTCAATCTTGTCTTTTTTGTAGTATTTTATTTCGTGATTTGTGTTTGCACATACGTTTGCGCCTGCTCTTTCGCCACTGAGTGTGTCTTTGTGTTTTGTCATGTCTATGTGTGTGTTATGTGTGTGTGTGTGAGTGTGGGGGGGGGGGGTATCTTTCACTGTTTGTGTTTTTTTCTCCTATTATATTGGCGGTGGATTGGCAGTATCGGTAGCGGGTCGGACGCCATGCTTTCCACCATAGTTACGTCCATTTACGATCTGAGTTCAAATCCTGCCGAGGTTGACTTTGCCTTTCATCCTTACGGGGTCGATAAAAAAAGTACCAGTAATGCACTGGGTATTTGCTGGTCTTATGCCTAAAGTAGAAACAATTATATCTTCAGTTGCTAGGTTGCGGGCTGTTACTATTCCATTCGTGCTTTCTGTTCAGGCTAGGTCGATCTTCTATTATATGTGTCGCCTCCGTAATTATTCTGAGCGTTGCGACGGCTCTGTATGTAGATAGGATCATTATTTCTCTGTTACCTATTAGTCCCCTGTGTTCCAGTTTGGCGTGTTGGTATAACACTGATTAGATTTTCACTTGAAAGATAAAGTGAAACTGAAAATCCTATGGTACACGTGTTTTTATTGGCAATGATGGCAACATGACCATCTCCACACACACACACACACAGACACACATATATATATACACACACACACACACACACACACACACACACACACACACACACACACACATATATATATATATATAAGGAA
>OZ024740.1:53151720-53161720 GCA_964016885.1 Eledone cirrhosa
TGTACATATATATATATATGTATATATATATATATATATATATATATATATATAAATTTATATATATATATATTTATATATATATACATATATATATATATATATATATATATATATATATATATATATATATATATATATATATATATATATATATATACCATCTTTATTATATCACTATATATATATATTTATATATATATATATATAATATATATATATTTGCGCGTGTGTGTGTGTGTGTATGCATGTGTGTCTGATTATTTGTTTTTTATTTGTTTTTTATTTCTGTCAAACAAATGAGGAGCTTTAGGAGATATGTTTCATTCTTTCAGAGAAATATTGGTGTCAGCTTTTATGAAAGAATGAGATTATTTTTCCGAGTCCATTTCTATCTGGAAGCATAATTTTGTGTTCAAATTTTGAGCAACGCGCAATTTTACGCTGCGCCAGCTTCCCATGTAACGCTATCAGCAACACTTAAGTGTGTGAAGTTGAGAACATGCCTACCTCCTGCAGTGGTGTGCAAGACAACAAACCTGTGCATATGGCGTGTGCACAACAGTACACACATACAGAATTCAGATATCGAGATTATATTGACATGTACTGTTGATTTCCGAGCATGCTCTTTACCCCAAGCTAAACATTCAATTATGAAAGATGTGTAATGTTGGTTGTACTGGCAACGAAGAACGTTCGAGAGCGTTTCGAAATTCAACATTTAATTATTTACATACTACTACTACTACTACTACTTCTACTACTACTACTACTACTACTACTACTACTACTACTACTACTACTACTACTACTACTACTACTACTGCTGCCGCTGCTGCTACTACTACTACTACTACTACTACTACTACTACTACTACTACTACTACTACTACTACTACTACTACTACTACTAGTACTACTACCACTACTACTACTACTACCACCACCACCACCATTATACAATGTACACACTATAATACGAGTAATAAATTTTGAAAGAATATTCATTAAAGAACTCTTTATATTTGGTTTAATCAATTTATGTAGTATATTTTGTATTTTCGTTTTGTATTTTTGATCCAAAGGCCTTTATTGTTTTTATGTTTGGGACATTTCAACTATAGCAGTAACAATAAGAATAACATTTCCCCATCAAAATTATTCAACAAACCAGCATTATTAAACTATGTTCGTATAGTTATATTTCTTTTGCAGGAGTTGTATTTCTTTTTTTAGAGATTTGTTAACACGTCTATCCCCAAACTTGATTTGAAAAAATTCTAAGACGGGAATGCTTTTTTGCCTATCTGCCTATCTATCGATTTATCTATCTATCTATACGTGTGTGTATATATATATATATATATATATATATATATATATATATATATATATATATATATATATAACCCATGTGCCACCACGCAGCACTCCATTTTTCTTATATATATATATATATGTGTGTGTGTGTGTGCATAGGGCAATAAATAAAATTCTAATTTTATTTTTAATATTCGGTAAGGCCAGCCGTGACTCGCTCGGTATGCAAATGAGGTTACTCAGTCGATGTGTAATTAAGAAAATACTATATATTTTCAACCGTTCAACAGACTGGCAGAGGTATACAGTCCTGATGAAGAAACATGTTGATTGTTCCTCAAAGCCAGTATTGAACAAACAGGTGACGATCAATCACCGACACAGCACAGCTTCAAATCGAGTCATTTGTTTACAAACGAATCGAACATTATTATTAATGCTTGATATAACACATACGTACATATGAATATGTATATATATATATATTTATATATATATATATATATATAATATATATATATATATATATATATACGTTATTCCGGGTTGAATCGGAGGTAACCACAGTAAGTAAGGTACTCAATACAATATATATATATATCCAGGGGGTGTAACTTGGAGTTACTGCAGGTTCACCCAGGTGAGCACTCGATGTTTAGGTTCACTTCTGTGATGAGGTGTAGAGCTACACAGAGTGTAATATATTGAAAGGATAGCAAGGACGATTGGTTATTCCTTCATTGCATTTATTGGTAGGTGATGCGCGTTTCGCCACTGATCAGCTCAAGGTTCGATCTGTATCGATCCTACCCGACTTATTAATCGGCGGCTCGACGGACCCTTTAAAATGCTATAAGAAAATGAAATACATGCTATGTGGTAAAGTCAGAGTTTCAAGAGTTTGAGAATATGAGTTGTTTTGATTGGTGGGAAGGATCAAGGGGATGTACTGGCCTGTAGTGTATGTGAGGGTGGGTGAGATGTTGGTGACGGTCGTTGGCTGTGATGGGCTGTGGTGTGGTGTAGGCGGGTTGGATTTGGCCTGTAGTGTATGTGGGGTGGATGTGATGATGAGATGTTGGTGACGGTCACTGGCTGGGATGGGCTGTGGTGAGGTGGTGGCGGGTTGGCCTTGGCCTGTAGTGTATGTGGGGGTGAATGTGATGATGAGATGTTGGTGACGGTCACTGGCTGGGATGGGCTGTGGTGTGGTGGTGGCGGGTTGGCCTTGGCCTGTAGTGTATATGGGGGTGGATGTGATGATAAGATGGTGGTGACGGTAGCTTACTGGGATGGGATGTGGTGTGAGGTTAGTGTGTTGTCGGTAGACGGGTTGGCGTGTGTGGGGTGTGGTTGTGGTGTTGTTGTTTATGGTAGTGGCGTTTGTGATGGTGTGGTAGTTGTGTTGGTGGTGTCGAGTCCTTGGGGAGATACATACCTAGACACTCTTAGTCTGACAAATGCGTTGTATATATATATATGTATACATACGCATATATACTGATATATATACAAACGTACACACCTACATACACACACACACACCCGCGCCCACACATATCCACGCACACATATATATCCATATGCATATATACACACATGTATGTGCATGCGCGTGTGTGAATATATAGAGAGAGAGTGGGGGAGTATCGGTGGGGGTGGCGTACGACAAAGATGGAGGGAAGGTGAGAGCCAATGGAGATGGTGTTATACATATAGACATACACATACATACACACATACACACATACGGATATGCGCACATATACGTACACACACGTATACATAAACATACACATACACACACACACACACGTATACACACACACATACATGTATATATACATATACCTATATATATATATATACATATATATATATATATGTGCATACACGCACGCATATATATACGCACGTCTCAGCGTGTATGACCATTTTAACTTATGTTTATAGCTCTGGTATCTTCTTCATATCCATGGAGCGCTTGTCTGCACAATATGGAAGTTGCGTTTCGCTAATTTCTACCTGCCGAAATGCGATTCTCGCTAAATTTATATTTGTATTAATCTCCCAAGTCAAGCGATTAACCAGTTAATTTTTTTTTTTTTACTTTTTAGTTAATTCTATTGACTGATTAATCGCTTAAGTTTATTTTAAAAACAACTCGGTCGAGAGCTTAATTCGTTTTGTGCGGTTTTTGCAATTTTTTGCAATCTCCCCTTAGAATCTCATGTGCTTTCATAACCTGCGAGATTCTGGCGCAAGGAAACAAAAACCTGTTGAGAAAGCGATGCCTTGTTCGATCATTATACCAAAAGCTTATATTTTATAAGCAGACAGTATTATTGGTTTAGGTGTTGCAGAAACCCAATTTCGGCGTATTCCATCTTCCCCGAGGGTTTCAATCATATCTCATTTTGTTTGACGCGTTTAGCTTGTTCGCTTTTTTGGCTATGGTGGTTAATGGCTTCTTAACCATCGTCTCAGCGTGTATGACCATTTTAACTTATGTTTATAGCTCTGGTATCTTCTTCATATCCATGGAGCGCTTGTCTGCACAATATGGAAGTTGCGTTTCGCTAATTTCTACCCGCCGAAATGCGATTCTCGCTAAATTTATATTTGTATATATATATATATGTGTGTGTGTGTGTGTGTGTGTGTGTGTGTGTGTGTGTGTGTGTGTGTGTGTGTGTGTGTGTGTGTGTGTGTATGTGTGTGCTAGGGTGAGAAATATAATTCTAATTTTATATATATATATATATATAAATGCATATATATATATATATTCAGAGTTTAAACAGTCATTTACAATTAATTAGCTCAAAGAAAGAAGCATTTCTGAGCCGTGAAATACAAGTTAATATAAATTGATATATTATAAACACATAAGTGTTTGCATTGCAAAAGACTAAGTCAGCTAGAATGAAATAAACTAATTAAAATAAATATAGTTTGTTTGTCTCGATATAAATCAATAAAAACAAGCTTATATTGGCAAAAGCCGTGATTCCTGGACAAATTTAAATTTCAAAATCCAAACCTGCTCCGTAGATGAATTTGAACCTCAAAACTTAAATATGTTTCGCAATGATGGTATAAAAAGTGAAATATTCAATATTCTGTGCTTATCAACAGGAATCCAGTGAAATTAAAACATTTCACCTCCAAAAATTTTGTAGGACTGGTTAACCAGTACAAACGCACGCGGTACAACCAGCTATCTAGCTATCTCATACTCACAGTGCTAGAAATAACAGCCGTTTATATGGGATTAAAAATTAGCTCAACACGTAAGGAGCCGTATTATATTTAGAGTTTAAACAGTCATTTACAATTAATTAGCTCAAAGAAAGAAGCATTTCTGAGCCGTGAAATATAAGTTAATATAAATTGATATATTATAAATACATAAGTGTTTGCATTGCAAAAGACTAAGTCAGCTAGAATGAAATAAACTAATTAAAATAAATATAGTTTGTCTGTCTCGATATAAATCAATAAAAACAAGCTTATATTGGCAAAAGCCGTGATTCCTGGACAAATTTAAATTTCAAAATCCAAACCTGCTCCGTTGATGAATTTGAACCTCAAAACTTAAATATGTTTCGCAATGATGGTATAAAAAGTGAAATATTCAATATTCTGTGCTTATCAACAGGAATCCAGTGAAATTAAAACATTTCACCTCCAAAAATTTTGTAGGACTGGTTAACCAGTACAAACGCACGCGGTACAACCAGCTATCTAGCTACCTCATACTCACTGTGCTAGAAATAACAGCCGTTTATATGGGATTAAAAATTAGCTCAACACGTAAGGAGCCGTATTATATTTAGAGTTTAAACAGTCATTTACAATTAATTAGCTCAAAGAAAGAAGCATTTCTGAGCCGTGAAATACAAGTTAATATAAATTGATATATTATAAACACATAAGTGTTTGCATTGCAAAAGACAAATTCATCTATGGAGCAGGTTTGGATTTTGAAATTTAAATTTGTCCAGGAATCACGCCTTTTGCCAATATAAGCTTGTTTTTATTGATTTATATCGAGACAGACAAAGTATATTTATTTTAATTAGTTTATTTCATTCTAGCTGACTTAGTCTTTTGCAATGCAAACACTTATGTGTTTATAATATATCAATTTATATTAACTTGTATTGTATATATATATATATATATATATATATATATATATATATATATATATATATATATATATATATTAAAACAGGGGGGAAGAAAAAAATGGCTTCACTTGTGCTTTCAACAAATTTATTTTCTTCACAAAATTCAAAAAGAATTTTTTTCCCGGATTAGAAAAAAATTTTTTAAAGTTGTGTATTCATGGAATTTATGACACTCACAGAGGTTTAGTGCTGTATCCACCATGGCACTGAAAACTGGGGCGTAATAAAATACATTGCAAAAATGATTTGGAATTTCGTCAATACCAGGTCTCAACGTGTTAGGGAAGATATATGCAATTGTATAATTTTCATAGGTTTTACAATAAAAAGCGTGTTGGCTATATATATAAACTAATTCTTATTAGGAATCGAACCAGAATAACTAATACCCGACCTGTGGAAGTATTGAATTACTGATGTATTATCCTTATAAAAGCCTGTAGCCGCACATTGATTAGCTAGGGTCATATAGAGTGATCTCTCCTTTTTATCATGCAATGTGACTTTACTGAGAGAATTGGCAGAATACAAATAGAAAATCAGCGGACATTACACGCTGTCGCGCTATTATCGGCTTAAGTGGATGGTGTGAGAGGGGAATACGATAATGTTGATATTATTCATTAGCTTAAAGATTGTTTTCCTTTTATTCTGAGAAAGAAGTATCTGGAGGCAGATAGTTGAGTGGATATGGTGTTCGGACTACCGGCTGAAGGGTTGATGATGTGTTGTACTCAGCTACTAGTACTGCGGTACCATGTGTCCATATATCCATGATCAATGGTCTTCACATTTAAAATCTTATTCCCATCTCATTCTAGATAATTCTAAATAGCCATCCACAAATAGAGATACGTTACCACAATATATATCCATATGTTATGTGTGTATATACATATGTTTTATATATATATATATATATATATATATATATATATATATATATATATATATATATATATATATATATATATATATATATATATATATATATATATATACAGCACACCTACGTATATATGTTTATATATAAAATAATATCTAACATGTTTTAGGAGAACAATACAGTAATATATATATGTAATTAATAATATTGAGATATGTAATTCTGCTCCTAACATCAACATTTGGTTGAGCTGACTTATTAGACATAACGTGTCTCTAGCAATCCAGCTGGCCAGCCCGTATCCGTATTCCTATACATTGTCCATGTGCTTTTATATTTCATGTTGAATCTATCATGGTTGATTGTTTCTAGTGCGTTTAGTAAGATAAATTCTACTGAAGAGCGGTTGGATGTCTTTATGGAGCCAATAATTTAATAGACGGTAGATTGGCAGTATCGGTTGAGCGTCAGACGCCATGCCTTGCTGCATAGAGTTATGGCCCTTTTCGTTCTGCGTTCAAATCCCGCCGAAGTTAACTTTGCCTTTCATCATTACGCGGTCGATAAATAAAGTACCAATAATGCACTGAGGTAATTGCTGGCCTTGTGCCAAAAGTAGAAATAAGTATTTAATAATTGTTTCTACTTTAGGCACAAGGCCAGCAATTACCCAGTGCATTACTGGTACTTTATTTTATCGACCCCGTAAGCAAGAAAGGCAAAGTCAACTTCGGCGGGATTTGAACTCAGATCGTAAAGGGACGTAACTATGCTGGAAAGCATGGCGTCCGACCCTCTACTGATACTGCCAATCCACCGCCCTTCATATAAATAAGTATTTAATAATGGCACCATTTTCTCCTAGACTCTGACACAGCTGTATAGAATTTAAGAGTCGGTCTTTTACCATCTTTATGTAAATTCATTTATTTACTTTCTGATTTTCTTATGTCATTGTACCTAGGTGAGGTTACCATTTTAGGAATACGATTGGGACTACATTGATGTGGAAAGCACGTTCCAGAGAGGAATGGACGGCGTGCTGTGACCAGCGGCGCCGATTGGACGCACGACAGACTGGTCGGTCAGGGTGGTCAAGGTGATATATATATATATATATATATATATACGCAGGGTATTGTACACATTTTCTTTAGTTAATACCTACAGATGTATATATATATATATATTTATATATATATATATATATATATTAGAAAGTGAGGTTTTTTTTTACAAAATGAAAAATAACCGAGGTGTCCTACACGAGTGAAAGTATAAAGAAAAAGAGATGAAATCGAAAATGCAGCTGGAGTCTTATTTTTTTTAAAAATATATATATTTATTTGGTTCCTTTACCGGTTTCGCAGTTCTTCTGCTTTTCAAAAGGTGAGTTGAGATGGAGGGTCTGTGGTTTTTCTCACATCTGGTTGGTCTCTGAATGTTACTTGTTTTATATGGAAAAAAGTGGCTCGAAATGCCAGGTTTTTCGAGAAGTAATTTGATTGGTTTGTCAATAATTATAATAAATTTCGCGCCAGTTCGCGTTACAATAGTTCTTCAAATAAGAGGGGGGGGGGGGGGGGTTGTCACAGGTTGTTTTTTCATATATGAGTGTTTGAATTTCTTTTTACTTGAAAAAAGGGGCTCACGAAGGCTTTTTTTTGGTTGGTTATAAACGAAATTATGACTGTCACGTGAACAAGTTTTAATTAAATTTACGTGCCCTTATTTGGAAATCCATTCTGTAGCCTTTTTAGCGAATTTTATGATAAGTGAAAGATAATGGTCAAGAGAAAGGGATGGGAGAATTGTTCTGGTTCAGTGAATATGGTTAGTTCGCTGGGGTGTCAGAATTCAGATTTTCTATTGAATAAAGAAAGTAAAGATATGTATGTTTATTTGTGTGCTTGTGTGTGTGTGCGTGTGTGTGTGTGTTGTGTGTGTGTGTGTTTGAATTTCTTTACTTAAAAAAAAGGTGGCTCACGAAGGCTTTTTTTTATTTAAAAAAACCCTTCGTGAGCCACCTTTTTGAACTTAACCACTTCAATACAAGTACACAGCATGCAACACACAAAACAAAATTGTGTAGCAAAGAAGAAAGGATAGACACCAAATAACAAATTAGTTACCGAGGAGGTCACAGAATATGCGACGAAAGAGCTTCGATAATAAATAAAGAACCATTCGGTTAAATCAATCAACTGGACATTTGTAATAAATTGAAGTAGAAACATCAGGTGTGCGTGCTTTTATTGGCAGCATGACCCTACCAAAGTATAATAATATCTGTTTCAAGACACGTTTAAAGACAAGAAATCTTGCAAGAGAAATACAAAAACGAAGTATATAGTTGATTTGTTCGTAAGTTGATCGTCTAAAACAGTGCGTACAAGTTAGACTATTTCTGTTACATTGATGGTGCAGGTTTCCGTATGAGTGATATATGTACAGTATATAGAGCTATATAAACATGTAGTAAGACATTTAAATACTGTAAAGCTTCCTGAGTCTGTTAGTATCTGTGGAAGTTCGTAAGTAGGATGTTCGTAAGGCAGTGACCTACTGCATGCATATATATATATATATATATATATATATATATATATATATATATATATATATATATATATATATATATATATATATATATATATATATATATATATATATATATATATATATATATATATTGTACCTGCTCTCTGAAGCTTATCAGTCATCTATTACACCCCCACAATACAATACATTTTAAAAAGGTGGTCGAAGACAACGGAGAAACGGACGATGCCCAGGACAGTCCTATTTCACCAGTTGACACTGGAAGTATATCTGATATCAATACATTAAGATCACTATTATTAACTTCAGTGCACAAAAGACAGTAACAAGTGGACACAAGACAAGACGATTTACAAATAAAATGAAATAAAATAAAATAAAATTGACTGCAAGCTAATGTGCTGGAGCTGATAAGAAAAGATGGAAACAAGGATGCGCACACACACACACACACACACACACACACACACACACACACACACACACACACACACACACACACACACACACACACACACACACACATGCACACACACACACACACACACACACACACACATATGTTTTGAAACAGCGAGCGAGTTTGAAATTAGAAGTAGAAGCTTTCGCCGTGTTCTTTTACTAATTTCATTAGTAAAAAGATGAGTTTGTACATCAATACTCATCTTCTTCCATTTCTTAGAGGGTTCTAACCCTCACTATCAGGCTAAGATTCCTTTAACCAATATATACATATATATAGTGAGAGAGAGAGAGAGAGGGGGGGGGGAGAGGTATAGCGACATGAATAGTTATATTTTTATGTTTTACTAGACCACGAGTGACGTTCACTTAAAAATAATTTTTAAATAATTCAAATTTACACAGGCATGTATCATAATCTATAAAGCTCAGTGTGTGGTCATGCTCCTTCGTTATAGAAATCTACGATATAGAATTTCTTCAATGAATTCTTTCTACTACCATTCAAAATCTATACAACTTCATACTTTCTGCTATTTCTCTTTCCAAGCTTGATGGTGATACTGCCCGT
>OZ024740.1:53164220-53166720 GCA_964016885.1 Eledone cirrhosa
ATATATATATATATATATATATATATATATATTATTTCGAGAAAATTAGACGAAGCTAAGCTATCCCACTTCTTGTTCAAGCTATACTAATAGCATCACTTAAACTGTTTGGATATACAGTAATGCCAAATCTGATTCGAAAACTCATTTAAAATATTTTCTTGTAATGTCTAAAAGAGTATAGTAGATTGAAAAGAATGCAGTTTGCTGCAGGTACATATTTGTCTAACGAAAGGTAAAGTCAATCGCGATGAGAATTGAATTCATAACTCAAAGTCAGGAAACCAAAGAATGCAAAGCATTTTCTCTACGGCTGTAGACAGTAATATTTGTATCACTTCAACGCCTCAGTGATTCGTCAAATATAGAATAATGTAACATTTCATAAGTACGATGGAGAGTGGGAGGGAAGAAGATATTGGATGATGTTGTCAGGGACACACTATTAAGGAATGGTCATGATTGGAAAAGCGTTTGATTGGCTCCATGAAGGCTAAACTGCAACAAAAACATTTGTAGTGGCAATATCGAAAACATATCAATTAATAAATAATATATTCCTTAGCAAAACGTTATTTAGGAATACAATATTTTATATGACAATAGTGTCGCTGTTGACAGATTTTCAACAGACCAATCTGTATTTCACTGCATTTCTGACGATGAGGATTTTAAGAGAATGTCAGTGCAAATCGGGCGGAAGAAATAAAAGGCAATATATGTTTATCTGAAGGCCCCGTTTTTATTTTTGCTTTCTCGCTGATGTTTACATCTCCATTTGCTATATGTTAGCAAAAGATGTATATATACTTACAAACACACACGCACTTACATGTACACTCATCCACCACACTCAAACACACATGATAGTTGTTCAAGGTTCTATGCTGTGACATCGAACTCGGAACTGCATGGTTTCGAAGTCAAGATCTTAACCACTGAGCCAAGCTTGAGCCCTGCGTGATATAAATATCGTTAATATAAAGATAACAGCCTTAATGTATCTTTCAAAAATTACAATATCAAACAAAAGGAACAGAAGGAACTTTGAGGAAGCTTTTGAAACACTAACATTCAACTTTTTATCTTTGGCACAAAACCACACATTTGCAGCAGGGTATTATTGATTAAATCAACCTCAGTATTAAACTGATACTGTTTTGAGCCACTGCAACGAAAAAACCTTTACGATGCCATTTGAAGTCGTAAAAATGAAGCAGTAAAATCTTGCTTAAATTACATCGAAAGTAATTAACTGTTTTCAAACATAAAAAAAGAAACATTTGATATTGTGCCCATCATTAAAAACTACCATACAACCACCCACAATTTGATTAAGGACGGGCGTGCCGGTGGTACAGATGCCGCTTAAATTGTTTTTTGGTCTGGAGTAAGGTGATGTGCTTACAATCCTCACAGTTGCATCGAGACTTGTGAAAGGATTTTAGGAAAATTGTGGGCAGTGGGGGCTGCTAAAGAAGTTGCATCCCAATGATGAAAGACTGGATGTATGGATTAGTGTCTAGGGAAGAGGCGCATTATGGGTGTCATTACATTATTGATGCTTATTCTATTGACTAAAGAGTCTTTGGTCTCCTGGCTAAAGAATCAAATTAGGAACTTTGTTGACACCAACAATTTTAGCAGTGACTGGTGAACATGCCAGGTTTGTAAAACCCCTAAATTTGTTTTCTTTTGTATCAGCTAATAGTGAAGGTGCGTTGTGTTATTGAGCAAAACATTTCATTTCACGCTTCACACTTTTCACACTTCATTTCCAGTATTCTCGGCAGAAAAGGAGCACCAGTAGTAGCTGGGAAAAGGAGTACCAGTAGTAGCTGTGTGGGGGGTTAATCCTGTAATGGAGTGGCGTCATGTTCAGAAAGAATACTTGTGCTCTGAGTCATTTAACGCCAATGAAAAATATAACCGATAGCGTGGGACAGTCTTTAACATTTTAATTGCAGGCTTTGTTAATACAGGCAGTTAAAATCAGCCAGACCAAATAGGAATGGCGTCTATTTTATGTTATGAGCAATAAATAAGATTCGGCCACATATTTCCGCCCCTTATGATCTTATTTTAATTGTATACCTGTACTGAAGAGAAAGTAAATATATTTTTGATGTACGTGTTATTAATTAATAGCAGGTAATAATGGATGACCATGGATTTTGCACCTGGAAAGCTACTCCTAAAGACACATGCATGGGCAAGGTGCTTTTTTGTGAAAGATCAGCAGTCACCTATGCATGCGAGTCTCCTCTTTCTGTGCCGCCAATGTTGTACAAGGGAAAGGCAAAGGCACCAGTGAAATCGTGACTAACCTGGTTTGGTTAAACCTAAAAGGAAGTGTCTTGCTCAAGGACACAACGCGTTGCCTGGTCCGGCAATCGAACTTTCTAGATCAGGATTGCGAGTCTAATACCCTAAGCACTAAGCTATGTGCCTTCACATATTTAAGAATACGATTGTTCAAAATGACAACATGTGAGAAATC
>OZ024740.1:53171720-53179220 GCA_964016885.1 Eledone cirrhosa
AAAAACATGCATACACATACATAAACACAAGAAACAAAAAACTGTTAAACATTGTGTACAACAACAATCTAATAAAAACACAAGGGCCTAACTTCACCCAGGCAGGGGATTTCCCCCACCTCAAAATGATTAAGGTCCCACAGGACACCTATAAAACTTTAAAAAACAATTTTAAAGAGGACGTGGGTCCCCCCTGCGTCGGGCCCATTAACCGCGTCCTCCTAAAAAACTATCCCACCCCCTCCTCAAACACCCACACAACTCCAAGCTCCCCTACCACACAACACACTGATGCCCCCACACTTCCACAAACCACCACCCCACCCAACAATCCATCCCCCACCCTAATGGAAATTGTGCAGCCCGATACCCGGGACGCAGAGAGGTAAGTGCCTTTTCTCTTCACCACCAACATGGCTATGCTAAGAGTAGGCTGTTTAAATGCGCGTGGCCTGGGCTCAACTTGGAAGCAAGCAATGCTTCTAAATAACCTCAGGTCACAACGTATAGATGTGATGGTTATTTGCGAGGCCCGGATCAGCAACGTGCGACAGCTGGCCCCCACCTTTGATGACTTTGAGATGCACGCATCTCTCTGTCAGCCCGGAGGTGGGGGTGGAGTTGTCGTTCTGCTGCAAAAACATCTGGGTCTCGCAACACAGATGGTACATTTGGACCCGGAGGGTCGACTAGTGGTTCTGGACCTTGGCAGTGGTAAAGGCGGAGCGTTTAGGTTGGTAGCCGCCTACGGCCCTTTCGGGTCAATGCGGCCGGACTTCTTCCATCGTCTGGAGACTTTTCTAGGGACGTCCCGCTCCTTGCTATTAGTGGGGGACTGGAATGGTATCCTAGATCCACGCTGGGACTACGTAGGGGCCTGCCCCGATAGAGAGGGGTGTAATAGCCTCAAAGGGTTAATCGGTCGATTTGACCTGGCCGATAGATATCGACTAGATTTTCCGACTGCGCCAACCTGGACTTGGGCAAATCGTAGCGGATCATCTAGGTCGTACCTAGATAGGTTCTTAGTTAGAATTAAGGATAAGGACTTTTTAAGTTGTCCAAAAATGCGCATGGTTGGCTATTCAGACCACAAATTAGTGACCTGCATGGTCAACCTTGACAGAACTCATAGACAGGGCCCCGGTTACTGGAAGCTCAACTTGTCCTTGCCGACAAGTAGAGCCTACAGGAATCGGATTAGTACGTTAGTTAAGGAACGGTTGACTGGAGCGATCGTCAACAGCAGGTGGTGGGTATCTCTAAAGAGAGAGATTAGAGTAGTCTCGATAGAATTTAGTAAGGTTCTAGCTGCGGATAGGAATAGGAAGGAAAGGGAGCTAATAGATAGAGTAGAAGAGGCAATTAGAAGCGGCGACGTGGCCAGAGTGCTAGCGTCGAGAACGGCTTTGAGCCAGTTTTTCGACGCGAAGCACGAAGGCTGCGTTGTCCGAAGTAAAATACGTGCTCTAGGGAACGAGGGGACCAAAGCTGTTGGCTGGGCCCGCGTGACAGAGGCCAACAGTGGAACTAAATCCACCATCCGGTCTTTGCGAGACCTGGATGGACGGGCGATTCTTGAGCCTAAGCAGATGTGTGAGGCCTTTCAAAGGCACTTTGCCCGACTGTTCGGGAGGGGCGGGGAGCCGGTTGGGAACGTGGACTTCGGTCCATACCTCGACGGCCTGCCGCGCCTCTCGGACAGGGAAGCGAAGTCCTGCGAGGAGCCGATTTCGGCCGCTGAGATAGAGGACGTGCTGAGCCAATGCGGCAAACGCAAATCCCCGGGTCTCGATGGTCTTCCTTACGAATTATATCTAGCTATGCCGGACTTGTTCCCCGATCTCCTCGAGGCGGTCTACTGCAACTGGCAACAGAACGGGAGAATTCCCTGTACTGTGACCAAGGGCGTAGTCACGCTAGTGAGGAAGGACGAGAACAAGGGGGACGAAATAAGTAACTTCAGGCCCATAACTCTGCTAAATACAGAGTTACAGATTTTGGCCAAGGTGCTAGCAAAGAGGTTGGCGCTTGTCGTGGGCAACCTGGTGGGAGATGCGCAGACATGCGCTATCCCTTCCAGGTCCATCCATGACAACCTCCACCTCATGCGATACATCATAGAGAGGGTTGGGAACGAACCCGGCTTTGGTGGGGCTCTGATCAACTTGGATCAATCTAAGGCGTTCGATAGGGTCGACCATGGTTACCTGGATGCGCAGCAGGTGCGACGACGCCCTCGGAGAAGCCCTAGACATGGAGGAGGACGAACTGGCCAGCCTGTTCGGTAGGACATTCAGCCCGGGACCTATGGACAACTTCCAGAAGTCCCTGGCCTGGCAGTGCTACCGAGGGGCTTTACCCGTTCGAGAAAGGCTCTACAGACACGGGCGCCCGGGGAGGGACCCCGCCAAAAAGATCTGTCCCAGATGCGTGTGCGACGAGGAAACCGTTGCACACGCATTGGTACACTGCTCGGGCGTAGCCGATCTGTGGGGTTATGTCGAACAACTGCTGTCAAGGGTGGGACCGATCCGGTTAACCACCGAGTCTATTGTAATGATCAAGCCGCCTCCCCCCTTCAAAGATGAAGCAGAGGCGGTGTTTCTGTGCGTAATAGCCATGGCGAAAGAGGTTGTATGGTGGACGCGTCTGAAAGGACTGAGGTCAGGCACCTTTCTCTCTGGCCAACAACTGGTCCGTTTCTTCCGATATCATTTCGGAAGAAGGATCAGGATGGAGAGAGAGGTGCTGCACCCCAGCCGTTTCTATGAAAGATGGGTGAAAGTGGCGAGAATGGCCCGTGTGAATGGGCCTTCACTCTACATCAGACTATAGGTGAGGAAGATGAAAGACCAAGGGAGCACCTCTTCTCTGTGCTCCTGAGGAGAAGGGTTGCACACTTTTTTCGGAGGTGTGTGCGACCCCCCAAGGCGCCTCCTCTCTATTGAGGATTTTGTTATAATTCTATTTTTTGTTATATCTTATTTTATTTCTATATTTTGTTATTGCCTCCTCCTTATTGAGGACGCCTTTTTGTGTAAACTCCCCCGTTTGTACTTGTCCCACTTTTGATGCCCTAGTGGCAAATAAAAGAAACATATCTATCTATCTATCTATCTATCTATCTATCTATCTAAGGGATAACTTTTACACACTCTTCGGAGAATCCTAATCTTAAAATGATTAGGACTTCCATGGACACACATAAACAGCTGAAAGAAAAATGTCCTAACGACGTAGGTAACCCCTGCGTCAAACCCTACAATCGAGTCCTGTTAAAATGTTTCCCCACCCCTCCCAATCCCACCAGACACCCCCTCCCCACCAAACATCTCTGTCCCCACCCCTCCAGAGACCACCACCTCACCAAACAACCCCTCCAACACCCCAATGGAAATTGTGCAGCCTGGTCCCCAGGAGACGAAGAGGTGAGTGATTTCTTTTCCTCTTCTGTTAACTTTTCAGCACCAACATGGCGAATATAAGAGTTGGATGTGTGAATGTACGCGGCCTGGGGATGCCCTGGGAACAGGGCAAACTCTTAAACGATCTCAGGTCGCACAGCATGGATGTAGTAGCCATTTGCGAGTCCAGGATACACAGCGGGCGACAACTGGCCCACATCTTCGACGACTTTGAGATCTACGCATCTCTCTGTCAGCCGGGAGGTGGGGTTGGGGTTGCCATTTTGCTGCGGAAACACCTGGACCTCGTAACACAGACGGTACATCTGGACCCGGAGGGTCGACTGGTGGTCCTAGACGTTGACGGTAGTGAAGGTGGAGCCTTCAGGCTAGTGGCCGCATATGCCCCATCCGGGACACCGCGG
Organism: Eledone cirrhosa; assembly: GCA_964016885.1. Classification (NCBI taxonomy): domain Eukaryota; kingdom Metazoa; phylum Mollusca; class Cephalopoda; order Octopoda; family Eledonidae; genus Eledone; species Eledone cirrhosa. The sequence goes on from OZ024740.1 coordinate 53,175,553, forward strand.
CCAGACTTCTTCAAACATCTAGAGACTTTAATGGGAACGTCCCGCTCCCTGCTGTTAGTGGGGGACTGGAATGGAATCCTAGAAGCACGTTGGGACTATTTGGGAGCATGTCCCGATAGAGAGGGGGGTGTAACAGCCTCAAACAGTTAATCGGCCGATTTGACCTGGCCGATAGATATCGACTAGATTTTCCGACTGTGCCACTGTAGACGTGGACTAATCTCAGTGGAACATCTAGATCGTACCTAGATAGGGTTCTAGTTAGAAAGAAGGATAGGGACATGTTAAGCTGTCCACAAATGTTCATGGTTGCCTATTCAGATCACCCATTAGTGACCTGCTTAGTCAACCTTGACAAAACCCATAGGCAGGGACCCGGCTACTGGAAGCTGAACTTGTCGTTACCGACATGCAAAGCCTACAGTAGACGGATTAGCACTTTAGTTAAGCAGCACTTGATGGGGGCAATTGTCAACAACAGATGGTGGTATTCTCTCAAGAGGGCAGTTAGATTAGACTCGATAGGTTTTAGTAAAGAATTATTGTTAGATAGAAATAAGACCGAAAAGGAACTGGTAGATAAAGTAGAAGAGGCAATTAGAAGTAGCAACGTAGCCAGTGTGCTAGCGACGAGAACGGCCTTGGAACAGTTCTTCGACGCAAAGCATGAAGGCTGCGTTGTCAGAAGCAAAATACGTGCTCTGGGAAACTAGGGAGCCAAAGCTGTTAGCTAGGCCCGAGTGACGGAGGCGAAAAGTGGCAAAAAGTCCACGATTCGGTCTTTGAAGAACCAAGACGGATGCGTGAGACGTGAGCCGAAGCAAATGTGCGCGGCCTTTCAGCGGCACTTTGCTCAACTGTTCGGGCAGGGCGGCGCGCCGAGAGGGGCTATGGATTTCGGTCCATACCTCGACGGCCTACCGTGACTCTCCGGCAGCGAGGCGAAGTTCTGCGAAAGGCCGATTTCGGCCGCTGAGATAGGGGACGCGCTGAGCCAATGCGGCAAACGCAAATCTCCAGGTCTCGACGGTCTACCCTACGAATTTTACGTAGCAATGCCGGACTTGTTCTCCGGTATCCTGGGAGCGGTCTACTGCAATTGGCAGTAGAACGGGAGAATTCCCAGTTCTGTGACCAAGGGCGTAATCACGTTAGTCAGGAAAGACGAGAACAAGGGGGATGACATAGGCAACTTCCGGCCCATAACTCTGCTCAACACAGAGTTACAGATTTTGGCCAAGGTGTTGGCAAAGAGGGTGGCGCTGACATGCGCAATCCAGACCAGGTCCCGACCAGGTCCATACACGACAACCTCCACCTCATGCGATACATCATAGAGAGTGTAGGGTGTAAACCCGGCTTCGGTGGGGCCCTGATCAACTTGGACCAGTCTAAGGCTTTCGATAGGGTTGACCATCGTTACCTGGATGCGGTGCTCGAGGCGGTAGGCTTCGGTCCTGTGTTCAGGGGCTGGATTGCTGCAATGCACAACAGCAACAACTGCTCAAGGGTCAAGGTGAACGGCTACCTCTCGGAGCCGTTCCATATCACGCGATCCATCCGACAGGGATGCTCTCGAGCCACTACTTCGGAAGTTGGAGCTATTGCAGGGCATCCCTTTGGAACCGGGTCTGCGAAAAGCGGCGTCGGCCTACGCCGACGACGTGACAGTAATAGTGTCGAGCACCTCGCGAATCGGGGAGATCGGCACCTTACTGGAGGAATACGAAAGTTTCACAGGAGCGAAGCTGAACTGGCACAAATCCGTCGGTTCGCAACTCGGAACGTAGAGAGGCAAACCGATGCTTTCCGATGACGTCGTCGGACGCTGGACGGAAGGACCGGTAAAGCTGCTCGGGGTCTGGTTTGGTCCTGACCTCCAGGAGGAGAAGAACTGGAACGAGGTGGCGGCCAAGGTGTTTGCACTCACCCAGAAGTGGGCCGAGTGCAAACTATCCTTGAAATGTCGAGCGGAGATGGCGAACACTGTTATATCGTCCGTCATCTACTACCGCTTGACCGTTGTGCCTTGTCCAGCCAAAACGCTCACCAAAATGGAGCGCGCGCTCTTCCAATTCCTTTGGAAGAAACGGGCTCCTTTGGTGAGAAGATCCATCTGCTGCAGGGGCGCCCGGGTAGGGACCCTTCGAAAAAGATCTGTCCGAGAATCGTGCGCGAAGAAGAAACCGTCGCACACGCATTTGTACACTGCCCGGGCGTTACCGACCTGTGGGGCTATGTAGAACGACTATTGTCGCGGGTGGAACCAATCCAGTTGACCACCGAGTCCATTGTCATGATCAAACCGCCACCCTCCTTCAAAAACGAGAGAGAGGCGGTTTTCCTATGTGTTATGGCTATGGTGAAAGAGATTATATGGTGGACGAGGTTAAAAGGGCTGAGGTCAGACACCTTTCTCTCCGGCGAACAACTGATTCGTTTTTTCAAATATCATTTTGGAAGAAGAATCAGGATGGGGAGAGAGGTGCTGTACTCCAGCAAATTTTATAAAAGGTGGGTGAATGTGGCAAGAATGGCACGAGTGGTTGGGCCTTCTCTCTATATAAGCCTGTAGGTTGAGGAAAAAGAGGAAGAGAGGAAGGGAGTACTCACTCTTGCTGCTCCTGGAGATGAGGGTTGTACATTTTTTCGGGGTGTGTACAACCCCTGTGTAACACCTCCCCCCTATTGGGGATTTCAATTGTTATTGGTTGTTTTATTAATAGTTTTATTTTCATATACCTGTATGTAAACTCCCATTTGTATTTGTCCTCTTCTTTTGTGCCCTTGTGGCTAATAAAGAAGTTTATCTATCTATCTATCTATCTATCTATCTATCTATCTATCTATCTATCTATCTATCTATCTATCTATCTATCTATCTTTAAATCTGTCTGCTATCAGTCTGTCCATACACTCATACACAGACATACAAACACGCGTATATACTTACATGGGCATTTATGTATGAATCTATGTATGAATCTATATATATATATTTTTTAAAATAAGACTCCAGTTGCATTTTCGATTTCATCTTTTTTGTTTATATATATATATATAATTGTTTCTACTTTTGGGCACAAGGCCAGCAATTACACAGTACATTACTGGTACTTTATTTTATCGACTTCGTAAGGATGAAAGGCAAAGTAAATCTCATATATATATAATACTGTGTATATGTGTGTGTCGCTCCGTTCATATAAATAAATATATGTAGCTGGTATGCGCCTGGATGTATATCTACGCATGCATGTATGCATGCTTATATTTATGTATACAGGTATAAATGCGTATATTTGTCTATGAACTATCGGCTATGAACACCCCATGAGTGTGTGCACGTGCACGCACTAGAGCGTGTGTATGTGATTGTGTGTGAATGCAAGTATACATTTAAATATACTGGTAAATATTATAATATATATATATACTAGAAAATGTAGAAACATATGTAATGAAAATATTACACCTATATATAATCACCTGGATGTATGCATGTATGTATATATATATATGTAAGTATTTATGTATGTATGCATGCATCTTTATATATATATATATATATATATACATAAATACACACAGACACACACACACACACACACACATATATATATATATATATATATATATATAATCACCTGGATGTATGTATGTATATA
>OZ024740.1:53181720-53204220 GCA_964016885.1 Eledone cirrhosa
TAAGATGAAATTTATTTATAATTTCATGTCAATTTCACTCATCCCTTCGGCAGGTTCGATTCACCGTTAAAGTAGCTAATCAGGATTGAAATAAGTGGATAAGTACATGTGAAATAGACAAGAATGAAAAGAAAATTCTATAATAGAGGAGGAAAATATCTTTGTAATAACTGCAAATTCTTAATAATAATATGTCATTATAAAGTTGCTGCAAGAATTACTGTAAACTGAACTATCGAATATTTTTCAATGATTCTAGATTGGATTAATAGAATGTGAAGTTTCATCATGGCGTGTATATATATCTTTTTTTTTCACTAACCTTTAACGTTAATTAGTTGAATAAAATAACAGTGGTTGTAATTCCAATCACTTGGAAAAGAATGTGGCCCATAGGAGCAATTTCAGATAATTAAGGATTTATTGGTTGACGATTTGATAAGGGTTACGTCCTATTGGGTAAAAAGTTTCCGGTTCGTATTCAGGTAGACTTTACTTTTTGCATTTTGAAACATAATTTAAATAAACGAAGTTCACTCAGTTGCAAGCATGCGGACCCATGTCTTCTGTCTGAAGATACCTTACTCCTCACTCCTAAAAGATTTGGTGGCCCTCAAAATGGTCTCGGCAACTGCCCTTTCATCGTTAAAGAGTAAAAGAGCATACTCTCTCTACTCTCGCGCCCTCTCTCTCTTTCTCTCTCTCACATACACTCACACACTCTCTCTGTGTGTACATAGATATATGATATAAAGGAGTACAGTTACGTTGTGAATTATGAATAATTAAATTTACGGAGTCATAACCATATTCATTTATTGTCGCTTTGAATTTAGATTCAATGAGGTTATTTTCGATGTCTTTGGATGACAATTGACCTCATAGCCTTCGCTGTTATTTAACAGTTCATCAGAATTCGCTTACTTCTTCCAAGAAATACAGAATGATGAATAGTGGACAGTTACTGAAGAAAATGTTAATAACATTGTGCTAGTTACATATAATCTACACAATCCGGGCACTGACGTCCGTAACACGGAGGAGAGGAAGACAGCTACATAGTGGCATCTCACAGACATTGCCATGCCGGTTGCCGCCAAGCCCTTAGGTATCCGCGGCCCTTGAACTAACGTTTTCCTCCGAAAATCAAGAGGAGTGCATCCTATCTGAGGAAGGAGCCCCGTGAAGTAGAGTGGCCGATGCAGCGGGTGACGATGGCTGTTCTCCGTGGAAATGCCTTTGCCATTTTGTCCGTGGGGCACCTGCTGAGATAAGCCGGCCAGACTGGGGTGTAGAGTCTACCTCTCCTGCCTTTCAATTGCATTTGATTTGTCTTTTCTCTTTCCTTTCCTTTTTTTGTTCTTTGTATTGTATTATTTAATATATTTTCATTACCATTTACATAACGATGCAATTAATTCTTATGAACACATAGCACAGCAAACCCGAATAAATACTTCAAGGTATTTTGTCCCTACGCGCTAGTGACATGATCATCTAACCGCCTATAGCTGCCAATTTGCCCATTATTTTCAGTCAAAATCTAAAACTAAATTTCCAAATGTAACATAAATTTTTTTAAAGGTAATAAAAGAAATTTTTATTACAATTTCTAGCAAATCGAATGACTGCATGATTGCATTCAAGGTGCTTCGTCGGTTCGTCATTAAATGTTATTCCATTATGAGATTTTGTTTACGATATTCCAAATTTTTATAATTCGTATTAACTACTCTCTCTCTCTCCCCCTCTCTGTCTCTCTCCTCCTCTCTCTCTATCTGTATATATATACACAGATAGAGAGAGAGAGAGGGATATATATATATATATATGTATGTATATATATATATATATATATATATATATATATATATATATAAGTATGTATATATATGTTTATATAAAAAAACCTCACTCCTCACCAACAAAGAATGAAAAATAAAATAGAGGTGATGTTTGGTAACAGTAGAAATAGAACTCTCCAATATAAGCTGATCACCCTCAAACAAGAATTGAGAGCTGTTAGCGAAAAACGCCGATACCTGAAGAAAGTAGGTGAGAGAAAAGTGCTTAATAAAAGATTCAGACGAAACCAAACATCAGTCTATAGAGATATGAAGGGCAAAATAATAAGTGTCTCTGAGGACACATCCCAGAAAGACATAAATTCCTTTTGGAGCAAAATATGGGGTGAAAAGAAGAATTTCAATCAAGATGCAGTGTGGCTAAGAGAAATATGAAAGAACTATTGCTCCTACACTACAACAAACACATACGAAATAAGAGACTGTGATAGGAAAACTCCAAGATAAGAAAACACCAGGAAGAGACATGATTGTCGGCGACTGGTACAAAAAACTGATATTCTATCGGAGGTATCTTACTGACCTCTACCAACAAGTTCTTAAGGGAGATACACTTATATCAGAATGGTTGACATTAGCACAAACATTACAGGTCCCCAAGAACAAAGACACCCACTTGGAAAATAACTACCGACCAATTGCATGCCAGAACCTGATGTATAAGATGTATACAGCCTGCCTGATCCTATTCCTCCAAGATCACTGTGAAAATAATAACATCATCACAGATGAACAAGCAGCTGGAAAGAAAGAGGTTTGGGGATGTGCTGAACAACTCCTAATCAAGAAAACTGCGATATCGGAGGTGCGACATCTTAGGAGGAATATGACTACAGTCTGGCTGGACTACAGAAAAGCTTTCGATTCTGTTCCCCACTCTTGGATGATAGAGGCCCTCCAACTTGCTAAAGTCCCAGATATTATTGTCAGAGCCATAGAGAGGCTGTATTCTTCTTGGGCTACTATCCTAAGGTTAAGACAGAGAGGGAGGACTCTATTTTCACTGATAAAATAAAATATTGCAGGGGTATATTTCAGGGGGACAGTCTCTCTGTGATATTATTCATCCTGTCATTAAACCCCTAGTCCTTTCTGCTCAAGAAATGTGAGTGATACATCATTGGCTCACAGGAGGAAAGAAATACGAACCTAACCTATAATTTCTTTGTGGACGATCTGAAACTCTATGCCAAGAACATGGATGGGATGAAGAAAAATCTTGTCCTGGTTACAACGTTCTCAAAGGATATAGGAATGGAGTTTGGCCAAGATAAATGCTCATACATGACTGTAAAGCGGGGAAAAATAACAACCCAATCTAGCAACATTATCATCAATGGCCTAACTGTTTCACCGATATCTGATGAGGACTGCTATAGATACCTGGGGATAGATGAGAACATATCCTATAATGGGATCTGTAATAAAGAACGCGTAACCAGGGAATACTACATCCGATTAAGAAAGATCTGGTCATCGGAACTCTCTGCGCAAAACAAAACAGTGACTCACAATGTGTTTGCTGTGCCTGTCCTAACATCAACGTTTGGAATACTCAATTGGACGATAGACGAAATCTGAGCAGTTGATGTTGGAACTCGAAAAATACTAAACAACACCGGAAACTTCTACATCAACAGTGACATAGACCGCCTTTACTTGAAACGTAAGCAGTGAGGCAGACGCCTAACATCAGTCCAGACAACATTTGAATGTCGCATCATATCTCTCCGACAACATCTACAAACCTCGAAGCGTAGGAGCCCGTTTCTCGAGCAAGTCTATCTGCATGAAACAGATAAGATCATGAGAGTTGGGAAGGAACTCTTCGAGAGATATTCCCTGTGTGATAATCAAAAACTCACACCCAGGGATGTCGCTCAGCAGTATCGCAGTATATCCATGGATGAAAAACTGCATGCTTATCAGCAAAAAATCATGCATGGATATGTTGCCAGGAAGCTCCAGAGTGAGAGTAATATAGATAAAGAAAGTAGTCTATCTTGGACCAAGCAGTCATAAGCAGCTGTCCGAAGATGTCATCGCGGTACTATCTACCTATGAGGCATGATGTAGTGGCCAAAACACTTTACAATGCAGTTCGTAAAAAATATAGCCCCGATAATAAACACATTAAAAGCTACAGCAATGTGGAAGACATCCATGTACATAATATGAAAGAGTACTGGTGGAATGTTCCAGTAAAAACCCCAATGAAATGCAGGCATAACAGACCAGATATTATGATATGGGACAGGGAGAAGAAAGCATGCACAGTAGTGTAGGTTAGCTGCCCAGCAGATGCCAATATAATATCAATGATTAGTGAAAAGGAGAATATTTATGCAGAACTGATAAGAAATCTGCAGATACTCCACCCTGATTACACCTTCAGATTTATGCCTGTGATTATTGGGGCACTGGGGTATGTTAGTAACTGCCTCAGTACAAATCTTGAGAAGCTAGGCTTCACAGGAACAGAAAGAACACAACTAGTTAGGAAATTACAAGTACAATCCATTAATGGAACAGTAAAAATATGTAAAACATTCCAAAAATGTTGCATCTAATAACTGCATATACACATGTACAGATACAAAGCATATACATATGCACACATACAACTCAAAACATCCACACACAATAACATCCATATCTACACATGCGTCCATACATACATATCTACCTAGTTGATGTGAAAATTCCAATGAGAGAGCCTTGTGTCTATGTTGAAACCGACTCTCTCTCTATTGGTAAAACTTTGTTAAATTATAAAACCAGAAGAACACACACACACACACACACACACACACACACACACACACACACACACACAGACACACACACACACACATAAACACACGCACACACACACACACACACTCATATTAGGAGACATATATATGGAAATGTCTATGGCCGTTGCAATGTATTTGAGACAGGTATGGGAAGGGGTGAACTGCATAAATTCATTAAGTCCATTTCGATGGACTTCCGTACAGTTTCCGTCAACTCAACTTGACTCAAAAGGTTCGAGGCGAACCCAAGTTTTGATCGAAGATATTTGCTCTAAGTAACGCGCGGTGGGATTGACTCAGGAATCAAATGAATGTTAAATGTTCACAACCAGGGGGCTGTGACTATGCCTAACTCTGTTTTACAGCCATGTTATGTAACCCTAAAGAATATTTCATCGTAAAATAATTTAACAGAGTGTGTATTGTTTTTAAAGAACGGCCATATATATATATATATAAAGAAAAAGAGATGAAATCGAAAATGCAACTGGAGTCTTATTTTTTTAAAAATATATATATTTATTTGGTTCCTTTACCGGTTTCGCAGTTCTTCTGCTTTTCAAAAGGTGAGTTGAGATGGAGGGTCTGTGGTTTTTCTCACATCTGGTTGGTCTCTGAATGTTACTTGTTTTATATGGAAAAAGTGGCTCAAAATGCCAGGTTTTTCGAGAAGTAATTTGATTGATTTGTCAATAATTATAATAAATTTCGCGCCAGTTCGCGTTATAATAGTTCTTTTTACTTGAAAAAAGGGGCTCACGAAGGCTTTTTTGGGGTTGGTTATAAATGAAATTAAGGCTGTCACGTGAACAAGTTTTCATTAAATTTTCGTGCCCTTATTTGGAAATCCATTCTGTAGCCTTTTTAGTGAATTTTATGATAGGTGAAAGATAATTGTTTCTACTTTTGGCACAAGGCCAGTAATTACCCAGTGCATTACTGGTACTTTATTTTATCGACCCCGTAAGGATGAAAGGCAAAGTTAACCTCGGCGGGATTTGAACTCAGAATGGCAAGGGCCGTAACTATGCGTCAAAGCATGGCGTCCGACTCTCTACCGATACTGCCAATATAAGTGAAAGATAATGGTCAAGAGAAAGGGATGGGAGAATTGTTCTGGTTCAGTGAATATGGTTAGTTCGCTGGGGTGTCAGAATTCAGATTTTCTATTGAATAAAGAAAGTAAAGATATGTATGTTTATTTGTGTGCTTGTGTGTGTGTGCGTGTGTGTGTGTGTGTGTGTGTGTTGTGTGTGTGTGTGTTTGAATTTGTTTACTTAAAAAAAAGGTGGTTCACGAAGGCTTTTTTTTTAATAAACGTGATTTGATTGGTTATAAATGAAATTTGGCTGTCACGTGAACAAGTTTTCATTACATTTTCGCGCCCTTATTTGGAAATCTATTCTGTAGCCTTTATAGAGAATGTTATGACAAGGGAAAGATAGTGGTCAAGAGAAATGGGATTGGGAGAATTGTTCTGGTTCAGTGAATATGGTTAATTGGCTGGGGTGTCAGAGTTCAGATTTTCTATTGAAGTAAAGATATGTATGTTTATTTGTGTGCTTGTGTGTGTGTGTGTGCGCGCGCGTGTGTGTGTGTGTGTGTGTGTGTGTGTGTGTATGTGTGTATTGGAAGATAATTCTATTAGTAGAAATAGGGGAGGGAGTTGTGGGTGTGGGGGTTGTTATGTGTGTGTATGGGTGTTACGTGGGTGGGAGTATGGTTAGCATGTTAAGATGAAGAGAATATATATATATATATTGTGTGTGTGTGTGTGTGTGTGTGTGTAGGAAAATGATTCCTTTAGTAGGAATATTTTTGAATGAACATATTTTCCTTACTTATTCGTATTTCTGTTGTATTGTCAGTGCAAACGTATGTTAAGGTTTATTTAGTTCGGGTTTTTATTTTCTAAAGTAGAAGGTGTTATGTGTGTGTGTGTATGTCATTTATGGTGTTGACATAATGTATATTAAACCATATTTAATGCTGGTCTATATTTTTGAATAAACATATTTTCCTTATTCATTCGTATTTGTTCTGTTGTATTGTTAGCACAAAGGTAAAATGGGAAGACTTGGAATTTGGGTGTCTTATTACTTGCGCAAAAGTCTAGATATGCACTTAGTGGTATCTGTCTCGTGGTCGGATCTCGTAATTGTTGGCGATGAACTGTCATTCTGTTTCTGAGTGTGAGTTTAGTTTGTCCTATATAATGTTCATTGCATCCTTTACATTTAATGGCATAAATCAGATTTTTTGATGAGCAAGTGAAGTGATTTTTTACAGTAACATTTTATCCTGATTTAAATGTATACGTATTGCCTTCAATGAGGTGAGTGCAGGTTCCACAATTAGAGCGACCACATTTTTTGATACTTGGTTGTGGGTTTGTGGTAGGTAATTTGGCATTGGTGAGTAATGTTTTCAGTGATTTTGGTTGTCTTTTGCTTTTGATTATTTTGTGTGTTTCAAGGGCTTTTTTCATTCATGGGTTTTGTTTTAGTAGTGGGATGTTCTTCTGAATAGTGTTGTAAGCTTCCGCATTTCTTGGGTTGTGTGTTGAGATATATGATAGAATATTGGACGTACCTTGAATTTGTTTCTGTTTCCGTAATTCATCAATGCCTATTGCTTTAGCCCTTTCTATTCCATTATTTATTAGTAATAGTGAGTACTCTCTCTCGAGTAGAAGTTCCTTTAATTCTTGAAGTCTTTTATTTCGCGTTTCATAATTGGAGACAATTGTGCAAATTCTTCTTGCTAGGTTAAAAGGAATGTTCGTCTTCGTGTGCTTTGGATGGTTGGAGGTGAATAGCAGATATTGTTTGGAATCTGTTCGTTTGTAGTGTATGTCAGTTTCGATATTTATGTCTTTTTTTCAGATTAAGATGTCCAGAAATGGGAGTTGATCTTGGCTGTATTCCATTGTGAATTGGATGTGGTTATTGATCCCGTTTATTAAGTTTTTGAAATCCTTCAGTTGGTCGAGTGTGTGGGACCAAAGAATGAGGCAATCATCCAAGTAGCGTTTCCAATTCTCTGATAAATATTTGTGGAAGTTCAATCCGTATTTTGATTTGGACTGTTCATATATCTGGACTTCTAAGTATGCCATGACTAAGTTGGCATACTTAGCCAGAATACTATTGCTTCTAGTCCGTATTGGTGTGGGATCGTTGTGTAGAGATTCACTACATCGAAAGACACAATAATAGTGTCGTTGTTGACATGTTTGGGGAGGTGGTTTAAGAGGTCCAGATCGTCTCTTACAACGCTTGGTATGTGTTTCAGAATTGGTTTCAGTAGTATGTCTATAAAGTTGCTCAGTCTGTGTGTTTCACATTGTGGGCCCGCTACAATTGGTCTTAATTTAAGGTCTGTGGGGTATTGTGTGTTCACGCCGGCTGAGGTGGATTGTTTACAGGCATCGTTGATTATTTTACACTTGTGGATCTTCGGAAGTCCGTAAAGGTTGCTGGTTTTGTATTCAAAATTTGTTAAATAATCGCGTTCCTTTTTAGTTAGGTCTTCCTGGTATCGATAAATCAGTGTGTTTAATCTGGTCATTATTTTTGATTGCTGGTAGTTTTTTACTCTTTCATAGTAATTAGTATTTTGTAAGAGAGAGAACATAGAATTTTTATATTTTTCAGCCTCCATAATGACAACAGTACTTCCCTTGTCCGCTTCCTTAATTATAATGTCCGTATTGTTTTTTAGTTCATGGATAATCTCCCATTCCCTTCGACTCGTGTTGGGTTTGGGTTTAGGTTGCAGTAGTTCATGGTATGGGAAGGTAGCTATGTGGTCACAAAATTTGTCCAGAACTCTGTTTCTACCATTTGTTGGGTTGTAGTTGCTTTTATTCCGTACAATTGATTCGTCGTTATTCTCCTTCTCAAATAATTCCTCTGTGAGACGTAATTTTCTACAGAAGTGTGAGATATCGTCATTTATCTCATTGGGGTTAGAGTATTGTGGTGTTGGTGTGAATTTCTGTCCTTTGGAGAGAATTTTACTTGTTGGGCTGAGAGGTTTGTATTTGAAAGGTTAATTATTTTCGGTTTTTCAAAATCGGTTTGTGCCACCGGGTGTCGTGAGTCCTGTAGCCTTGGTCTAAAAAATGATTTTTCTGGAATGTTTTTTCAATGGTATTATTATATCTAATGGTATTTCCCCTGTTGTTGTGTGGTCTTGTATAGAAGTTTCGGACGTATTGAGGTTCGGTTTGTTGATAGTCCGGGTTGTAGATTTTGTTCCTTTGTGTGGGTTGGCATCTACGGTTTTGTAACAGGCTCTGTGTGGGCAGGGGTCTACGGTTTTGGAATAGGTTTTGTGTGGGATGTGATCTACGGATCAGGTCCTGCCTTGTGTTCGGGATCTTTGGTTTTTGTTAGTAGGGTTATAGTTTTGTCTATGGTTTCTGGGATTATCGTTATAGTTTTGCTGGGGTATGTTGGACGTTTTGTTACTTTTTTTGTTATTTGTTGTGCATGTGGTGTGTGAGTTTTAGTTTGTTTTAAAAATGGATTACCTGTATGTTGTTCATTTTTGAAGTCCATTTCGTGAGCCACCTTTTTTTTAAGTAAAGAAATTCAAACACACACACACACAATACAAACACACACACACGCACACACACACAAGCACACAAATAAACATACATATCTTTACTTTCTTTATTCAATAGAAAATCTGAATTCTGACATCCCAGCGAACTAATCATATTCACTGAACCAGAACAATTCTCCCATTCCTTTCTCTTGACCATTATCTTTGACTTATCATGGCGGTAGATAGGCAGTATCGGTGGAGGGTCGGACGCCATGCTTTCCAGCATAGTTACGTCCCTTTACGATCTGAGTTCAAATCCCGCCGAGGTTGACTTTGCCTTTCATCCTTACGGGGTCGATAAAATAAAGTACCAGTAATGCAATGGATAATTGCTGGCCTTGTGCCTAAAGTAGAAACAATTATCTTTCATTTATCATAAAATTCGCTAAAAAGGCTACAGAATGGATTTCCAAATAAGGGCACGAAAATTTAATGAAAACTTGTTCACGTGACAGCCATAATTTCATTTATAATCATCCAAAAAAAAAAAGCCTTCGTGAGCCCCTTTGTTCAAGTAAAAAGAAATTCAAACACTCATATATGAAAAAACAACCTGTGACAACCCCCCACCTCTTATTTGAAGAACTATTGTAACGCGAACTGGCGCGAAATTTATTATAATTATTGACAAACCAATCAAATTACTTCTCGAAAAACCTGGCATTTCGAGCCACTTTTCCCATATAAAACAAGTAACATTCAGAGACAACCAGATGTGAGAAAAACCACAGACTCTCCATCTCAACCCACCTTTTGAAAAGCAGAAGTGCGAAACCGGTAAAGGAACCAAATAAATATATATATTTAAAAAAAAAATAAGACTCCAGTTGCATTTTCGATTTCATCTCTTTTTCTTTATACTTTCACTCGTGTAGGACACCTCGGTTATTTTTCAATTTGTAAAAAAAAAAAAACCGTCACTTTCTAATATATATATATATATATATATATATATATATATATATATATATATATATATATATATATATATACTTACGTTAATAGGAGTTAGGTATTGTATACCCGTGTCCCATTAAGGTATTGGCAGCATAATAATTAGCTCTATGCTTTGGAGCAGAGCCGTATATATGATAAAGAACACAAGAGCGTCTACAACATCAAAAGATTTTTATTGGCTTACAATGTTTCTTCCTTACGTAACCGCAGGACTCGTCAGAGCTATAAAAGGGGTTTGATTGGTGTTATGGACACTACCAACCAAACATTCAAGAACAAAGAGTAAAGAGAGTAAAGAGCAAAATGTTTGATTCTTATAGAATTCCAGTAATAATCAGGAACTGATTATACAGAGCGATTGAAAATTAGAATATTGCTATTTCAAAGCACCAATTCTAATTTTAAATTTTTTCTGAACCGGCAACCGCTCTGTATAATCAGTTCCTCATTATTACTGGAATTCTATAAGAATCCAACATTTATAGTTTTCAACAGACAAAGCGAGTGCTAAGCTCTGATGATTACCAACAGTATGAAACAGAGATCTGTCAGCTTATCTCTCGTTGTTTGTTGAAAACAGAAGTGACATAGTCACTACTTTAAAACAATAGCGCAATGTCTTCAAAATGTTTTTAATTAAGCATACAGTATATTGCCAAATATACTATATATACATTCACATATATATATATGAATGTATACCAACGTATATATATATATAAATATATATAGTAAGTAAATATTCTTACTATATATAAATATATATAGTAAGAATATTTTCGAAACAGCGAGTGGGTTTGAAATTATTAGAAATGTAATTTATCGCCGTATTTTGACTAAAGAAATTAAAGAAATTATTTAGCCTGATGTGGGGTTAAGAACCCTCGGAGAAATGGAAAAAGATGAGTATTGCCGTACATGGGAGTCGAACCCACATCTTTGGTTGTCTGGACCACTGTGATGTGTTGGTAGCACAGTGGTCCGGATAACCAAAGATGTGTGTTCGACTTCCATGTACGTCAATACTCATCTTTTTCCATTTCTCCGAGGGTTGTTAACCCCACTATCAGGCTAAATAATTTCTTTAGTCAAAATACGACGATAACTTACATTTCTAATAAAATATATATATATATATATATATATATATATATATATATATATATATATATATATATATATATATATATATATAAGTTGTAATAAAATGAAAACGAAATTTCATTTCTCACTCTTAGTACGGCACTTACTTAAATGTAAGTATGTATGTACACGTACATACATATATGTATACAGACGTACAGTAGCATGCATATATATATATATATATATATATATATATATATATATATATATATATATATATATATATATATATATATATATATATATATACATACAACTTATCGCTCTCGGTTCGCCTGGCCGAACTCACTCGATATGCAAATTAGGCTGCTCAGCCGTTAATTTTCATAGTGAAAGTATATACTTTCGAACGTTCAACCATCTGGCAGAAGGGTATACGGTGCTGATGATAGCTAACAAGCTTGAAACTAGTACATCGTTCCTGTGTCAGTGTTGAACAAAAAGGTGACGTGGTTGCCTTAACACCGTACGGCATAAATTCAGGCTGTTCAGTTTGTTTACAAACGAACAAAGCGGGCGTTATAATAAGCGTTCGCTAAACTGATACGTACATATATGTATGTGTACCTGTATGTATATATTATGTATGTATATATATATGTATGTATATATGTATGTATGTATATATGTATGTATGTATATGTATATGTAAGTGTATATATATGTATGTATGTATATATGTATGTATGTATGTATGTATATATGTATGCATATATGTATGTATGTATGTATATATGTATGTATATGGGAGAGATGACCCCTTAGCCTTTGTCAAGGCAGAATTCTAGGAGAAGGAAAACTCTGATATAACACCTGCAACTCTGATGGTATCCAATGATGTTGACTTGTTCTTCTTTTTGGTAAATATCATCTTGGTTAAGAGAGTGGGACTGGCTTTGTGCAGTGCCTTTGCTCACTATAAAAGCTTCACGGCACAGGCATTGCTTTATATCTGGAGATCTCCCTGCACTTGTCGTCACATGATACCATGGGCCCAGCACTAAGTGTCAATAATTGTCACAAGTGTAGTGTTTGTACCAGAGTTTTCAAGTCGCTGGCTGGACTAAAAAGTCAAACTCGTTCAGCGCATCGGTAGGGGTTCTCCTACATGGATATAAAGTAGTGGCCGTACTCGAAAACGAGTTGGCAGCCACCATATATATATATATATATGCATGCTACTCTACGTCTGTATACATATATGTATGTACGTGTACATACATACTTACACATATATATATATATATATTTATATATATATATGTATATATATATGTATATATATATATATATATATATATATATATATATATATATATATATATATATATATATATATATAAAATATTAAACAAATAATGAATAAACAATTCCTTATATTAAACAAAAAAAGTTCATTATTTAACGATCGTTTCTAGGATATATATGTGTTAGAGTTGGCATGCATATTCAACAGATCTATGTACAAAATAATACAAAATTATACAAACTATCAAGATTAAATATACATACCAACACATATATACGCCGTCTTCAGAAATAATATATCCTAGAAACGATCGTTAAATAATGAACTTTTTTTGTTTAATATAAGGAATTGTTTATTCATTATTTGTTTAATATTTTATCTTGACTCTGTATACCGTTTATCTTTCACCGAAAGTGATTTTTCATTACATTTCTTCTTTCCATGATATCCGGAATACATTGAGTTCTTCATACGGATTGGACACTACCGTAAACTCTTGGTAGATTTATCTACATATATATATATATATATATATATATATATATATATATATATATATATACGTTGGTATACATTCATATACAACATATATATATATATACATATATATATATATATATATATATATATATACGTTGGTATACAAGATCAAGGAAAACAGTGTTCAATCTGTTGGAAGAGAGCTTACTTAGTTTAAACAGTTTCATACACTTAACATGTGCTACCATTGGTTTCGGAGTCCAGCCATAGCAACCACTATATCATGGAGGAGGCACTTTTAAACTGGGCCTTCATTCAGGCACGTGGCCAACAATATGAAAAAGGGAAGTTGTTGACTCTAGGCTAAATCTTCCTCCGAACTGTGGAGACGTATATTTCTGGCTTGAAATTTTCTTGGGCTATTCTGTCCATATATATATATATATATATATATATATATATATATATATATATAGAGAGAGAGAGAGAGAGAGAAAGTGAGTTTTTTTTATAAAATGAAAAAAGACGAGTTGTCCTACACGAGTGAAAGTATAAAGAAAAAAGATGAAATCGAAAATGTAACTGGAGTCGTTTTAAAAAAAAAAAAATTATTTGGTTCCTTTACCGGTTTCGCATTTCTTGTGCTTTTCAAAAGTAGAATTGAGATGGATGGTTTGTGGTATATATATATATATATATATATATATATATATATATATATATATATATATATATATATATGCACTATATTAATAACGAGGTGTTGAACTACAGAGTCGTTAAAACGTCGGATAGAATGGATTGTTTGGTGTTTTCGTTCCGAACCTCTTCGTTCTGGTTTTAAATCCTGTCCAGGAAAACTTTGATAAGAACGTACCAGTCCACTACAGAGGTCGGTTCATCATCTATAACTTGTCTCAGTTGCTTTATATCATTCTCTTACCTTCCATAGAAGAAATTGGCTGCATTCAGACCTGGAAAGAAATAGTCTCGGCCAGTCTTTCAAAAAGGATCTTATGAAACACTACCCAGCCTCTGCGATTCCACAAGGATTTACTGATCCATACATATAGTAATACCTTCCATCGTAATTTGTTATCAATGCTTGTTCTTATTGTTCTTCCTTCTGTTATCTACTTTAATATATATATATATAGAAAGAGAGGGAGAGAGGGCAATGTGTTTTACTGAGTGCTGGCTAGGAGGCTATCAAGTTTCTTAGCAAAGAACGAACGGATTTATTACATCCATACTGAGAGCTGGTGCCCCAGGATTCCCATTATGTTTAAGGCATGCTTTGATGTTTTATAACCCTTGTTAAAGATAAATACCGGACCACCAGGCTGTTTTGTTTGACTTCGTAAAGGCCTAGGTATCAGTCCCCAATGCGCTGATACATAAAGTATTAGTTTTCTGTTGCATTTCAAAACGTGTAGGCAGCTTCTAATTACTACCTTGAATTGGTAGCAATGAGATTCACTACAAACGTTTGAAACCAAATAATATGCACTAAAATCTGTCCTGATGATGGAGTGCACCATTCCTCTTTGTGATGGCTATCGCGGTCGTGCTGAGACGTGTAAGAAGTTGATCGGTAGGTATAAAAATAGGAGAATGCTTTGATGAATGGCATCACTGCTATTATGGAAACAAGGAAAGAAGCAAAACCTCCAAGAAAAATTATTCAATCAAAGTCGACTGCGCACCAGGCAAAGCTAAAACAAGTGTTAACTGCCATTGATAAAAGACTTTTGTAGGGAAGTTTAAGGCGTGGTACAACAGTATGGTCTTTTACCGAAGCTGCTATTGCCCCTCCATGTCTACGTAATATCTTTGACAAGAATCGAGAAAATGGAGAGATAGGTGTTAACAGTTTCTTTGGAAGATGGCTTAATCTCTTGCCAAACTGTACAAAAGAAGGTTTATAGCACTACTCTCACACTCCAACTAACTTTAACAGCTCTGATAGAGGAATTAAAGAAGCAAAAGTTCATCGCCATATGATATTGCGTGATTCGGAGGAATCTATTTTCGCATAACCCAGCTATGTGGGATCATAGGCAGAAAATAGAAAATAAGAAAAGCGCAGAGGGAAGCAAATCAAGAAGGTAGTGATAGGCGTTATGCAGAACACATAGGTAGGAGAGGGACTAACACTGATAAAGTGGATGTCCTGCCACAAAAAGGCAAGAAATTGTAATATGAAATTCGCCACATTGAGGATGAGTAGTATATGATCAGGTTAGTAAGGTGAGGGAGCCGATTTGTTTGGACATCATTGCAGGTAGCGGAACGAAGAAAGCTCTCATGAAACAGATTATGGAAAACGGCGCCGGTAAGGTTGCAGTTCCGGTTGAGAGCTGTGAATGAAGTGCTACTATCCCCAGCCAGTATGAGATGGGGTTGGAGTAAAATAGAGCAATACAACTGATTGCCACGTCTGAGGAGGTTATACATCATTTAAAAATGCTTTGGTACTTGTAAGCCATCCCTGACGAGGTAAGCCTGGTGGCATAGCGAAGTCCTGGGCGTCTCTGTTGAAAAGTCAATGCAAGGCAGTATCCTGTTGTCTTCCAAAAGGAGAGTATGAAAGGACAACGCAGAAAGTGGAATAAACATAAGATTCCTGCGAAATGTCAATGATTGGAAAATACATTCTGACTTGTAAAAAAGCGCTCGTATTCATAAGCCTCATTGCTTTAACATCACAACACCTGACCGTATGGTATGGTTCAATTTGGTAAGATGTCTTGATTGCTTGTTCATAGAGCTTTGGGAAGGAAGTATGGAGTGGACTCGTGAAGGAAAGCACAGAAAACAAGAAGAACTAGAGGAGTCATATGAGGGTTGGAAGATGGTATTGTACATTGCTTCTAGTTGGGATGGCATGACGTAGATTTGTGGCTGGATCCATCATATCCCTACATGGCTGACATTGCACTCTGAAAGGAGAATAAAGAGCTGTTT
The DNA here is from genome assembly GCA_964016885.1 of Eledone cirrhosa. NCBI lineage: Eukaryota > Metazoa > Mollusca > Cephalopoda > Octopoda > Eledonidae > Eledone > Eledone cirrhosa. Next base: position 53,197,800 of record OZ024740.1, read on the forward strand.
CAAGAAATGGAGAGGGAAGCAGAAATGCTTCTTTGTGGATATGACAAAATAGCGATGGTATAGTAACACACACACACACACACACACACACACACACACACGCACATACACACACACACATACACACACACATATACATACACAAACACACACATATATACATACACACACATAGACATATACAAACACACACATACACACACACACAGACATATACAAACACACACATATACACACACACATAGACATATACAAACACACACATACACACACGCACACACATAAACACACATATCAGTCTGTGTGTGTAAAGCTTTATTCAAAGCTGCGTTTGCGGTGTTTTCTTTAGTAGTGTTGAAGATTTCAGTACATTGAGTTTATTGCCAGTCTGGACCAATAAATCATAATTTCTCTTACCTCTTTCTCTCGACACACACAAACACTCTCTCACACACACACACACATAAACACACAGACACCCACGCACACACACACACACACACAAATACACACACATATGCACTCACATACACATACATACATACACACATACAGGCAAACACACACACAGTCAGGCACACAAACACATATATGTGTACACATATATACATAAACTAAGAGAAATACCGACAAATACTTTCATGTGTATGTATGCCATTTTCTCATTGCTTTAAAGTCACTTCTGAATTATTTCACCGTTAACTCCCCTTGTTTCATCTGAGCGCTATTACATTTTTAGGAATTTTTTTCTGCGTATCTCAATCATTCCAAATTTTAATTTCATTAGAATATGTTCAGCTGACAATAATACAGTTTTAGAGAAACATAAAATTAAGTGTCTGTTGGATGTAGTGAATAAGTTTTAAACTTTATTTTTCTGTTAGATAGATTAATAGATAAACTTGGTTATCTCCCTTGCTTTGAAACTTAGATGCGCTTCATAAATATTTCTCGCCGCCATAATTGTCATTGAACGCTTCTGTTCTGAAGACTACTACAATGAAACTACTGCTGCATTTTACTTTGGCTGTTTTCTATATAACTGCCACACATTAATGTGCGTACGCACACAAACGCACGCGCGCGCACGCGCGCGCACACGTGCACATTAGTTTCTTCATTCGTATGATTAAGGTTTTTATATGCTATTAAATTACTCAATTCGTTAGAGTGTAATTCTGTTTGAAAGAGAAAAAATACCGCAAATCAGCCCATCTGACTCTATAACTAATCCGCTGAAATGGTACTTTATTAATTTATTACATTATTAAGAGATTTAAACATCATTTTACTATTTTTACGGAGTAATTATAAAATGTTGGTTCACATCCTTCAACCTTACTTTATATAATCGCTAAGTCAGTGTTGACATTAGTTCAGTTCTCACGAGCGTTAAACAATTTTGTATTTCATTCGCAGGGTTTTTCTATAAACTTACAATTAAGTACTGAGTCACCACTCCCTTTCTTTTCTCTCTCTTTCTTTCCATTGCTCTCTTTCATACAAACACACACATATACATTGTTCTCTGTCTCTACCCCCCTCTCTCCCTTTGAATCGCCTATGACGCTCATTGTGCGTGGGAAACCATTCCCAGTATCCCTTCTCAATGAATGGTGATGGGGTGAGCGAAGGGCAAGCAGCATCTCGTTACAAAATAACCCGATATGCTACAGAAACCATCCAGTGATGATCCGATGCGCAGTGCCTTACTTGCACACAGTTTTAGTTAATGTGCGTCGCTGTTCAATGCTGTAATTTAAACAATATTCTAATATTTGTATTGACTAATTATATTTTTTGCTTACATCCGTGAAACTTATGTCATATAATATTAAAGTAAGTATTAATATCGTGACGATCTGAGTTCAATTCTTACTGTGAACAACTTTCCATTACAGTATTATGGTATTAGATCAAGTCGGTATCAATTTATAAACTTTTACCGCCCCTATAAACTTTCTAACCCTGTGTGTATGTTAAAACAATTATCGTTTATTATAGAGCATGGTAGAAAAGATCAAGCGATGGCTAGAATACGTTCTGAGTTCAAATCTCAATGGCGTCAATAAAAGAAAATACCACTCAAATACTAAGGATTTTCTCCGAGCCTATGTTAAAAACAATTATTATCGAATTTGGATTATATTTATTACGGTGCATTCTATGATGTGTGTTTGAGTGTGTATATAACAGCAACAGCAGCATCGCACCAGATTCGTGGGCAGTAGTTCGTTTTTAAATCTCAATTAAGCTTCGTAGTGGGTTAGCAGTTATTAGAAGATTACGTATTTTATTGATGCAGTGTTTGCAGTGTTGAATAGGCGTGTTCGTCAGAGGAGATAGTAAACCATGAGAAGGTCTAGACTTTGTAGCGACGTAGCGGATTATAGTTATGTGTTGTTTATATTTATATGATGAGGGCAATAATATATTCTTGGGATGCACAATGTATGTATCTTTGTGTTGGAGACAACACTGCCCTGAACCCATTGGAGGATGTTTGTATGTCTCTGTTCGCGGAGTCAGTGCAGGTTTATCGACAGGCGTGTAGGTAGCATGTGAACGACACTTGGATGCGGAAGGCGAGGGAGGAATGAAAGGTGATCTTAGCTGTGTAGGAGTAATTGTTGTTAGAAGTGACACCTAGCTGGACGTTGATGTATAGAAAGAAACGTGTGGTGGGGACAAAATTGAATCGCGTTGCACAGCAAAGTTGATATATTGTGCGTTAAAGAGATGTCTATGAGTATACACCATGATGGTGAAATCTAGCACTACTCTAATCTCTACATTTCTACTCAATGTACAAAATGTCAGCCCTTCCATGAAATACACAAAAATCTAAAAAAGCCATTTCATTGAGGATTAAGTTGGTAAGCATCCACACCACATCCCTTGTGGAACTGCCATTTTCCTGCATGATTCCTTTAAGGCAGACGGAAATATCACATTTTCCAATGGGTACTGTGAATCAGTCACCGGGCATAACTGCGCTTTAAAGTGTCTCAACAGCTTTAAATGTTTTATACAACAGTGCCATTCTTGTAACATACATATGATGGGAGACTTTAATCTACCCTGTGTTGATTGATCTACAAACATTTTGAAACCAGGCATTTCCACCTCAACCACAGACAAAGCAGCAGTAGAATTACTTCTCGATTTTATGAATGAGTTTTTCTTGTCCCAACCTGTCTTTGCACAAACACGATACCAGAAAAATATTTTGGACCTAGTGTTTAGTAACCATACTAACACTATACATGGTATTACAGTAGAAATAACCATTCTTTTCGACCTTGATATGGCTCTCTGTAACTTGAGATTCCACCAGCCGAAAGTTAAACCCAATGACCTCTCTCCAGCCCACTCATTTGATAATATGGATCTTTATAATGCCAACTGGGATGCAATCACTAACGAGCTATCACATGTTGACTTGTCTTACACACACGCACATATCTCCACAAACATCAAAGCATCTTTGCATATATTGGTAGACACTATCACAAACAAATGTGTAAAACCTACCCAACCAAGACCTGTGAACAAAACTAAGTGAAGAATCTCCTCAAGCAGAAAAACTATTATCAGAAAAATAAAAAGAACAACAAAATTCAACAAACTAAAATACTGCCAACAGCAACACACACATTCGACTGCTACCGCACTGCTCGAATCAAAAATATACAGCCTCCAACAATGAATGAAGACCAATATCAAAAACCAAAGAACAGGTGAGGAAAAATAGGCCATTGAGAAAATCAAACTCAATCCCAAAGTGTTCGTTTCATTTGTGAAGAAACAAAAGTTCGCTGTCTAACCGCTTGCCCTCTGATTGATGAAAATGGCCCCCTGCAAGACAATGCTAAAACCATAGGTGAGATTATGCGGAAACAATACTGCTCTGTTTTCAGCAATCTTGATATCGTGATCTCTGGGCTGTATCAGTGATGTTAATCCCCAAAGCACTATATCGGACATAACGTTTGGCGCCTCTGACGTCTTAGCGGCAACGAAATTAAACACAATTCAGCAGTAAGCCCCAATAGGTTCCCTGCTTGTGTCCTGAAGGTGTGTCCACACCAACTTGCATATCCTCTAGCAATCTAGCAAATCTGTGGAGTAACCCACTGGACGCTGGCTATATACTTGAACACTTTCTGTCTGTTGTCCCACTTTTCAAAAGGGGTAAATAAGTTCCTTGAAGTGAATTACCGTTCGATCGCATTCACCTCTCATATCATTAACATATTTGAGAGGGTGGTGAGATCACGAATAACTCACTTTCTTGAAAGCAACAGTCTGCTGAACTCAAGCCAATATGGAACAGACTGCCTAACGCAGCTCCTGCATCGATTTCATCTACCTTGATTTCAGTAAGGCCTTTCACAGGGTTGATCACAACATTCTACCAAAAACACTATCCGACATTGGTGTCTCTGGAATTTTACTTCAATGGATCAAGTGTTTCCTGACAAACAGAGCGCAGCATATTGTAGTCAAAGTAGTACAATGAAGCCCAGCCAAAGTCAGTAGTGGCGTTCCACAATGCACTGTGTTGGGCTTACCTTTTCATTATCTATATAAATGACATTACTGACGCCATGAAGCAGAGAAACATCTCTGCAGATGATTTCCAGCTCTAGAAGGTCATCAATGGGTAGGTGATCAGACATGCTTTCAATCAGATCTACTTGCTGTTATCCAATGGCCGGAAAAAAACAAATGATGTTGAATAAGGATAAATTCGAATTAATCCACTTTGGATGCACTGAAACTTCTATATTCCCTTTCCTCAGGTGAAACCCTCGTGACATCCAACAACATCAAATATCTGAGAGTAAATGTTGATTACCACATAGGCTGGGCCGTTCATATCAACAGCAAAGTTGACATGGCCCGCCGAATGTATTCCTGGATTTTCAGAATTTTCCAGTCGAGAGATATCCACACTATTATCCTACTACTAATATGCTTAAAATGATAACATAGTGATGCATAATTATTCCATGCTACTGTAAGAACTTGAAAGCCATTTAGTTCCTAGCACTCTTCCATATGTTATAAATCTGTTCATCTAGATATGCTAATTTTTATTTAGTTCTTAGGAGATAGACTGTATAAAAAGCACGAAAAATAAAACAACAAAAAACGAACATCATGTAATGCAGGGATTTTATTTGCTAATAACTGTTCCAATCGACGATTTAAGCAACAGTTACTGCCACCATCATTGGTAAATTATATTTTGATCAAATCCATTCTTAGAAAAACATGTAAGTAAATATTTATTATTGTTTTTACTATTGTATCTGGCAATTCTATAATTCATGAATACAAAATATGGATCATCTGACTTCATCATTTCGTATTTAAAATAGACAATCACACTAGTTTACTGCTGAGAGTAGTAACTCCTTCATTAGAATGGTAACTTTCCCTTTTATTTCAAAGACACGTTCGCAGATTTTCCACACACACACACGCACGCACGCACACACACACACACACGCACACACACACGCACACACACACACACACACACACACACACACACACACACACACACACACACACACACACACACACACACACACACACACACACACACACACACACACACACACACACACACACACACACACACACACACACAATTATGTGTGTAATCAAAGCAAAAGAGAAATCCTTGTGTGTGCGTGCTGGATACAAAACAGACAGTGCTAGAGGATAAATATATCTTTATACACAACACACACGTTAAGACAATATGTGTTGATGGATTTAGAAAATATTCTTTGATATTATATTCTAAGGAGTTAATAAAACAGTGGGAAAGTGCAAGAGGAATAGTTAATGAAAGAAAGAGGGAAGTTTTGATAAGAGAACGGGGAGAGATGATGTGTAGTAAACAGACAGAAAGAGACACGAATTCTATACTTACAAGTTTCTAAAAGTTTTTAGACTATCACCGCTGAGAGATACATACACAAAGAAAGGAATCCAAGAAATCCAAGTGTGTGGATGCTTTAAAAAATAGACACTACCAGAAAAAGAAGTGTTCTTGCATAACACATACTTTAAAACACTATGTGTTGATAGATTTCAATAGATATTCTTTGTCATACATTTTAAGTTGATAATGAGACAATAGTCACTATGAAAAAGAGAAGTAGTGACAGGTAAATCTAAGAGCAAATGATGCATTATCACATTTGTTGTAGCATGTCATGATAGGCTATAACCTTCGTTGAGCATGTAATGCATTTTTGAATCCAACATACCTTTGCATGCTTGTGTGTGAGAGAGAAATATATATATATATATGTATATATTTCTCCCCCCCCCCATTCTCAACACTTTGTACTGCCTCTTCGCTTTGTTTTTTTTTTGTTTTCTGTTTTAACTATAATAT
>OZ024740.1:53216720-53231720 GCA_964016885.1 Eledone cirrhosa
ACACACACACATAGATATATGCATACATACATACATACATATATATACATACATGCATACATACATATTTATACGTGTATATATATATATATATATATATATATATATATATATATATATATATATATATATATATATATTATATAACTTATGCTAATTATGACACACAGCATATAAAAAAAAGACATATATATCTGTTAATACAACAGAGAACAAAAAATAATCCTGTATCACGTAAAATCGTTAGAGCATATAAGTAAATGTTGTGAGGTTTTTTGTCCTACCATTTTGCACTCTGAATTCAGATGTCATCAAGGTCAACTTTGTCTCTCATCCTTTCGAAGTCGATTTCATGAAGTATCAGTCGAGTTTGACTGGCGTTTTTGTTACAAAGTTGAACGAGATGCCTTCCTCTATTGTACCGGTTTTTTTTACTCCCAAGTTCTTGGATAGTAGACTATTTAATACAAACACTTTGTCCTCGCATATGCTTTGTGGATTTCTCCCTGATGAAAATATTTGAACCGAGTCGCAGCATTGATGATACCCTCTTCCAAACTTTCACGGAGACCCTTAAAAAACAAAAACAAAAACAAAAACAAAAACAAAAACAAAAACAAAAAAAACTTTTATGCGTATATTCAAAACTTTCCCTGTACTTGTGTGTGTGACAGCTCACACCTATGCAGGTTTATCTGGCCTCCTCCATGGTATATCTCGTTGGAGGTGTCTTGGGTAATTTAATGATAGAGACCCCAGTCCTATCATCTCATTTCTACAGCTGAGTAATCTGGAGCAACGTGAAATAAAGTGTCTTGCTCAAGGAAACAACACATCGCCCCGTCCGAGAATTGAACTCACAACCTTTCGATTGCAAGCCCAATGCTCTAACCCCTAAGCTATGCGCCTTGGAAACCCTTGATGAACGAATGGTATAAGTGCTCACTGAAGAATAAAAATAAATATACATAACACATTAGGGAAATATATATAATGTAGAAGATACTTGATCAAATTGGGAACCCGAATCCACGTATTTACGAAGTAGAATCTTGATCCACATAGCCACGTCGCAAGCAAGCACACACACACACTCTCATATCGCAAACAAGCGCACACACACACACATACACACACACACACGGAATAATTAATCGGTCGGGATTTTATTGTATTTCTATATCTATTCTATACACCTAAACATGTATCATCTTCTACCATGATTTGTGGTCTTTTCGGTCCTTAAATCTTGGACACACATCGCCCCCCCCCCCTCCCCAACCACACGCACAAACACACACACACGTGCATACACACACGCGCACGCAAAAACACACACAGACAGACACACACATATATATATATATTTAATATAGAAATGGCTTCTACAGGACTAGAACTGTTTCATTTGGGAGATATCATCAGGGCTTCCTGAGTACCAGCAATTTGGAGAACAGGGTAAATTGATTACTCTGATCCTAGTACTCCGTAAAGACGAAAGGCAAAATAGACGTCAGCGGTATTTGAACCTGGAATGTAGAAGCCGCAAAGCATTTTGTCTGACGCTGTGGCAATTATGTGTCAAGTCAATAATATTTAGATCGGTCCCAACACATTCTTTTTCATTTTTTATCTCTTTAACATTTTCTCAAATCGATGTTAAATGTTATAGTAATTTAAGGAACTTCGTTCTCTTAACAGCGTCCTATTAAGAGTGTGTTATTTATCACGTACCATCTACACGTAGCTGTTATTATATTGGCATTGCTTCCTACAATGCAGATCAGTTTCATTTGAATTGCATTGATTCCTACAATGCGGATCAGTTTAATTTTTTCCATTGACACACACACACACACACACACACACACACACACACACACACACACACACACACATATATATATATATATATATTGGAAAATGTGTGAAATCTAAGTATATTTGAAAAAAGGAAAACAATTTGATTTAATTTTATAATATTATAATATAAAATTAAATCAAATTGTTTAGAACTACAAGTGAAGTCATTCTTTTCCTTTTTTCATATATATATATATATATATATATATATATATATATGGTGCTATTGGGTTACTTAAGTTAGACATTGGCTGGGCCAATACTAGCCGAAACCTATCAAAGTTATCAAAGTTATACACACGCACACATATATAGGTGTGTGCGTGTGTGTGTGTGCTTGTGTGTGTGTGTGTGTGTACGTTTATGTGTGTTTGTGTATGCTTCTGTTTGTATATGCCAGCTTAAATAAGTGCATAGAAATGCAAAACGTCAACAGATAATCTAGGTAATTGGTATATAGAATTTACTAATAAACACTGGAATTAATGTGATCAACTAAAATCTCGTGAAGGTGATGCTTCCAAATGGCCGTAGTCCAATAGACTATAACCATTAATAGATTTTTATTGTGCTAGTGATTCCTTTCATTTGGAGTTACAGCTTTGAAACTTGTAAAAGAAAAAAATTCTCTCTAAGTTGATTATAGAGCAAATTGATCTATATTTTATACTATCATTCCAGAAGATCTTGTTCATTTTTAAAATAGAAAACCGCAATTGTTTTTAACTGGAATGAAAAGACTGGTGATTTACTTTAATAACTGTAGTTTCTAAATATGTTTATAGATTCAAAAATACGTTTTCAATAGTTTTGTTTGAGTGTTTTTGTTATTTCGTTCTTAATTCATTTTCATTTTAAGTTTTATACATTATTATTTCGCTCTTACGTCAGCATGCCTATCGAGTACGATGTGTATGTTTAGCTGCTCAGTTATGTTCTGGTTTGTGTTTTACATAAATTATAATTGCTATAAGTTGTCTTCGGGGGTGGAAGGATACAGGTGTTTGTTTTCTGATAAACAATCAATTAACTGTGAAATATATAAATCTAATTTTTGTGTATGAAGAGAACTACAAAGTGTATTTACAATTTTCTCTTGTCACAACGAGGCGTATAACACACACACGTTAGTTATTTCTACATTAAATTCATCTTATATTATCTGATAATTAACCCTTCCTATTCTTCACTTGAAATGTTGTCGATTGTTACTCTTTATCATGCAATGCATCAGCCTCTGCTGACCTTTCTCTTGCTATGTCTTATTTCTAGTTTCCACACATAGAAAAACCTATCCGAACTGGAACTCATCAGTAGTCTCATCGTATTCATTTCCTCCACGCGATATAAAAACAAGAATAGATTCGCAGACGTTCGAGCTAAATCTATGGAGAGTCTTTCAGCTACCTGCTCTGCCATATTTCTTGAAACATAGTAAGGTTTGTAAACATTGTGGGCGACATATCTTTGAACAAATATCATAGTTCTCAATATCTGATTACTTCGACTTTCATAGCCTCCTTTTACAAAATTGTTTGAACTTAGTACATGCACTGTTTCCACCCTTCTACACATTTAAAAAATAAAACATAAATACCACACACACACACGTCTGTGCGTATATATGTATATTTGATGCCGATCTAAATACGAATGGAAAAGTTTCATAGAACTTCTGTTCTAGTAATGTGCTTTCCATTATGAACATCTTCTTCTAGTACAAATACATCCATAAATACACACGGTATAAAGGGAATTGGCGTCAAAGATCAATAATTAATTTTGTTATTGTCTATGATATCTTCGATTCTGTGCTGGATGTTCGTGTTAAAAGAAGGACTGCGCTCTCAACTGATTACGCTGTAGATTTAGTTAAATACAAGTTGAGAGTACCCATAGTCACGAAAGCTAAAAAGACTGGCTGGTTCAGGACAACCTACAGGATAAAGTGGGAAGCGTTGCTGGATAAGGAAGTCATGACCAGTAATGCGGATAATATTGCATCCAAATTCAGAGAACTCTCTGAACAAACTGAGGACATTGAAACGGCGTGAAGACTTCAGCACAGTAGTTTCTACTTAAATGCTGCGGGCGAGAGCGGCTTAGTGTGATGCCGGGTGTTGGGAGCACCTTTTGATTCAATCAAGTGCTCAAAGATGTCATCCGAGTAAAACAGGAGGTTTACAAATCTTTTCTTGGAAATAAGTCCTCCTTCTTGCAGTTGCGGAACAGGTAGCTGCAAAAGGTTGTGACAGAGGCAGTAAAGGCCTTCGAAAGTAAGCTGACTATCCACCTACTTCGTCAGAAAAAGTCTTCCTCTAAGCCTGCTATCAGGAATGAGTCTAGAATTCTCCTTTCTTTAGAGAGGTGCATCCTCGTAAGATGCAGAGAGTACTTTGCTGATTTCCTTAACCTCATCACAACATCTTCTGGTGTACGTGAAGGGTCTCTCGGAGCTATGGCTAACATTTTGGAAGCTGAGGTCACAAGAGCAATTAAAGAGCTCAAATGTGGCACATCCTCTCCAAAAGATGGAATTTAGCCTGAGATGTTAAAAGCCTTAAATAGAGAAAGCATTCTCTGGCTGACTCATGTGTGCCGGGTGGCCTGGATCTCTGAAAGGGCACCTAAGCAATGGCAGTTGGGGTTGATAATCCCAATTTTCAAAAGGGGAAACAAGGCAAATAACTCCAATTATAGAGGATTGTCCTCATTTAAGCCTCCTCTGTTACGTACAAGGAAAGTGTTTGGTAAAGAGATGCAGGGGTATTGTCGAGCCGAAGCTAACTGACGAAATGCCTGGTTTTCGTCCTGGACACAGCACAGCCGACCAAATATTCACATTGCAGCAGATCTGAGAAATTGTGAGAGCATTGCCAATAAGAGTATGCTTGTTTCGTAGACCTCGAAATAGCACGTAACCAGGTTCCGCGGGACCTCTTGTGGAAATTTCTGCAGGAATATTTGATTGGTGGATAGCTTTTATTGCCCTGGTGTCTCTATACGAATTCTCTAGTATTTGGGGATCCAGTCGGATCAACTGTAGGCAGTTGCTTCTGACAGGGCCGATTTGAGGACTCTTCCTCCACGAAGAAGAAAAAGAAGAAGAGTGAATATATTCGATTGAATCAGTCTAGTACATGGTTGCTATGGAAATTAAGTCTTTTGAAAGAATAAAAACAACTCTACACCGACAGATGTCCACAAATCATAGAGGTGTGGAAGAAGGTGAATTTAGTCTGCTCTACGTCTTTTACTACCTAATTTATAATTATAATCAATTTTAATTTGAAATTATCTAATTCCTGGTCTGTACAGTGTACATGGTAGTAACATAATTGTTGTTTTATAGAAACTGGGAGATTGATAATAGGCCAGATTAATTTCGGTGGAGCTTGAACTTCAACTCTGCAGACTAAAAGTTGAAACTCCAAAACATATCAAGACTAGAACTTTACAGTTTCCCCTATAATCTTGTAAAGTATAATTACGCAGCTTCTGTTATAACTTTTGAAAACCAATGCTCTTTTACACACTCTAGTAATACTATCCTATGTTTACGGAGTGATGTAATTCGTTCAACTCATGCTAAATAACAACCAAAAACAAACAAAATAAACAAGAAAAGAATAAAGGAAACCTATAGAAAAGGATCATTTTTCCTTTAGGGGCAAGTTAAAATCAGAGTTTTAAAGCAAGAAGTGTAAAATCGATTCTTTTTTTCTTAATTTACATAATTATATGCCTTTGGAGGTGTGGAAATCCAGCAAAACACAGCAAAAGTTTCGCTTTAAGATGTATAGAAATTATCATGTAGAATTTGTTCTAAATAAAATTGCAAAGCACGAAGTTGAAAATAGATATTTTTTTGTTTTGAAAATGCATTTATTTTCTCACAAGACGAAACTAAATGTATTTTCTGTGAAACCAGTATATTTTTTAAACAGTCGGAAATATGCCAAATATCTTTGTTGTGTCATACTTATTGCTTAAATTTACCATATCGTTGCAAGGAATATTTCTAAACAACAAATATATTAATGAAATTTTAGCTTTAAATTTTAATCATATTTTTCATATTTCGTTTTTATGTTCAGGGCATTTCTTGTAAACTGGTATATTGAGCATTATATGTATAAAAGTTAAATTATAAACCAAACCAAAGTGAGATAGGTACGAAAACAAGAGCAGAAAAACAACAAAATTATGCACAAACATATTTTTTATGCAGTGTTAAATTGTTCAAAACGGTTTCGATTCGATTATATTCAGAGCAATTTCAGTTACTGTAAGGTTTGGGATGAGAAGATGACAACGATACATTCTTTTGTTATTGGCATAGGGCGGTGGATTGGCAGAATCGGTAGAGCCTCGGACAACCTACTTAGCAGCATAGAGTTACGGCCCTTTACGTTCTGCGTTCAAAACCCGCCGAAGTTAGCTTTGCCTTTCATCCTTACAGGGTCGATAAAATAAGCACCAGTCATGCACTGGGATCGATTTAATCGACTTTCCCCTTCCCCAAAATTGTTCCTAACATATCCCAACTGTCACTAGTAAAGTAATAAAGAGTTATAGTTTTGACTAAATTAAAAACAACAAAAGTACCTTCTAATGAACCGCTACCATTTTTGACGATATTAGAAACCCCTTGAAGATGTAAGTGGCCGAGTATTCCGCAGAAATACATACATATAACGTAATTATCCAGCAGTATGACATATTCTAATGCAGTTGTTGTTTATTTCTAGGTTTGAAGATTACAATACGATTACTGTCCTAATTTTTTTATTAGCTTTAAAGGCAGTGTAAACGTGTATAAATTCTTCACGTTTAATTTGTAAGTTTAATTCTTTCCGTATAGAGAATCCCACATGTTGATACTCCAAAGATATATCTCTTACGAAGACAATCAATATTTTTTAAAAATTGATTACTGATAATAAAATCAATGACATTACAATCGTGAAACTTTTCAGAGTTTATATCTGATATGTTGTTCCCTCTGATAACTCCACTAGCACTATTGGTTTAATCAATGGTATAACATCTATTAGTGACGCTGTCATCATGGCCGCCGTTATTAAGAGAATAACAGAAAATAAAAGAAAGATCTACAGAAACAAAAGGGTATTGTGGACTAGAAATGTAAGCTCTGAGTGAGGCAAGTTTGCTGCTTGAAGACATCACATCTATTATATTTCTATGAAGTCCTAGATCCAATATACTTAAAAAAGCCTAAACGATTATTGCTTGAATGTCTTCGATCATAAATGTGATTAATTAGAGCAGAATCGGGACTAAACAATCGCAGGCAGAAGACCAATGTTTCTAGCGTACATACAAACTGCTTGGGTAGATGGAAACTGCGTAGAAACCTGTCGAATAGACGCAAGCTGCTTGAAGTGGTAGACGGAACGTGGTCCGTGAATGTCTTTAGTGGTGTCCTCTATGTTGCATGTATTCGGATATCATTGTTAACCTGAAAATCATTCAATATATTGACATACCGCTTCCAACCGCAGCGAACCATGTATAATGGGATTTATTTGATATCACTCTCCCTCTTTGGAGGCCATTCAAAGGTTTGTGGACGCTGCACTTCATCATCCAATTAAACCATAAAATTAACAAAAAAGACTGCAGTTGAGTACCCAATGCTGATCGCGGACTCGTCCAGATACATTTTACTTTTACATTTTTGCGCTTGCCAAAGGATGACCCCCTGGAATTCCAGTATTAACGGGAAGGATAACTTCGTGTTTAGGATGACATATAAATCTGCTACTAGTCAGAGTAGCAGTCTAAACGAATGCAAATTATCCAGCGAGTGAAAATGAGCTTAGTTTTGTAACGAAACATGCACTCATTTGACAATGTTTCAATGATCTAAACCCTAAATTTAGGGTTTAGATCATTTAGGTATTATACTGAAGTATTTGTTTACAGCTTGGTATACTCGATGATTCGACTATGCAGGCGGCACCTTGGCTACATATGCAATGTAGAGTCGTCGACGATGTGTTATTAACCGCCACAGACATCTTATAAAACATTCCAAAGTATTTATATAGAAGCTGCCGTGTCTGTTTCTTAATAAAATTGATTTAACCTGCAGCTAACACAGTTTTCGTTTTAACATTTTGAGATAAGATGAATTAATGAATACACGACATATCTTGTCGTAGAAATCATCAAATTACATTATTAGCACTACGTATATCTAATATTTTACATTTCAGTTTTCAATCTTATTTTGAAACCTATTCATTATGCATGTGAATAGAGAAAGATTATCCAAGATCATTTCTTGATAAGAATTGTACCGCATTTTGTTTGAATTCTTTTGCTTTTATTTAACCGTTATATTAGTTCTATTGGTTTTATTTAATCGTACTATTGCTTTCCATGCTTAATATTACAAAAATTACTTTCACGATATATCACCGATGACTAATTTCCATCGCATATTTCCATCGCCAAGTATGTGATGTTTAAATGCAAATATATTAAAATTAGGAAGAGTAAATGTAAGAAAATAGTGAAAGTAATAAAATTTAAATTTGAATTTAGATAAGTTAACAATAAATGTGAACAATGTATGAAATTTTAATGTATGAAAATTTAATGATGCAGGTTTATTGCGGATAATAAAACAAGAACAACAATTAGAGACTGGGTGTAGTAGTCAGTGCGGTTCTTGAAGTAGACACGATACAAATGTCAAAACTAAAAAAGTGCATGACTGGAAATAGCTCTAGAGTAGCCAGCCAGCTCCAAGAAGCAGAAGCTACCGTTTTAGCGATAGAGAAGACTGCGAGTAGACCGCTCATCTGTAGGTCGGAGGCTAGAATATTTTAGTGAGCAATATCATATTAGTATGACTGGTCATCTTTCTTTGGAAGTGATCTAGGATACTTGCATGTGTGGGTGCAGTACTCCATCGTGGATTTAAATAAACTTCTTTAGTTTTCGGAAGTTTAAGTATTTCATGGGCTTGATAAACGAGGCCAGTCTTTACGATGTAGAGTTTGCTTTAGTGAGGATGTATGATCATTTCGAAGTATTCCTTGTGATGGTAAGGCCATTGTAAGGTTCCAGATGTATTTGACGTGTTTAGGGACGGGAGTATATAATGTTTTCTTGATTTGTGTAATTGCAGGAAATAAGATTAATCTCACCTTACTGGTGTATGTTTTAGAGATCTCTATTCACAGATCAGTGCAGGCTTATATGTAAATGAGGCTTGGGTGCAAAAGTTTAGAGACGATTGAAGGTGAATATTAGCTGTCTAAGAGAGGCTGCTGTTGGAGGTGACAGCAAGTGGACCATTGATGTATAGGAGGAAACGTGTGGTGAACAAAACCCAGCACCCAACACCCAACATAGGGATATACCTGCCTGTAGTTGAATGACTACGGGTTATACAGAATTTCCTTAGCTCACCTACAGTAGTGTGACTTGCCCGGAATCTACTGTTTTACGAGACGAGAGACGGATAGAGCTTAAAGGAAGGTAGTTTTGATTTTAAAGAATCATGTGATAGATGCAGACAGATTCTGCTTAATAGTGCCACAACAATGTTCACTGAATTCCCCGAAAACGAAGTCCCAGTGGTGATATTATTAAACGTTTCACAAATACCAGTTATATATGGAGTCAATGCACAGTATTGTTTTTTGTAGTTATTGTTTAGCTTCCTGTCCCGTGTGTTCAGTGATGGAGTGAATCTATCATCAAAAGCATTCCAAGACTGACAATTTGGTCCTATTTTCAGGCATCGTATAACTATGACTATATTATTCTTAAATATTTATTAAAACAAAGGTTGTGTGGAATTTAAAGGAAATCTGACTACTATTTCTCGCAGGTAGAATGATAACCTATGCTGGTTTTTATTATCTGCAGCCATTGCTGTTTAAAGCCATGTCATTCTTGATTAAACGGACCCACGATCAAAGGAATTCCAGCTATGACCACCTCCTTATTTTAGCGCTATAGCTAAATTATTTAGTGTTTCCTTTCCTTATTAAAACGCTAGAGTGCAGTCCTTTGTTTCTTCCCGGTTTCTGTAGTATTTTTTCCAGACTGCGTTTTGATTGAATTCTCTCAATGTTGATAAAGTGTTGTGTTCAGAAACGCACCGAGACACAAACAGTTAGTTTGATCTCGCAATACTCAAATGCGCAGATATAACTATGTGGTTAAGGTGTTCGGTTCAAAACTAAGTCATTTCCGGTTTGAGTCCACTGCAAGGCACATTAGACAGCAATTTACTCTTAAAGACTTGTGTCGATAAAGACTTGTGGGTTATATTTAGTAGACGAAATTTGTATAAGCGCACAGGAGCAAAACTACTCCTGTTCTTGGGGGATAGATTTAATACTTTATTCGGTTAAATATCCCCTCTTGACACACGGGTTCATTTAATGAGGTATTAAATTTGAAGAAAATTACTCCCTTTCTTCTACAAGTCACAGATGCACTGAAAATCGTTTTGGGCGCTGCTTTTCTTCCTCTAATTCAATCTGATATAGAAGCTAAGCAAAGTATTCCCTCCACCTCGCGAGGATGCAATATATATATATATATATATATATATATATATATATATATATATATATATATATATATATATATATATAAAATTAATATATGTTTACACACATGTATGTATATATATATATATATATATATATATATATATATATACATACATGTGTGTAAACATATATTAATTTGATTAAAATAACAGGAGGCCGGACTGGTAATATCCCTTTAAAGCTTTACTGTTACAAAAAGAAATATAAATATTTCGATGGCCTGGCGACATCATCAGCTGTGGATTGGATATTTGATTTGGAGATGGTCTGCAGTAACAAAGACACCTATTTCATGTACCATCTCCGAATCAAATATTTTCTCTGTTCTTTGTTTGTGTTTGCAATAATTCCTTTATTGATTAACTAATTATACAATCCTCATATGATGATGTCACCTGCATCTAACGTAGCCATAGAAATATCTATACTGTTTTTTGCAACAATAACACTTTTAAGGGATATCACCAGTCCAGCTTCCTGATATTTTAATCAAATTATATTTAACTCCGTTCCTGCACCAGCCACAGGATTCAACATCAACAGTGGATGAGTTGCGCAATGTAGAGTGCTTCTCCTACAATTACATCATGATTAACTAAACGGAATGAGTAGTTCTCTCCATTAGTGAACCACAAAGCATAAATGAATATATATATATATATATATATACATATACATACCCCTCCTCCATATATATATATATATATATATATATATATATATATATGTGTGTGTGTGTGTGTGTGTGTGTGTGTGTGTGTGTGTGTGTGTGTGTGTGTGTGTGTGTGTGTGTGTGTGTGTGTGTGTGTGTGTGTGTGTGTGTGTGTGTGTGTATGAATCGTGTCTGTCAGTATTCAAAATTGAAATTCAATACATATTTATACTTACAGTAATTAGCGATTTTTTTCTCAGAACGTAGAGATTTTTACAGGTAATATAAATAACGGATGCAATAAGTGATGCAATTGGTTTCCAGCCTTTACCATACTGTATTTCCTCAAGCATCATGCCAATAGTACAATATCCAGCGTGTTCTTTATGCTGTGTGATTTCGAAGCGATTTAGCTGTTATTTCTAGTAGATCATGATTTACTGACTCCTCGTAAGGTTCATTTCGTCAGGTAGTTTATTTTGTTCCTATACAAATGCTTATCTACAAATGCTTTGTCCAAAACACGAAACCCGAGATAACAAACAAATATTTACTATAATATTTCTTATTTCCAGTATTTATTTATATTCTATTCATTTCGTGTTGGTTTTTCTGGTGTAATATGAAAGCTAAATAAAGTTATTTGTTATTGTAATTATAAACCGAATGTAAGTTAGCGTTTTCGTTCATTTAAATAAAAAAATTTCAAAAGAAATGCATAGTTATATTTATTTATTGTCCTTTGGAGCAAAATGATAAAACATGAAAACCGCCGAACACTGATAATACAAATAAATGATCGAATTGCTGTTAATACATAGTTTTAATAATCTGCAAAATGTTTAATATAACATAATATATTATAAGAAGGAAAATATAAATTTAATCTATTGCTTAACTATGGTTGGATTTATGAGCCGGTATATCAAGAAATTGTACTTCGTAAATATATTCCATTTAATTATATGCAATAATAATTTTTTTCATAATATTTTTATTTTTGATATTAGAATTATATTTCAAACATTCTTTACAACAGAGAAATTCCAGTTATTGTAGAACCATTGTGTTCTGACTATATCTCGAAGTGTTCTTCAGTGTTTTTTTGACACCCGCATTAAAAGAAAGTGGGTCATTCATTTCCTGGAAACGAAAGTTTCTAACTGGCTGTAGAGTAGCTGCTCTATTTGCTAGCATCATCAGTCAGTCAGATTGCGGGTTAAATGATTCTCCACTTCTGGAGCTGACAGTTCTCTCCCAATGCTCAATTCATCACTCATTTACAGATGGCGCCAAAGGCTTCATCTCTCAAAAGCTCTGTCGTGAAGACCATCTTGAAGATTCTGTAACGCCCCAAACAGTTACGGCCGTTACACAGATCATTCACAAACTCAAGAAAGATGTAAGCTGCAAGCAAGTCTTCACCATTCGGTTGCCCCAAGTAATTCAAGGTTACTTAAAATTGTGAATGAAAGGCTAGCGAACGTGTTGGTGTCAGAACATTCTTGTGAGATTTAAAGTGGTGGAAGTACAGGTGGAATTAGACAGATAAGCTCGCGGAGCAATGTAACATTGATTTCCAGAAGCAATTCGATATTTTTTAATGTCTTGTTCAAACAAACAATGTAAACATCTTATGTAGATGATAATAATTACAAAAAAAAAAAAAAAATAGAAAAGAAAATTTAAGAAAAGAAAGGAGGCCTCTTGGCAAGTGGTTCTTGGATAAGATATGAAGTGATATTGAAAATGTAAAATAACTTAAAGGCATAGACTGATTTGCGAAATTAAAAAGGTTATCAACTTGGAAATCATTTGCTATTAGTAATAGCTGTGTGAATAAGAAAATGTGCCATTTTTGCCACCAAATTTATTTTGTTACTCCAAGCCATTCGTACTTGACATTCTCATCACAAATGACAATATTGTTCGGACAAATTATATATACAAGACTATCTCTTCAAATAAAGTATTCGTTATTGCAATATTCCAAACCTTACAACGATTAGTACAAAATAATTATAATCCCGACAAAATTATAATAATTATAAATAAGGTAATTCAGAAAATAAACGGTTATAATTAAAAATATATCCTTTATTCTTTTCCACTATTTCTAGATTGTTATTTATTTCAAGGAATTGTTTACTGGAAAAATACGCTATACGTATACATGCATACATACATATATACATACATGCATACATATATACATACATATATACATACATATGTACACGCTCACATACATACATACATACATACATACATACATACATACATACATACATACATACATACATACATACATACATACATACATACATACATACATATACACGCTCACATACATACATACATACATATATACATACATATACACGCGCATACAAATATACATATATGCATTCCTCTCCATCATTCTCTCCTCTCTCCCTCCACACAGGCATTCATGGTTGCATACATACGTTTGAAACTATCTATCAATCTATGTATATATGTATTTATTTCTCTCTCTCTCTCGCTATATATATATATATATATATATATATATATATATATATATATAAAATATATATATATATATATATGTATGTATATAAGCATATTTATTTACACACACAAACACACATATGTACATATATAAAGCGAACTGGGAAAACCGGTAGATCGATCTTTGTTCTGTGTTGAATTCTCCCTTCCCTCTAATACTTTCACGAACGATAAATACAGTATCGAGAGAGAAATGGGGTCGATTCCTCTTCTTTTCCTTGAATTTCTTTCTCTTTCTCTTTCATTCAGAATGTGTTTCATTGCACTTACAGAATGTCTTGGAGGATGGTTCACAGTGTCATATTTTTTTTAGAAACTCGGCAGGTTTTAGCAAATGTATAGCAACTCCTCTTGGATAATCTGAAACGTTACTGAAACCGTGCAACGATGGTATATTATATATATATATATATATATATATATATATATATATATATATATATTTATAAAAAATTATAAAAAATAAACCAAAGAAGCCTTCAATACATCAAAAGTCTTTATTAGCCAACAATGTTTCGTCCTATTAAGGACTCATCAGGGCAAGTAAAGCTACAAGAAACACTATCAGCCAATACAAGCCAAAAACTCAGAAGAATATGGAGTATACATCTATTAAAGCTTAGGAAAGATATCAAGGAAAAGTTGGCTAAGATTAAGAGTGAGCAGTTACAAACATAGATATGGACCAAATAGCAAGGAAGTGATTAACATGTTGAACCCACATTGCAAATATTATATAATGCAAAAACTTGAAACACAAATGGTAATATAATGCGAGAATTACAGTACGATATAGAATATAATATAATATAATAGATGGTGATAATAAAAAGCTTAATATATGTATATATATATATATATATATACATATACACATTAGTACAAATACAAACTAACACTTATTAAGTATTTAAATAAATATATATATATTGTTTACAGTATAATATAATAAAGATAAAAATAAGAATAAAGATAAAAATAAAAATAAAATATAATATATAATTCCCTGTCAGTGTGCATAAACAATATAGAAACATTATAATAACATTATAATAACAATATTATAATATATTGGCATCAAAAGATATACAAAATTACATCATACATATAATTCAAGGTTAACAAATAGTATAAAGTTTTACACAGAGTAAGAAAAAATCATATAGAACTAAGTTGTGTTGAAAAAATTGTGTTGAAAAAATATATGTCTGTGTATGTCAACCACGTAAATATATATATATATATTAAGCATTTCCTTACACTCTGTTTACTATTTGATATGAACGTTGTTATATCATATCATTTTTATGTAATCGTATTATAGATTTT
>OZ024740.1:53236720-53239220 GCA_964016885.1 Eledone cirrhosa
GAATTATTCTCTAATTAGTTCCATAAAGCTACGTCCACTTTTTTAGCCTCACATAAAACGAGAAAGAAAGAACCAAGAACAACTCGGTTACCAGGAATATATAATCAACAGTAAAAAACATCAATGGCTTTTAATATTGCTTTATTTTATAACTATCTATAGAAAAAACAACGTTAGAATGAATAACAATATTTCAATTAGCATGCCTAAACATTGATACACCCAACATTATTTGTTAACTTTGATCAACACTATCATTTATCTATAATTTAGTACAATACCTAATCCTTACATATTTATTGAATTTATTTAACTGTGAATTTTTAATACATTTGTGATCTCTTTTAAATTTTAGTTTAATACCCAATCCAAAAATGTTTATGAAACTTATTTATAACTCCAAATTTTTAATGACTTTTTGATCTATTATTTATTGTATAATATAGCATATATTTCTTTTAAATATACTTACTGCTCTATAAAATCTAAATTTTGAGACGGATTCAGACTTATATATAAATGTGAATTTTTCGCTGTACTTTCGATCTCTTATTTATTTATTTATAATAAAATGTATTTTAATATATATGTAGTTATATATTGTATTTTATATATTTTTAAATATCTTTAAATATACCTACCATACTTCTATATATATGATTCAAACATAGAGAAAATATCCAAACTAAAAATTATTATAGACATTATTTTGAACTCTATATTATACATACACTCATTGTTTGTTTTTCTTATATGTATGTATATATATATATTTAAATGTAACACGTTGATAAGAGTATAACTATTATCATTTACCTAAAGTATACTACACTAATAATACCTAATATATATCTATATATATACATCCCTATATCTAATATTATGTTGATATCTTGATTGAAGAATAATTAGTACATTTACACCCAGTTATACATATGTATATATTTATCCTTAACATATTATTTTATTTTTATCTTCGTCGGTATTATTTACGTTAAACATACTGGCTCATTAATATATACCTATATACATAATAGTTATTTAAATATTTAAAACAATAAGTACTTAAAAAGTTTTACATACCTAATATGTTGGTATATTTGTTAATGTTTAGATTTAGGTAATTGATCAACAGTATAATATTTCATTCTTTATGTGCCAGCTAAATCCTTTAAATGTTATTCTCACAATTCAGAAGTTTAGAAATGATAACACACTTATTGAATTTATATAAATAATATATAAATAACTAGCAAATAATCCTGAAATCTGGAGTCTTCACCTTAATATTACAAATTAAATATTTTCAAATTTAACCGTTTAACTTTTGCCCCCCCCCCCCCCCCCCACACACACACACTTGATTTTTTCCCTCCTTATAAATCTTTTTCCAGTGGCTATCACTGGCTGTTATGATTCATGAGACGTTTTCTTAGATATATTGTAGTATCATACACTTTAAAATTTTAGAACACTTACAGTATGCAACGTTTTTTCTTACTCACATTCTCTAATGAATTTATTACGTTTTCGCACTTTCACATAGATATTATATAAGTAAAATTTTCTATCGGGTAATCACTACCTTGATTAAATCTTAGCCATTTAACATCTCAGGGTATGTCATGTATCATTATATTTTGTCTGATGAGGACGTACTGTTGTACATCCGAAATATGTATAATAAAATGTAATTGATCAAAAGAACATCTATTTTATTAATACTTATATTTTAATATTATATATATATATATATAGGAAAAGAGTTACGACCTCGACGGCTGAGCCCCACCCGTTTCGACAACTATGGCGTGCCAGGTGTTTCAAGCGCTGATACGTTATCATAGACGCAATGATGTTAAGTATATGAAACACCTAATGCATTGGTTTATTTTAAAGCATCATTGAACGGTTAGCTTTATTTAGAATGTTGTAGCTAGGATGGTTTTCATTTATTTTCCTCGTTAGATTCCATATTTGCTATGAAATATTTTCTTTTATACGTGATTGAACTCATGAACTTATATTTCACCGTATCACCTACTTGGTCATATAGTATCCACTCGATGATTTGCAGATTGTTTTTACACGTTATACCAATTGATAGGAATTGGCGAACAAAGCACTTGTAAATTATATTGCCATTTTCAGCAGCTTTCAGCAATACACAAACAGTACTGCTTACATAAATGGTATTAAAGTAGTTGGTTAGCAAACAGACTATTATTTTATTAATCATTAATTAGGTGCCGGGCACATCTTTGGAGAATGGATATGAACTTCAGCTATTCAGTTTAAAAGCCTGATTTCTGTGTTATATTGATTTTCATGTTAAATGTATTAATAAGCAGTTGTAATACAATACTAACATTAAATGTTTAATACTAAATAATTTCACTAAACAGACAGATATGGGACACATATAATGACATAGCAGTGTTACAAAGTGTAGAGTATAGAATGAAATATAAATGAAAAGACGGTTTGAAATATTTAATTT
>OZ024740.1:53241720-53256720 GCA_964016885.1 Eledone cirrhosa
TTGGAATTTTACGTTGCCTTCAGATTTTCATTTTGATACTTATACTCCGTTTTACAACATCTAGCTGTTCCCTTGAATGGAATTGGAGATATACAAAAGCGTGGAGAATTTAATATTGCTAACATAAATTTATTGGACCGTTTTACACAACCAATAATACACCTTACTATATATATATATATATATATATTAGAATTGGTGCTCTGAAATAGCGATATGAATGTATATATAGTGTATTTTGCAAGACACTGTATGCTTAATTAAAAGCATTTTGAGGAATACCAACAGTATGAAACAGAGATCTGTCAGCTTTTCTCCCTTTGTTTGTTGAAAAAAGAAGTAAGTGACATAGTCACTACTTTAAAACAATGGCGTAAGGTCTTCAAAATGCTTTTAATTAAGCATACACTGTATTGCAAAATACACTATATATACATTCATATATATATGTATGTATATATATATATATATATATATATATATATATATATATATGTATTTATAAACGGAAAAAATAAAACGAAATTTCATTTCCCACTCTTAGTACGGCTGTTACTTAAATATAAGTATGTACACGTACATACATATATGTATACAGACGTACAGTAGTATGTATATATATATATACATACATGCACACATATATATATATATGTACGTATGGATTCACCGAACATTTATTATAATGCTCGGTGTGTTTGTAAACAAACATCCCGTATTAAGCCGTAGTGTCCAGCAACCATCATTGCTCGTTTGTTCAACACTGACAAAGGAACGCTGTACTAGTTTCAATCTGATTAGCTATCGTCAGCAACGTATACCTTCCTGCCAGATTGTTGAACGTATATACTTACCTTATGCATATTAACAGCTGAGAAGCCAAATTTGCATATCGAGTGGGTTAATCAGCCATTATAATAAATGTTTGGTGAATCCATACGTACATATATATATGTGTGCATGTATGTATATATATATACATACTACTGTACGTATGTATACATATATGTATGTACATGTACATACTTATATATATTTATATATATATATATATATATATATATATATATATATATATATATATATATATATATGTACACACTCATACACACACACTCATACATATATATATATACCATTCATAGTGTCATAATGTATATAGGTAGTAAACCATATATATCACCTGAATTTGTGTCGTATTCCTAGAGACTGCATTTTATTGTCTATTACATAATTAATTAAAGGTAACATTAATTGTTTTTTTGTTATTGTTGGTGTTTTGCTTTAATCTCATTAATGTTTACGTTACTCCTGCTTATGCTGGTCTTGTGTAAAATCAAACTCTGCGTGGATGCAAATAAAACCATATACAAATAATCTCTTCTCGTATAATAAAAATGTGCGATTTCTATTTCAGCAAATAGAAATACTCCTACGTCACCGACAATGGAAACGACTTTCAAGTGATAACATCGACATTTTTACCTTATATTGATTCTTTGGGTTGCTATTGGCTTGGGGTCTTGTTGGAGAAACAGCAGTGATGCTATAGAAACTCTTTAGCTGTTCGCTAGGCTGGCAAATCGTTTATTGAATTGCAAATATTATTTCCAGTGGCAATAGTTTTCTTCAAAATATGCGATTAGGTCAACTTGACTCTGAAATAAAGGTGCAGTTTTGTAGCGATTTTCCTCTAATAGGAAAATGATGTATACAAATAACGACAAGAAAAACAAACTGAAAGCAAAAAATAAAGAATAAAATATACAAATATAAACTAAAAATACGCAAGATACTCGAATAAGATAAGCTATATTGATTAAAAGTATATATACATGTTTTTACAAATTAAGTTTGGAGAAAATATGTAGGCACTAAATTTAATCTTCAAGATTAATAGTAATTTGGATTATAATTAAAAAAGCGCAATTAATAACAATATCAAGTGAAGAAATTTATATAATTTCTCTAGGTTCAGACAGTCTACTCCGCCAATTCTGTCATTCAAATACTAAAGTTTCCAAAAATTATAAGTTAATTTTAAAATTTCTAACTCTATTTCGTTCCTTTATAGGGTGATAGGGGAAACGGTCGTAAACGACCTCTTAATCCACCACCAGGTGTATCTTACGCTCTTTAGAAGCCACCAGTATGGTTTCCTTGAGTCACATATTCAAGAGACTTGCTTTCATTACAATATTACAGACGTAACTGGATCGAATAGGCACATATGTTTCACAAATGAACCATTTTGATGGCAATCCCATAGACGTTCATTGATTTTGATTTGCCATTGACCAAGACCATTCAACAATTAACCCCCTGACGTAATGTATCACATCTCTCCCTCTTCCACCATCACTGCAATGGTTTCGGTATGTCTAAACTGGCAAACTATGCAACATATCTACCTAAATTACGTACGATACACATAACTTTCCCCCTCATCCCATGCCTGAACTATCTTCAACAACCATGCGTGAATCCTTTTAGAAACCAATTTCTTTTTATTTGATCTGTCCAGAGGAAGTTGTAATGTCCATGTTTTCATTGCCGACCTGAAATAAAAAAGATAGATGCTGTTTGTTTTGCTTAAATGTTTAGAATATTAAAATCCAAAACAAACATCGTGAATTATTCACATGTATATAAAAACTGATAGATTCGACGAAAACGATTAAGTGGTCGCTCGATTAACTAGAAATTACATTTTAGGGGTACGATAATTAATACTTCGTATTTCACATGACGTATTCTAACCAACTCCTTTAACCACCTTCGAGTCTGTAGTGTCATCCATTGCACTGACTCTAACGAGATCTATCTTCAAACACCAGCAACAACACATTGTCTTCAACAAAGGAGGCGATGCCCAGTAGAGCCTTAATACATATTTCAACTTAGTCAGATTCTACCCTTCATCTATATCCCAAGCAACCTAAAATACTGTTTCATTTGGTGTACGGCTTACATGTGTTTGTGTTGTGATGTTTATGCATATTTACACGTACGTGCCATGTGTTTGTACATCTATACATATAATCTGGTCGTATATGTTGTGTGCAGTTTGTGAATATGTTGCACATATGTTTATACAAATTATTTGTATCATAATGCACAGCTTTTAGTTAATTTAATTGATTATTGTTGCCTTTGTTCCTATATCAAGGGTACCAATCATGACTTCCACCTCTTCAATTCCTATTTCTTCGCTCTTAGGTCATATCAATTTCTGTTCAACATGGATATATAATACTTGTACACAGTCATCTTTCATAACAACCATGCCATTTCAGTGATTTTTTCCTTACACTCAATTGCTTCTCATTCTTTGATGATTTCTATTACCATTCGTCTGAAACTACTGTACATTTCTGCCTCCATTTTCTGGATATTATTGTCTTGATTATTCTGAGAACTCCAATTCCTTTACGCGCTGGATTCCCATTTGTTTGCGTCTCTTGCCACCTATTATTTCTTCGTTCTCTGACCATTCCTTACTGACTTCAAGTTTCTTGTAGTTCATCCTATTTTCCCACTTCCCACCGATTTTGCTTGTGTGCTAGCCTGTTTATTGTGCATGTTCCTTTGTCTATCACCTACTTTGTCCAGCAATTACACTTATACTTATTCTCCCACCTTTTCCATTTCAACTGATTGGGTCTTATTACTTTACTTCCTCCCACGTCGTACAGCTCTCACAGTACCTACATCAATTCTCACACTGCTCACACTATCTCTCAATGACTTTTTTCTTCTCTCTCTCTTTATGAACTCTTCCATATCACTATTTTTTAGTTTGCAATTTTGTGACCTATGCAATAAGGTCTCGGTATCCTATCAATCTCTCTAATTGAAGAAGGATAAGTGTCCGAAACATTGGGTTGTTTTCACTCCTCACTTTAAAGCAGCTCACTAATCTTCATTGAAAGATAGTTGTGTTTAGCGTTTAGCCCCAGATTAGTCTTGATTGAGAAACGTCATAATGAAAAGCATTCCAGCCATGACTGTCCTATCTTATTTTCAGAAATTTTATATTATCAACTGTGACCTTTTCAAAAGATGGTGTTGTGTAATTTTATGGAACTTAACTGTCTTTTCTAGTAGGTCGAGTGACTATGTAGGGTCTCTCTCACTGCTTGGTCAAAATTAAGTGCATTACTGGCAAAGAAACAAAATCACAGAGGTAAGGGTAAAGGAAGGGGGAACGCTCATAACTAGTTTGAATCTATTATCACCACTAAGTATGTCTCCATAGTGATAAAGGAATCGAATTTCTATTTATGGTGATACTAATACGGAAATAATAATTCCAGTAAATTAATCAATGCTACCAACATTTAATTTAAATGTAATTTCAAATATGTGTTGAATTAAATGTTGCCTCGAGTAATGAAGTTGATGGATCATTATAATCATGTATAGTCTGTCAATATTTGTGTTAAATTAATGTTGGCTACATTTAATGTCATAAAACACAGTGATGAAAATAAAAGCTGTAACCCCCAAAGCGATCATACCATCAATATTCGAAAGAGAAATCCTTTAAAAATGGTGACTTCATAAGAAATTGTTAGACATAATGATAAATCGTAATGGAAATCAAGTTCCGATCTAAGTAGAGAAGTTTCTGTTAGTTACAATATTAAATTTTTTGGGGATGAGACACAAAGTATTTATAGTTTAAGGAGATAGAGATACATACATTGTACCATTTCCGTTCCCTGCGAAAATATTGAGACATTTGGGAAGTGGCTACAATAGAGAAACAAAGCAACGTAGAGGGTTTGGTTCACCTGGAGTTTTCTGAGGTTTATGATCTACAGCGCTGTAAAGAAACGCGCATTGCCGCGGTTGTTCGACCAGTTCGAAATAGCAATCAAATACCAATGTACCTCCTAACGAATACGTCTCCAGATGTATTGTGTAAGGGAAATGTCGTATGGTGACATTTGAACAACTTATATAATAGATTTGCTTCACCAAGGCTTACTGGTGTTTAACCATCACTGCAGTAACATTTTCTTCACCAAGGCTAGCTTGTGTTTAAATAAAATCAACAGTAACCAAGGCACAGTCATGTTGGTCACGGAGGTAAAGAATCAAAGTATATGTTCTGAGTATTTGCGTCCTGAGTTCAAATCTCTCTCAGATTACTTTAATATAGCGATAAATATAGTATCATTCAGCCACTCAGTTTTCTTCTTCTTCTTCTTCTTCTTCTTCTTCTTCTTCTTCTTCTTCTTCTTCTTCTCTAACACACACACATGCAATCTTTCTCTGCCTCTATCAGGCTTGGCCATAATCGGTAAGATGGTGTCTTTTATTAAGGATCGATATAATAAGCAAAGTTGTATAATAGTATCGATTAACCAATTTATAAAGGCGTGGCCTCTTGTGATATAATGATGAATCGCAGAATATGTAGAACGCCAGTCAAGATGTTTTGCATTATCTAGTTTGGATTTGCAGTATTGGTAGAGCGTCGGACAAAATGCTTCGTAGCATAGAGTTACGGCCCTTGATGTCCTGAGTTCAAATCCCGGTGAGGTTAACTTTGCCTTTTATTCTTACGGAGTCGATGAAATAAGGCACCGGTAATGCACCGGGGTCAATTTAATTGACTTTCCCTCCCCTAAAAATTGTTGGCCTTGTGCCTAAATCAGGAACCATTATCTATTTTGACTTGGGTAATGGATTGGTAGAAACATTAGAACATTGGATATAATGCTTTACAGAATCCATTTCAGTACACCACGTTCTGAGTTCAAATCCCCTGCCAAGGTCAACTTTATCGTTCTTCCTTCCGGATTCGATAAATATAGAACCATATAGTGAGAGAGTCAAATGTGAGGATTCGCGGTATTTGTTCCAGCCCTGTGCATTCTGATGTGAAAGACGGTTTACTATCACTGATAAGACTGGGGTCTGAGGTGCCTATAATTAAAACACTTATCAGATGAAACCTCATAGAAAGCCGGCGAAATCTGCGCTGAGAAATGAAACAAACCCCACAATACATTTAATCTGATTCTCTTTCAATTTTAGGAGGACAATATTTTTAGGAGGTCAATAAGTAGTATAGGTGATTAATCGTCCTCAATATGAATACAATTATATTTTCATATAGCGTGTGAATTGTAGA
The DNA here is from genome assembly GCA_964016885.1 of Eledone cirrhosa. Classification (NCBI taxonomy): domain Eukaryota; kingdom Metazoa; phylum Mollusca; class Cephalopoda; order Octopoda; family Eledonidae; genus Eledone; species Eledone cirrhosa. Next base: position 53,247,866 of record OZ024740.1, read on the forward strand.
GAAAGATATAAGGGTCTGTCAAACTGAACTTCGCTTAAAAAATTGATTCCTGCAAAGAGTAATTTTAAGGAATATTGGTCAGGTATAGTGCTTGACGAAATCACGATAGCCGAAGGTCAGCTGCAGACATGGCAGACAGGAGAAGCACCGCACGCACAGCGAAGATATAAAAAGGTGGGCCGAATATTGCTCAGAACTTACATTACCGGTATCCTGGAGTACATGTCGTACTTGACTATCCAGAAACAACAGCAAAGGTGATTTTCATATCCTGAAGAATGAGATGGAAGCAAGCTATCATAGAACAAAAAAGAGAAAAGTTAAGAAATATTCATGCTAGGAGAGCTAATCCAACACGAAGAAGTAGTTCTAGACCACCACATTTTGGCTGACTAAACACAGTTAACTTTTCTCAAGAAAGGCAATCTTTTTACAGTAATCAAGCTATCCTACTACAGGCCTCATTATTCATGGCAACAAAGCTATGCTTAAATTTATTCTGACCCGATTTTCCACAAGTGGAAGAAATAAGCGCGGCAAAACAAGGTGAATTTCGCAAGGGAAGAAACACGATAAAACAGAAATTCTATCTACAGGTTCTGTGCAAGAAATACAATCAACACCACCAATTGATATACCATATCTCCATGGATTAAAAAACAAACAAACAAAACATTTGACATAAGGCACTATGGAATATAATGAAGAAATGCAAACTAAACAAGAAGATCATTGAAATCATCAGCCAGCTGAACAAGAAAATACATAGCACAGTCCTCGCTCAGGGAGAGATTTCATACAGTGGACGGAGTTCGCCAAAGATTCCAACTGCCAGTGACACATTGATTATGACCATCCTCTCAACCTCAAGGGATCCCTTCCCTCAAAAGGATGCACTCCTTCCGATTTTGCAAATGAAAACGGTAGATCGGGGACCGAGGAAAAAGAGGCATCGGCATATCAGACACGAAAACGAAGGCAAAATGACAAGATTGGGGATGTGGAATATGCCGTAGTACCTGGGCTTGCAGATAGGACATTCACCCTGCTCAAATACGAAGTGTGTTAAACTGTCTGGGCGCTTATTACACACACACACACACACACACACACACACACACACACACACACACACACACACACACACACACACACACAACTCCCCCCCCCCCCCACACACACGCATATATATATAAAACAGAGGATGTCTGTCTATGTCAATCCCTAAAATTCGAGAAGTACCCGACCGATATTTTTAAAACTTTACACATGCGTTACTTATATTTCTTGAAGTGGGTTAAACATCTTTAAACTTTTTCTGCATTTTAAAGGGACTTTTAGGCTTTTTTGAGACGTAACTTAAAGATAATCCAGCCAATTTCCTCGAAATTTTCTGCACACATTAGTTAGTCCCCTCGATTCCATTAATGGTTTTTAGGAAATTTACGAATTAGCATTGGGCATTACATGCCATTTTCATTGCGGTGTAGGTACAACAAAAGGGGTCTTAGTAGAAGTAGCACAGACGTGAGTTTTACAGAAAAAAGATAAAGAGAAAATCATATGGTGTGTGTGTTTCTTTGTATTAGCAATACTGGCAACATGACCATACCCAAATACAACAATATTGGTTTTAACACACGATTTTACTTACAAAAACTTACAGAACAAATACATAAATCTATATATATATACATACACACACACATATATATAGATTAATATATATATATATATATATACATATATATATATATATATATATATATATATATATATATATATATATATATATATATATATATAGGAAAAAGTATGACCCCGACGGCAGAGCTCAAGCCGTTTCGAGGACTATTTCTGGACTGAAATAGCCGTCGAAACGGCTTGAGCTCTGCCGTCGGGGTCATACTTTTTCCTATTTCCCACTCTACTACCCTAAGTATTGAGTACTCTGGTGCGTTATGGTCCATTTGGTTCCTTACCACAATTCCTTTGTTATTTAGCTCCTATATATATGTATATATATATATATATGTATATATATATATATGTATATATATATACATAAACACACACACACACACACACACACACACACACACATATGTGTGTGTGTATGTATGTATATATATATATATACATACATACATCTACATATCTCTCTCTCTCTATATATATATATATATATACATATATATATTCATATACGAAAGTATATAAACACACATACAAGTGCTCACACATACACATACACGCACACACCCACACATACACATACACGCACACACCCACACATACACACATACACAACTACAAATATATATATATGTATATATATAATTTTATTTCTCGCCCGCGTGCAGCTGATATAACTCATATGTACATATGTATGTATATATATATATATATATGTGCATACTTACATATATATATATATATATCTATATATAATATATATATATGTAAGTATACACACATACATATACATATGTAAGTATGCACACACACACACACACACACACACACACACACACATATATATAAAACATGTGATTGACTTAAAGGGAATTGCACGAATTACAGACTTTAAAACTTTATGAAAGTAAAAGCTGTGAGTAAGTCATTGGAAAGATGAGTATTATTAACAAGAAATGTATCTAAGTGACAAGAAAAAAAAAAAAGAGAATCTTAATCTAAAATAGAAGCTGCTGCTACTGCTGAAGATATGTAATTTATGTTGAAGTAGTTTTAGGGATTTATCGAATTATGTTTTTAAAATCATTAAAATATTTTAGGATTTTTCAATAAAAATATCTTTCTCAGTGTGATGACTGCGAGGCTAAAATAAAAATTTTTGAAATATGAAAAATATATAAATAAAATTAAGATTAGGTATGTGGGAGAGTTGTGGGGTAAGGTATTATTTTCTCAATTAAAAGGGAAAGAAAACAAAAATAACAAAACGCGCATACACAAACACAAGCAAATAAACAATACATAAAGAAATACTAAAACTAATACTAAAACAAAACAAGTATTAACTGACGAGACTGAAGATGATGAAAACGCAATAACGAATAAAATGAAGAGATTTGGGCAAAAAATAACAACTCAGAAGGAAATTTCATTCTAAAGGAAGAAATATTAACCAAAATTGCTCAAAATCCATGTAATTTTTGCTTGGTTGAGTTCTTTTGGAGTTGCTTCCTTATTTTTTCTTTTGTTTCTTTTTCTACAAGAAAGAGAAAGGTAGAGATAGAGAGCAAAACAGAGAAAGAAGGAGAGAGAGAAAGAGAACACGGAAGAGCAGAAGAAAAGAAGAAAATCAGAGAGAGAGAGTGAGAGAGAGAGAGAGAGCGATTGAGAGATAGAGATAGAGATAGAGAGAGATAGTTAGAGAGAGATATAGATAGATAGATAGATAGAAAGAGATAAAGAGAGGGAGAGATAGGTAGATATAGAGGGAGAGCGAGAGAGAAAGAGAGATAGTTAGTAAGAGATAGAGAGAGAGAGTGAGGGAGAGATAGGTAGAGAGAGAGAGGGAGAGAGAGTGTTGGTGATAAGGCGAAATATTTACAACCGCTGTATGACGACAGGTATGAAGTGGCTAAACAAAGATTCGAGGAAATTATGACAAATTATGACGATGGCTATGTCATTGATATTGCTGTTGTAGTTGTTATTTTTGAAGTAAAAGATGACTGGGTTTTGGAACTTGGTGATGACGATAATGATGATGATGAGGATAATGATGATAATGATGATGATAATGATGCATTTAACATCAACAATGAAGATGATTCAATGAAGCGAAGTGCAATGAAAGTAGGGATACTATAATTAATAAGCATAATATATATATATATATATATATATATATATATATATATATATATATATATATATATAGTTATGTAATAAACAACATAAGATAATTATTTCATTTACCAGTGGTTTCTTGAAAGCAAACAAATCTGCTTTCAGTCATCAGAATGAAATATTCCTGGTCTTTTTCATAGTGATGACTGAAAGCAGATTTGCTTACTTTCAAGAAGCCACTGGTAAATGAAATAATTATCTTATGTTGTTTATTACATAACTATTAAGCTCTGTAACCTACACAGAGCACTCTTTTTTCCAGGACTTTTCCGACGGAATTACTTCATTTATATATATATATATGTGTACATGATATATATATATATATATATATATATATAATTCAAAATATTAATAAATGGAGACATTCACATAATCAAAATATATGTTTTATTATATATATTTCGGAGGTACTGCGCTGTTTTTTCAGTACATCCTCATCAGATAAAATATATGAATTGATGTATGACATACCTCAACTGTGCTGATGGTTCAATTTCAGTCTTGGCAGTAATTCCGGAATACATATAATAAAACATATATTTTGATTATGTGAATGTATCCATTTATTAATATTTTGAATAATATTAATAACTGCAGAAAACTTCAATGTTGAGTGCTTTTAATCTATTGTAAAACTATATTCGTTGAGTAATCAATGAACCTCATTAACATTTTGTTATATATATATATATATATATATATATATATATATATATATATATATATATATATATATATATTATTATACTTTGGGAGGGTCATGTTGCCAATAAGAAACAGACGCACCAGTAGCTTTCACTTCAATTTATTATAATAAATTTATAAATTTAGGAATTTATAAATTACTGGTTGATTGGTTGGTTCCACAACCAGATGATTGTTTATATATTGTCAAAGTTCTTTCGTCACGCCTTCTGTGACCTCTTCAGTGACTGGGGATTCTTTTCTTTGTTTGTGTGCCTCTCCTTTGTTCTGTCCTACGCCATCTTGTTTGTGTGTGTGTTGTGTGCTTAGTTTGCGCATGTGTTACATCCGGGTGTCTGTGTGTGTTTATATTTGTTTATTTATTTGTTTATTTACATGTTACTGGTTGGTTGTTTGTTATATATATATATATATACATATATACATCATATATATATATATACATCATATATATATATATGCATATATATATATATACATATATATCATATATACATGAATTATGTACATTCATTATATTTTTGTTTGTTTCCATTCCTCCCGTTATATTCCATGTGTGTGTGTGCGCGCGCGCGTGTAAATGGAATTCAGTCGGTTTCGACGATGAATGTCTCAACGCTCCGGTCCGCATTTACTTCTCGTGTGAGTAAGTGAGTATTCCATTGACCATTATATCCTTAACGAAATTCTCATAAAACGTGTTGTTTTAAAAGCTGGTCTTTTAAATTAAAGATACAATCCGCCTGACTTGTTGCAAGCAGCTTACGTCTATGAATCTTCAGTTACAAGGCTTCGATAGTCGCAATGAACGTGAAGCTGAATTGTTAATCACATGCCGTGCCCATATATACATATATAATGGAGGGAAACTCACATGAAGTTCTTCAATACGTATTGTATTATGACAGTATATATATATATATATACTGTAGTAACAGTTTGTTAGAAATATCCAAAGGTACGCGCACTCAGTCAATAGGAGCAGTTAAGTATAATTAGTTACAACAGTGACATATACAGGTACCTAAATTTCGTTGGGTTGTGCTCTTAATAAAAATACTTTTATAACAGGCTGAATGAGTTAGAGTACACTATCTAACAAAACTGTATATGTTACTGTTGTAACTAATTATATATATATATATAAATATTTCGTATCTCCAAAGAAATACGGTTTTAGGAAGCCATAGCTATGCCAACACCGGGGGGGGGGGCTAACGCCCTCATGTGATGTCCAGCAGAAGCAAGGGGGACAACCGTCTATGTATTTCATTTCAGGTTTAACTGGCCAGCGTCAGGACAGTCCCTCCCACCGCTTGCGACTGCTGGACTAGAAGACAGGCGAGAATATATAGTTTTCTCGTCTGTATAAATGAGGTGATTAATCTCATTTGCATATGAAGCTGCATAAGTTGGCTCAACTTATAATAAAAAAAGAAAAACCCCATTTCTTTGGAGATACGAAATATTTATACAAATTGTATAAAGCTATGCTTGAAGCGAAATCCTATTTCTGTTTTTATTATAAGTTGAGCCAACTTATGCAGCAAATGAGAATAATCACCTCCTTTACACAGACGAGAAATTTATATATTCTCGCCCGTTTTCTAGTCCAGCAGTCGCAAGCGGTGGAAGGGACTGTCCTGACGATGGCCAGTTAAACCTGAAATGCATAGACGGTTGTCCCTCTTGCTTCTGCTGGACATCACGAGAGGGCGTTACCCCCTGGTGTTTGCATAGCTACGGCTTCCTAAAACCGTATTTCTTTGGAGATACGAAATATTTATACAAATTGTATAAAGCTATGCTTGAAGCGAAATCCTATTTCTTTATATATATATATAAGCATTTCTAACATAAATTTTACCTAATTATGTATGGTTGGCCGTATATTTAATTAGTTTCCACGTGCTGTTGAAATGTTGGGTAAATATTCTATAGCGGTTATACGCGAAGACGCCGCATTGGCGTATTCATTTACTGTTTCTTCATAGATGCCTTTTATTCTTATAGCCTGGTCTAATTGATTTTTTGTGTGGTTAATTATGCTGATTGGGAGTAGAGGTGATGTATATATATTATCAAATAATTCTCTGGACATGCTTTACTCTATAGTATATATATATATATACAGTATATATATATATATATATATATATATATATATATATATATATATATATATATATAGTAATAATAATAAATTTGAAGACTAAAATCCAAAGAGGGCTCGATAAGGATAAATATATATCAGATATATAAGAACCGTAGAGCAAATATTTATTAAAATAGCAGATTAAAGTTTAGGTAAGTATGTTTTGAAACGGCAAGCGAGTTTGAAATTAGAAATAGAAGCTTTCGCCGTATTTTTGACTAAAGAAATTTTAGCCTGATACTGGGGTCTAGAGCCCTCTAAGAAATGGAAAAGGATAAGTATTGACATCAATACTCACACTTTTCCATATACTGTATATATATATATATATATATATATTTATTAAAATAACAGATTAAAGTTTAACCAAAGAATCGCTGCTTTCACCCTTAACGGAATCTTCGGATTTTAGTCTTCACATTTATTATTATTACTATATATATATATATATATATATATATATATATATATATATATATATATATATACACATATATATATATAAATATATATATACATACATATAGGGGGTTTGGGATGTATTCTGATGATGGTGTACATGTGTGTGCATCGCCCCTTCCTTTATTTTTATTTCTATCTTCATGTTACTCTCTCTTACTGCCCCGCCTTCTCTCTCTCTCTCTCTCTCTCTCTCTCTCTCTCTCTCTCTCTCTCTCTCTCTCTCAATTGTATACACCGTCTCTCTTTTTGCGTTTTGTGTATACTACTACGTATATATATATATATATGTGTGACCGATGTGTTATAAAGTTCCCTTTAATTTTACTAGGCCCCCGATTCGAACACAGTGAATGTCTTTTATTACTGGTTTAGCTCCACATAAGATAATAACATAAATTCGGTCTACGGAAACTATTTCGGAAGCCTCTCGCATTGATTCTATATGTAATTCAAAGAGACTAATTTGTTACTTAATCTTTCATGTTTATTCTGATTAAGGATTTGATTAAGGGTTCATGTGTTTGAAGGAAATTTACTCTGTTATACAATATTTAAATGAGTTAGTAATGGGACAACTCAAATGCTCATACACGAAATCGACGATGATTCATTTACTTTTTTTTGTGTATGTGAATGTGTTGATATGTATATGTTTGTGTGCGTGTTGATATGTGTGTGTTTATGTGCCTGTGTTAGTGAGCATGCATTGTTTTCGAATACATTCTTGTATTTTCATATTTGTGTCATATTGCTATGTAGTTCTGTGTGTGTGTGTGTGTGTGTGTGTGTGTGTGTGTGTGTGTGTGTGTGTGTGTGTGTGTGTGTGTGTGTGTGTGTGTGTGTGTGTGTATGTGTGTGTGTGTGTGTGTGTGTGTGTGTGGTAGATTGGGTAGTTGAGTGTGTTTGTATATGTGAGAAAGAGAGATTATTTGGATAATAATGTTTGGGTGTATGTGAGAGAAAGATTGTTTGGGTAGTAGTGTGTGTATATATGTATGTGTGTGCGTATGTGCGTATGTTTGTGTGTTTATGTGTCTATGTGCACATGTGGGCATATGTGTGTGTGTGGGCATGTGAATTTGTGCAGAATCGAAATGATGAAATGGTTAAGTGCAGTAATATCGAAAGAAGGCATATCAACATATCTCTGCGTATGACAGTTAAATTTGTATACCTCCGGACACCTAAATGCCATAAATATCTTACAAATGTCCTGTCAATCCTACTGATTATAGTGCCATTTTTCACCCAGCAGCTCAATATAATTCTCTAACATGCATGACGCTGAATCTCTCTATACATGGAGCCAATGCAAAGGCTTTGTGAGACAGGTAAACTTGTGAATATATTCATATTTTTCTGTACGTGTGTATGTATGTGTGTATGTCTATGTCTATGTATATATGTATGTATGTATATATGTATGGATGTATGCATGTGTATATATATGTATGTTCGGATGTATGCATATATGCAAGTATATGTTTATGTATCTCTATGTGTATGTAAATATATATGTATCTATCTATCTTTTTATTTGTCTATCTCTCTTTAATATTTTCTTTTAGGGGACGGGTTAAATATTTCGACCAAGTAGGCCACTTCATGATAAAATTATTCGTCCTGTTATGCTGATTCAATTCTGGATTTG
>OZ024740.1:53271720-53279220 GCA_964016885.1 Eledone cirrhosa
GCACTCAACCAGATTTTTTCTAGAGTATCATTAATATTAATAATAATAATAATAATAATAAATGGAAAATATCTTTATAAAACCATATTTATTTTATTATACGTATTTCAAGGGTACTAATATTTAAGTACGCTTTCATCAGATAAAATATAATAATTGGTGTTAAGATAGTGACATTTCTTCATGTGAACGTAATGGTATAAGTCCAGTGAAGATAGTGAAAAGAAAGGTTCAACACTCAAGGGATATATGCTAATGAGGATAACGTTAAAACTGAAAAAAGCCATTAAGTTAAGATGCTAGATAAATTTCAAGTACTTATTTAGTTATTAGAATCTTTTTTAAGTGTTTGCTATTATAAGTTGTAGAGTTACTTTAGAGTTAGTTATAGAAATATACATATATACACCCAAAGATATATACATGGGTTTAGAAAGAATGACATAATTATACTTATTTATTTATTTAATTTTTTAATATATATTTTAAGAATATGGATGTATTTATAATATCTAGATGAGAATTATAATGTATTGTATTAAATTATAAACTATTAATTCATTAAAGCAATTACAACAATATAATATGTGAATGAAATATACAGGGCGGTGCCCCAGCATGGCCTCAGCCGGATGGCTGAAACAGGTAAAAGAGTAAAAGAGTATTATATTTACATATACGAGTGCACTTATTTTTTTCGCATATATTTCAATACTATGAATGTAGTTATAAATATAATGTATTGTAGTATATTATAAGACATTATTTAGATTGGCAGTATCGGTAGAGGGGCGGACGCCATGCTTTGACGCATAGAGTTGCGGCCCTTGCCATTCTGAGTTCAAATCCCGCCGAGATTAACTTTGCCTTTCATCCTTATGGGGTCGATAAAATAAAGTACCAGTACTACACTGGGTAATTGCTGGCCTTGTGCCAAAAAAGTAGAAACAATTATATATCGTTATCTAAAAAATAAATAATTATTTAGTACATAAATGATTATGCGTGAATATAGATTTTATTTAATATATATATATATACAGACACATATATATATATATATACACACATAGATTTATAAATGAGTGTAGGATAGATCAAGCAATAATATATATGTATTTTATACATATACTTTAAGAATGTGAAAGTAATTATATTTTTTAAGTAAATATGTATAGTATTAGGTATAATCTAATATTGCATATGATTAGTAATATAATATTTAAACATTTATGCAAGTTGAAATGTATCGTATATGTGAATTGTAAGCAAAGACATTTTTAGGGAAGATAACTCTAAATATTTAGTATTTTAAAGAATGTTTACGATAGATATTTAATAATATATTGTTTCATCTAATGTTTAACCTAATAATTAACTATAATTTATATTATAATATAAGTAAATAATTCATATAAGATTTCAGAGCACCATATAGTAAATATGGTTTTGATAATAGTTTTTTACATTGTATAAGAAATATTTCTATGTATAAACTTAAAAACATTTAAAAAACAATTAAAAATATATTGTACATAGGCAACTTATATAGTGTAGTACTTACTATAAATTGTGTTACTAAATATTGTTACTAAATATTATGAAATGTTCTGGAGAATCGATGTAAACAAGAATTAAATATATTTTTTTTTTTGTTAATAATATTACTAGGATTGGTAATTATATGAAAGATTTCTTCAATACAGAGACGACAAATTATTTCAGAGTGCCAAATTTTAGTAAACCGGCGCATTCGATATTTTTCTCCAAGAGATTGAATAGTCAGTGTTACTGTCATTTAAAGACCAAATTAATTGCGACAATGAGGTTGAGAATTTTTTATCCGACCAACGCTCCTTAAATTTTGAAGAAGTTTCTCCTATATAGTTATATAATCTATCCCTAGTTTTTATGGTGCATTTGTATACTAGATTTCTAGCAAGGCAATTATTCTGTAAAGGTCATAAGATGTTATTTCTGCAATTACATTTCCTTATATTGTTATTTAAAGATACCGTATTATTATTTGTGTATTCGCTATTATTATTATTCGTAAAGTTATATTATTATTCGTAAAGTTATATTATATTATTCGTAGTATAATTATATTGTTATTGTTATTTGAGTTTACTTCGGTTGGGTTTAATTTTAAATTCCTATTATTAATTCTAGCAATATTCTGGGATATATTCATAGTAGTAGAGTAAGAGAGATTGACTGTATGTCTGTTAAAAATGGAATGATACTTATGGGACTTAGGAAAACATTTATCCAGAGCTTTAAAGAATTGGTATGTTAAAGTTGTCTTAATTTCTAATGAAACTGGAGGTGAATACCAAATTATATTTCTAGTTCTGTTTTTTTTTATTTGATTTATTATTTTGGTTAATTTGTTTAAGTTTTAATAAACTTTAGGAGGTTGGTTTATACTATTCTTATCTATGTAGTTAATTTTATTATTGTATCCAGCTCTGTGTAGAGCGTCATTGTAATATTCTGCTTTGCTATCAAATATATTTTTTATTAGCTGAGAGTCTAGATATTCTTTGCTGGATATTCTTGTTTGAATCGATTCTCCAGAACATTTCACAATATTTATAATTTATAGTAACTACTACCCTATGGTCTATATAAGTTGCCTACGTACAATATATTCTTAATTGTTTTTAAATGTTTTTAAATTTGTACATAGAAATCTCTATTGTACAATGTAAAAAAACTATTATCAAAACCATATTTACTATATGGTGCTCTGAAATCTTATATGAATTATTTACTTATATTATAATATAAATTATAATTAATTATTAGGTTAGACATTAGATGAAACAATATATTATTAAATATCTATCGTAAACATTCTTTAAAATACTAAATATTTAGAGTTATCTTCCCTAAAAATCTTTTGCTTACCATTCACATATACGATACATTTCAACTCTCATTAATGTTTAAATTACTAACCATATGCAATAATAGGTTATAGCTAATACTATACATTTTTACTTAAAATATATAATTACTTTCACATGTTTAAAGTATATGTATAAAATGCATATATATTGGTTTCTTATATAGGCACAAGGCCAGCAATTTGGGAGGAGGGGAAGTCGATTAAATCGACTCCAGCACGTAAGGATGAAAGGCAAAGTTAACCTTGGCGGGATTTGAACTCAGACCGTAAAGAACCGTAACTATCCTGGAAAGCAGGGCGTCAGACTCTCTACCGATATAATAATTGTTTCTATTTTAGGCACAAGGCCAGCAATTACCTAGTACATTACTGGTACTTTATTTTATCGAACCCGTAAGGATGAAAGGCAAAGTTAACCTCGGCGGGATTTGAACTCGGATCATAAAGAGACGTAACTCTATGCTTCAAAGCATGGCGTCCGACCCTCTACCGATACTGCCAATCTACCGCCCGTTACCGATATAATAATGTCTTATAATATACTACAATACATTATGGCGGTGGATTGGCAGTATCGGTAGAGGGTCGGACGCCATGCTTTGACGTATAGAGTTACGGCCCTTGCCATTCTGAGTTCAAATCCCGCCGAGGTTAACTTTGCCTTTCATCCTTACGGGGTCGATAAAATAAAGTACCAGTAATGCACTGCGTACTTGCTGGCCTTCTGCCAAACGTAGAAACAATTATTTTTATAACTACATTCATAATATTAAAATATATGCGAAAAAAAAAAGTGCATATAGTGTTTATGTTTCATTCACATATTATATTGTTGTAATTGCTTTAATGAATTAATAGTTCATAATTTAATACACTACATTATAATTCTCATCTAAATATTATAAATGCATCCATATTCTTAAAATATATATTAAAAAATTAAATAAATAAATAAGTATAATCATGTCATTCTTTCTAAACCCATGTATATATCTTTGGGTGTATATGTGTATATTTCTATAACTAACACTAAAGTAACTCTAAAACTTATAATAGCAAACACTTAAATAAACAATAATTGTACACAAACGGTGGACAACAGAGGCAACGTGCCGTTCCTCTCCGACTAAAAACTTTCCCCCTCCTTAAAATCCCCAGTTGATGGATGCGAAATCCGAAATATAGGGACAATTAAATCACTTTCAAGGTAACTCTATATCTTGTTATTATTTTTTACACTCTTTAGGGCGGTGGATTGGCAGTGTCGGTAGAGGGCTGGACGCCATGCTTTGCAGCATAGAGTTCAAATCCCGCCGAGATTAACTTTGCCTTTCATCCTTACAGGTAAAATAAAGTACTAGTCACGCACTGGGTCGATTTAATCGACTTTCTCCTCCGCCAAAATTGCTGGCCTTGTGCCTATATAAGAAACAATTATTTTTACACACTTTCCTACGTTCCTCTACATACGATACGTCTCATTCTACATTTCCTCTTACATCTCTCTCTTCACAGCCTGATCCTGTTACCCAGAGATTTACCCATCTGCATTGTTGAGGTTTCCAAAACGACCAATTTAATTATTCCACAATGCTTCAAGCAAACTTCAACACTCTCTTATATTCTATATATATTCCAGTTCCTAAGAGAAATAACAACACTACCAAGAGTTGGACATATTGATGGATTGACGGAGTAAAACACACTTCAACAACATGTGTACCTGTCCTTCCCCCACCAATTCGGACTGCCTGAAGAGGTCACACCCAATGGTGGCTGTCATCGAAATATATATAGCAGTATATCTCTAATTTGTAATAAACGAAGCCAAATTTTACATATTTGACTTTATTATTTTATTTTACATTACTCCGGAATAAACAAACCAACGTGTATACTTCGTCGAGTGCTCCAATCTGCATACTGAGGTGTCGGTAAACAACAAACATCTACTATATATATATATATATATATAGTAATAATAATAAATGTGAAGACTAAAATCTAAAGAGGGCTCGATAAGGATAAATATATATCAAATATATAAGAACCATACAGCAAATAGAGTTTCAGAAGTTCCCGTTAAATGGTGAAAGCAGCGATTCTTTGCTTAAACTTTAATCTGTTATTTTAATAAATACATACACAATCACACACACACATATATATAAAAATAAATAAATGTGTGTGTATGCATATATCCATACACGCATGATTTAATTCTAAAACGTTGAGAGACATATCTCTCTCACACTTTCTCGTTATATAGGTCTTTATCGATATCTATATTTTTATTTATATCTACATCTAACTTCCTCTCTATCAATCTCTCGCCTTCTCCTGCCCTCCATCCCCCCCTCTCTAACTATCTAACTATATAATTATATATTAAATATTTATACTTATTTGTCACGAGACAAACCACAAACCCTCCATCTCAATTCTACTTATGAAAACCATAAGAACTGTGAAACCGGTAAAGGAATTAAATAAATATTCTTAATAAGACTGCAGTTACATTTTTTCTATTTCTTTTCCTTATATATATATATATATATATATAAATAACAGATTAAAGTTTAAGCAAGGAATCGCTGCTTTCACCCTTATCGAGTCCTGTTTGGATTTAAGTCTTCACATTTATTATTATTACTATATATATATATATATATAGGAAAAGAGTCAGGACGCCGGCGGATATTCCTGTTACCCACTCTACTACCCTAAATATCGAGTACTCAGGTGAGTTATGGTCCACCTTGGTTCCACACACACACACACACACACACACACACACACACACACATATATATATATCCCCACTCACAAGCGTGAACTTAATACCTAACACCTTTCGTAACTGTACTCCTCGTTGTTGTTGTTTATTTTTCCTATATATATATACATGTATATATATATATATATATATATATACATGTATATATATATATATATATATATATATATATATATATATATATATACATGTATATATATATATATATATATATATATATATATATATATATATATACATGTATATATATATATATATATATATATATATATATATATATATATATACATGTATATATATATATATATATATATATATATATATATATATATATATATACATGTATATATATATATATATATATATATATATATATATATATATATACATGTATATATATATATATATATATATATATACATGTATATATATATATATATATATATATATATATATATATATATATATATATATATATATATATATATATATATATAAATATATATATATATATATATATATATAAATATATATATATATATATATATATATAAATATATATATATATATATATATATATAAATATATATATATATATATATATATATAAATCAGGAAAGAAGAGTGACACGGTTTGCTATACAAAAAAAGGTTTTTAATCTCATTGCTGACAATTGTTTCTCTGAACTGGTAGGTCTAGAGATCGCTACCCGCTTCTTTTCACGCCATTCGATCCCCAATACATAGTTGTAAGCAGTCAATTCATCAGTGCTCCGATGAATTGACTGGTTACAACTATGTATTGGTGATCGAATGACGTGAAAACAAGCGGGTAGCGATCTCTAGACCTACCAGTTCATAGAAACAATTGTCAGCAATGAGATTAAAAACCTTTTTTTGCATAGCAAACCGTTCACTCTTCTTTCCTGATTTATCATTACTCCAAGTGTTAACAACATAGATATTACCGCGTAATCGCAACATCACTATTGACACGCCTTGTTGAGTCAAACTTAGCCAAGCGTTGATATCATCCACTACTCAGAGTACCCTAACTGGACTACACCCAAGTGGACTACCTATAACGATAATCTGTTACCCCGTATATATATATACACATACATATATATCTGGCAATATTATAGCAATATGACCCTCCCCAAGTATAACAATATATATATATATGTGTGTGTGTGTGAGTGTGTTTATATTAAACATATGCATATATATATATACATATATATATATATATATATATACATATATATATATATATATACATATATATATATATACATATATATATATATATACATATATATATATATATATATATATATATATATATATATATATATATATATACATATATATATATATATACATATATATATATATATATACATATATATATATATACATATATATATATATATATACATATATATATATATACATATATATATATATATACATATATATATATATATATATATATATATATATATTAAAATACAAATATTAATAAAATTGATGTTCTTTTTATCAATTAGATTTTATTATACATATTTCGGATGTACAACAGTACGTCCTCATCAGACAAAATATAATGATATATGACATACCCTGAGATGTTAAATGGTTAAGATTTAATCAAGGTAGTGATTAACCTATTAATTTTATTAATATTTGTATTTTAATATTAATAACTCTGAAAAATTATTTTCATATGGCGCTTCCAATCTACTGTAAAACTCATTCATTGATATACTCATTGAATATTGTTTAA
>OZ024740.1:53284220-53301720 GCA_964016885.1 Eledone cirrhosa
TGTCTCTCTCTATATATATATGTGTGTGTGTATGTGTGTGGTTACCCATGATTGAACCTGGGATACGCACACACACACACACACACATACGCACACACACACGCACACGCACACGCACACACACACCACAGATATATATATGTATATAATTGAATATAAAAGAGAGATAAACACAGATACATACATATATGTGTTCAAATCGAAAGGGATGAAAAAAATACTAACTATGAACAATATGGTTTGCCAGACTCAATTTAAAAGAAGAAATTAAGATAAAATGATATATATATATATATATATATATAAACACCGAGAGAGAGAGAGAGATATCTAGATAGATAGATAGACATACGTATAGATATACACAAATATAAATATATAAATATATATTATGCATATATATATATATATATATATATATATATATATTTATATATCATTTTCTCTTATTTTCTTCTTCTGGCAAACCATATTGTTCATAGTTAGTATTTTTTTCATCCCTTTCGCTTTGAACACATATATGTATGTATCTGTGTTTATCTCTCTTTTATATTCAATAATATACATATATATCTGTGTGTGTGTGTGTGTGTGTGTGTGTGTGTGTGTGTGTGTGTGTGTGTGTGTGTGTGTGTGTGTGCGTAATCCAGGTTCACTCGTGGGTAACTACACTCACACATATATACATATAGAGTGAGAGAGGGTGGGAGAGAGGGAAAGAAATAGAGACAGGAATATATATACGTATATTAATTTATATTACATATCTCAAGACTAAAAAGCCCCTTCTATTACGAATGACCATGGGGTTTGTACCTTGCACAAACCCAGGTAAGGTATTGTCCAAGCGACAGTCAAAGCCCGATTCAGCTCGGTGCCAGTGACGTCGTAACATATTTTCACAACATATGGACTGCTATCTATAATGTGGGGGAAAGTTTTACTGTTTATCCTGTAGCGTTCAGTGGAGCAACGAGAGCTAAGTAGTGTCCCGCTCAAGGACGCAATGCATCGCTCTGACTGGGAATCGAACTCGCGCCTCATACATACATATATATATATATATATATACATATATATATATATATATATATATATATATATATATATATATATATATATACATATATATATATATATATATATGAGATTCCTGATGATTTCTAAAGAATGAAACACTTCTAGTCCTATAGAATCTCATCTATATTAAAACTTATATATATATATATATATATATATATATATATATATATATATATACGTTATTCCGGGTTGAATCGGAGGTAACCACAGTAAGTAAGGTACTCAATACATTGCAGAGTATAAAAGTTTTAATATAGATGAGATTCTACAGGACTAGAATTGTTTCATTCTTTAGAAATCATCAGGAATCCCTGATATTCCTGATGATTTCTAAAGAATGAAACAGTTCTAGTCCTGTAGAATCTCATCTATATTAAAACTTATATATATATATATATATATATATATATATATATATATATATATATATATATATATATATATATATATACATATATATATGTATATATATATAATTTAATATATATTTGGTAGTGAGACTGGTTACACTGGAGTCCCACCTGCGCACTCGTAGATGTATACATGTGTATATGTGTATAGATATATATTCCCACAACTGATGTCCGACGAACTTTTGATTCCAGAGGTGGGATAGATCGATACAGATCGAACATTGAGCTTATCAATAATGGAAACTACGCATTGCGTGCTCACTTTAGTGAACCTATAACTGGACGCTACAATCCCTATATATATATATATATATACACACACATATACATACAAATATGTATATATATATATATGTGTATGTGTGTGTGCGTAAACATAATAGAAAAAATGAAGTTTCGTTTACATACGAAAAATATTAATTGCGTATCAACCTTTTACGCGCGTTTCACAGAGGATTGGCTCAAGGTAGACCATAAGAGTTATGGACCCGACTCCATTATTGATCTGCTCCTCAGACTGGTGATGCGACAGGTTGATAGGCAATAAGTGTTTTTCATATGTAACTTCCTCGTTTTTTTTCTATTATATACACTCTGCCTGTTCATAGAGTGCTTGCTTTGGTACAAACACCAGTATTTCATCGCACTACCTACACACACACACACATATATATATATATATATATATATATATATATATATATATATATATATATATATATATATGTGTGTGTGTGTGTATGTGTGTGAGTATATACGTATATGTTTGTGCTTGTGTGTTTGTGTAAGGAGAGACATAGAAAGACAGATAAGTAGAAAGATGTATTTATACATGCATTCACACTTATATACATACATGCAAGCATACGTACAGCTTTTATATGCATATGTATTCCTATGTGCATGTATATAACGTGTATATAACATGTGCGTGCATGTAAATCTTTTGTGTGTGACGCTGTTTGTTTATATGAATATCTACTTATTATATTAGAGTTTATGCTATTGTATAATAAAATATTTTTAACACACTTCGCTGTTTGTTATAGTTCTCTATATTCTAATTTCCAGTCCAGTCGAAATACACTTTTATTTCCCGTTGTATCAGTCAGGTATGTGTGGGATGTGCTATGGTATTTCTACTCACTCATACAAATGCATCATTATGCTAAAGTTAAAAAAATAACAGAGACAAATGGTATAGATATTATATAGATGTTATATGTATATATATATGGGGCGGTGCTGCAGCATGGCCTCAGCCGGATGGCTGGAACAGGTAAAAGAGCAAAAGAGTATATATAATATATATATATATATATATATATTGAATAAAATTATTATTGCTTTAGAAAACAGCTGGTGATATGCATGTAAGTTAATATTCTCTTTATCTGATAGTTTGTAAATAACCTTACATAGATCTATGACTGAGTATAGCTACAATGTATTATCATCATCTAGAAACGATTGTAAAGCAGTGAAGTATATTTCTAATGACTTGATTTTTTATTTCATTGTTTTAACTTATATCTCTATATATAAAAATGAGGATGTCTGTCTGTGTGTGTGTGAGTTTGAATCCCTAAAACTCGATAACCACCCAACCGACTGTTTTCAAACTTTACACATGTAGTACTTATGTTTCAGGGAACGTTCTGAGCAAAAACAATTTAAAACTCTGAATGCTCTAGGAACCGCATTAGGCGATTTAGCGATCTCTCTCTATCATTTTTAGTCTTTCTCTTTTTAGATAGATACATACATATAACGCCGCGCCCTTAGGATGTCTGTGTGTATGTGTGTGTGTCTGTGACTTTGAATCCCTAAAACTCGAGAAGTACCCAACCGACTTTTTTCAAACTTTACATGTGTATTACTTATGTTTCAGGGAGTGTTATGCACATAAATTCAACTTTCTGATCCCTAGGGCACGCATTAGTTGAAAAACAGCATTTTTTCAGGTTTTTAGGAGTTTTTTGAGTCGTTACGTCGGACTGATTTCCTTGAAATTGTAACTATGTATTAGTCAGTCTCTTCTTCATACCGTGAGCAAAGAAAATCCAACTTCTTTATGGCCTTGGGCCCGCATTAGGTGAGAAACTTCATTTTTTCAGCTTTTTATGGCTTTTTTGAGGCGTTACATCTAGCCGATTTTCCCGAAATTTCAAGGCATATAAAAAAAATTCATTTTCTTGATCCCCTAGGGCCCGCATTAGGTGAAAATCTGCATTTTTCGTGCTTCATCGAGGAAAATCTTAAAGATTATCCAGCCATCAGTGTATTCGGTTTATTTTCTTTACATATTGTCTACGTATGCAGTTTTTCCACGATTAGGTCTGTTGGCGACCCGCATTCCAAAATACCGTATCCCGTGCCACGCCGGGTACCACTGCTAGTATAATATAAAACTAAAAATCAGTGGTGCATCTGGACTCAATTTATTGTGTATTGCAACTGTTTCGCCGGCATACCGCCTATGGAAGCATCATAGCTACCATTAAACACACACACACACACTCACATATATATATATATATATATATATATATATATATATATATAATATATATATATATAGATATATATATTTATAAACACACACATATATATATATATATATACATATTCATATATACATATACACATATATATAAATATAGATATATTATGTATGTACACACACACATATATATATATATACATATGTATATGTATGTGTGGGTGTGTAAGGCACTGTTTTCCATCTATTATCTATATTATAGTTAATATGAACATGCGTTGGGACACATATTTCATTCAATTAACTACTTTATGTATATATATATAATGATATAATACACTAATACACACACACAGACACACACACATACACACACATACACACACCTACACACACGTCCATATATGTACCTTGAGTCACTTCAATCCTAGATGTTTATTTCTTATTGGTTACGGGACGCTTCTTTGAAGTAATTTTACGACCCGAAGACTCATATCTATCTATCTATCTATCTAGCTATTTTATTTTTATATATTGTTATTGCCTCCTCCTTATTGAGGACGCCTTGTTTTGTAAACTCCCCCCATTGTACTTGTCCCACTTTTGATGCCCTGGTGGCAAATAAAAGAAACATATCTATCTAGCTATCTACCTACCTCTCTCTCCCCCTCTCTCTCTCTCTCTCTCTCTCTCTCTCTCTCTCTCTCTCTCTCTCTCTCTATATATATATATATATATATATATATATATATATAGAGAGAGAGAGAGAGAGAGAGAGAGAGAAAGAAAGAGGTGAGAGAGAGAAGGAGGCGCGTGGCATAGTAGTTTTGCGTAAGATAATGGGATCGCTTCTTCGATTACCAGTATGACGCTATTTCCATGTGCATGAAGGTATATTTCACATTGCTTAGGAGGCAAATATTAATTGTATACCCTATCCGTAGTGCCAGTCTTTTTATATCATATATTATGCTGTATCTCCTTGAGATACACACGCATTTACTTATTTCCCAATCGCATGCATATATATATATGTATGTATGTATGTATGTATGTATGTATGTATGTATGTATGTATGTATGTATGTATGTATGTATGCAGGTAAGTATATATGTATGTATGTCTAAATGAATGTAAGTATGTTTCTCTTTCTCTTAATTTTAAGTATATTTTTGACCGGCCACCTTCCTGGTGACAAGGTTGTAAAAGAAAGGAAATTGTCATCCCTTGAATCGCAAGAATGATTTGCAAATTTTGAAGGCAAAGTTAACCTCGGCGGGATTTAAACTCAGTCTGTAAAGGGATATGCAAACCCCTCATCAATGGTCCGTAGATGTCCTCCTTCTCTTGTATGTATATATGTATGTATAGTGTCCGAAACGGTAAGATTCTCTTCCTGCTATTTCAAACGTTAAACTAATATATTTCAGTTTCGTTTGCTTTGTTATTTCTGTTTAACTTTTAAACACACACACACACACACACACACACACACACACACACACACACACACACACACACACACACACACACACACACGCACACATGCATATATATTCATAAATGTTTACAAGTTTATATTCATGCATGACTGTGTGAATGTATGTATGTACGCACGTACGTACGTACCTATATATGTATATTTGTATGTATACTCCTCTGGTTTTATAATTTTATAATTTTTACCAAAAGAGAGAGAGAGAGAGTCAGTTTCTAACATAGATAGAAGACTCTCTCATTGGGATTTACACACCATCAACTAGGTATATATGTCTGAATGTCTGCATGCGTGCATGTATATGCAGGTATGGATGTAATTGTATGTGCGGATGTGTATGTATTGAGTTATATGTGTGAATGTATGTATGCGGCGGCGTCAGGGCTAGTTGAAGAAGACGGCATACGGTAGGCCGCCGCTTCATATGTCAGGTCACCAGTTGGTTCTGCTGGTAACATGTATCTCACTACAACCTGTCTCATGGTCGGGTCGTTGGCGACTAAACTGGCAACCCCACCAAGGTTTCTTGGTGGGGAGGGTGACTTTGGACATCCTGCAGGACTAAAAACAAAACCTGTCAAAGGGAAAAGGAGCTCTTAAGAGTCAATGGCCATCCAAAATCACCGGGAGAGATGACCCCTTAGCCTTTGTCAAGGCAGAATTCTAGGAGAAGGAAAACTCTGATATAACACCTGCAACCCTGATGGTATCCAATGATGTGGGCTTGTTCTTCTTTTTGGTAAATATCATCTTGGTTAAGAGAGTGGGACTGGCTTTGTGCAGTGCCTTTGCTCACTATAAAAGCTTCACGGCACAGGCATTGCTTTATATCTGGAGATCTCCCTTCACTTGTCACATGGTACCATGGGCCCAGCACTATGTATCAATAATTGTCACAAGTGTAGTGTTTGTACCAGAGTTTTCAAGTCGCTGGCTGGATTAAAAGGTCACACTCGTAGGGGTTCGGTAGGGGTTCTCCTACATGGATATAAAGTAGTGGTTGTACTCGAAAACGAGTTGGCAGCCACCATGTATGTGTGTAGTTCTGGTTTTATAATTTCTGAGATTCCACCAATAATGAAAGAGATGGTTTCTAACACAGAAAAAAGACTCGTTGGAATTTAGGCAACATTATCTAGGTAAACACGTATGTGTGTGCGTGTGTGTGTGTGTGTGTGTGTGTGTGTGTGTGTGTGTGTGTGTGTGTGTGTGTGTGTGTGTGTGTGTGTGTGTGTGTGTGTGTGCGTGTGTGTTCAGTTAAGGGCGTATAGAACTATGATTTGAGTTATATGTGTACACGTGCAAATATTTTTGTATACAAGCAGTTGTATGTTGAATAATGGGATATGTATCACAAATAAGTCTGTTAAACAAACTTATTCAGGATGTTCTTGTACAAAGGCAGCAGAAATGCAACTGTTAAACCAGGGGTGTATCATTGAATCCGTCGTCTACGATGCGGGTTGCCTCAGTTATATATCACATTAACCAACTGCACGGAAATATTTCATAGGTATCAGTGAGAGTCATTTTAATCAACGATACGCTCACCATACTTCATCCTTGAGAAAAATTACAAACTTCAACTACACTGGTCTATCAGATTTGGAAATTGAATGACGTCAAAGTAGACAACAGCATTACTTGGACATTTCTACAGAGAAGTAAGCCACGAGATGTTATGCAATTTTGTGTAGCAGTAAAGCTAAACATCGGGATCAATTTTAAAAAAATCACTTTAATAAATATTTCATTATTAGAAGAGTATTCTTTAAGAAAAGCCTACATTGTGAAAAATACCTGATTAGTCAAGGGAAATTAATAACCCACCAGACCAGATCACACTTTTCCGTATCTTAGTGAACACTACGGATTCTCATCTTAAGCAACATTCTTAAATATTCTTAAATATTGCCACTCATGGCAGGAAAAGAAACTAGAGCAATATTTGTACCTCATAAGAACTATAAAAGCCGAATATATATATATATATATATATATATATATATATATATATATATATATATATATATATATATAGGTATAAACCAAAGAAGCGGTTTAAGGGTGTCATAAAATCTTAAAGCTCAGAAGATTGATATGGGAAAGTGGTAGAGACTGGCTGGAGACCGTACATCATGGTGAAAGATCATCAAGTATAGATATGATGTCTCTGAGAAAAAGCAAGTGGGGCTTGCAGTTTTGAAGCGTTCACTTCGTAAGATGGACTCAAATGCAGTGCCTGCAAAAATCCAGCCGGAATTCAGGTGCAATGCATGTGGGCGATTTCTTCTAACAAAATGGATTTGTCAACCATCTGAAATCACAGGAACCTGGGAGAAATCGAGCCACCTGTGAGATGGTTCTACCGCCATACACTCCACGGTACATTTACATTGAGTGCGGCTTAATTTGAAAAGCAGCTGGTGTACTGACCAGACAGTGTAGAATATATGTAGACACAACCCAGCCGGTATTGCCAGGAGACAGATAGTTCAAGTGCCGCATCTGTGACCATGCCTAAAAAACAAAAGCGGGTATGAAACGCCACCTGCGTGCATATTATCGTGCATTGTTCAATGAAGGGATGGCATTCTTCTGACAAGAAGTAGCAATCTGCATATATATATGTATATATATATATAAAGAGGGTGGGTGTGTGTGTGTGTGTGAGAGAGAGAGAGAGTGAGATAGTGAGAGAGAGAGAAAGAGGAGAGAGAGTGTGTGAGATAGAGAGAGGGATAGTCAGAGATGGAGATAGGATGTCTATACTGTTCATTTGTATATTCGTTGGTAGGTGAACATATGCCGTCAACGTGGTAAAAGATGTTTAATTTTATTATACATTGTATCTCCCCCATTTCCTTCTTTCTGTCTTTCTTTCTCTTACTCACTCTCACTCTTTATCATTCTTACTTCATGTTGAAAGCTGGTGTTGTTATTGTCCTGTGTATGTATTGAAGCACTTTTATATTTTGATTGGGAGTTGCGAAACATCCTCCGAATCAAATACAATGGTAGCGGGTTGAATGTCTGCATGTAAGAAATATGCTAACTGCAAGAAAATATGTATATGTGTGTGTGCTTATATATAAGTCTGTATGTTTGTGTGTCTGTGTGCATGTGTGTAAGTGAGGCAAAAATATTGTATATAAGTCTGTATGTGTTTGTGTGTCTGTGTGCATGTGTGTAAGTGAGGCAAAAATATTGTATATAAGTCTGTATGTGTTTGTGTACCTGTGTGTAAGTGAGGCAAAAATATTGTATATAAGTCTGTATGTGTTTGTGTGTCTGTGTGAATGAGTGTAAATGAGACAAAAAGAAGAGGGAGAGACAGACTGACAGACAGACAGTCTGTACATAAAACAATAGATTTATCTGATGTATGCCAAGGGGAATCAGAAATTGTGAGTACGGAAAAAATAGAGCTAAAAACAAAGAAATAATAACCAAAAGAAATAACAAAACAACAACAATGCAACCTCATAATTGAATTAAAGAAAAGTCTATCAGTAATGGTTCATTTGAATGTACTTGTATGGAGAGAAAATAATTCATAGATATTCTCTCAGTATTGTGGATATAGATGTATAAACACGATATATCTATTTCATATGAGTATTTATTTACTGTAACTGCATACGACATACATACTTGTATATATATATATAAACATACGTACATATATATATATACATACACATGCACACATACATGCATAATACGTACACACATACACACACAGCTATCGAAACGGCCGGAGTTCAGCCGTCGGGGTCCTGAATCTTTTCATATCTATATATATATAACGACAACGGCGATGAATTAGAAGCGAAAACCAACCAAACAGTGAGTGTGTTCTGTTATTAATTCTGGCAATATTATTACACAAATATGACCCTCCCCAAGTATATATATATATATAAATTCAGAAACGAAATATATATATATATATATATATATATATATATGTATATATATATATATATATACATATACAAATATACATATATGTATGTGTGTGTGTGTGTGTGTGTGTGTGTGTGTGTGTGTGTGTGTGTGTGTGTGTGTGTGTGTGTGTGTGTGTGTGAACGTGTGTATATAATTGCGTGTATATGTGTGTATAAACATAAACAATATATCACAATTTGAAATTGAAGGACAAGGTTAAATTTTGGCGTGAAATGTAATATATGTATGTATGTATGTATGTATGTTTATATCTGGAGATCTCTCTGCACTTGTCGTCACATGGCACCATGGGCCCAGCACTATGTGTCAATAATTGTCACAAGTGTAGTGTTTGTACCTGAGTTTTCAAGTCGCTGGCTGGACTAAAAAGTCACACTGGTTCAGTGCATCGGTAGGGGTTCTCCTACATGGATATAAAGTAGTGGCCGTATACGAAAACGAGTTGGCAGCCACCACGTATGTATGTATGTATGTATGTATGTATATATGTATGTATGTATGTATGTATGTATGTATGTCAGGTCACCAGTTGGTACTACTGGTAACATGTATCCCAGTACAACCTGTCTCATGGTCGGGTCATTGGCGACTAAACTGGCAACCCCACCAAGGTTTCTTGGTGAGGAGGGTGACTTTGGACATCCTGCAGGACTAAAAACAAAACCTGTCAAAGGGCAAAGGAGCTCTTAAGAGTCAATGGCCATCCAAAATCACTGGGAGAGATGACCCCTTAGCCTTTGTCAAGGCAGAATTCTAGGAGAAGGAAAACTCTGATATAACACCTGCAACCCTGATGTTATCCAATGATGTTGACTTGTTCTTCTTTTTGGTAAATATCATCTTGGTTAAGAGAGTGGGACTGGCTTTGTGCAGTGCCTTTGCTCACTATAAAAGCTTCACGGCACAGGCATTGCTTTATATCTGGAGATCTCTCTGCACTTGTCGTCACATGGTACCATGGGCCCAGCACTATGTGTCAATAATTGTTGCAAGTGTAGTGTTTGTACCTGAGTTTTCAAGTCGCTGGCTGGACTAAAAAGTCACACTCGTTCAGCGCATCGGTAGGGGTTCTCCTACATGGATATAAAGTAGTGGCCGTACTCGAAAACGAGTTGGCAGCCACCATGTATGTATGTATGTATGTATGTATGTATGTATGTATGTATCTATTTATTTATGTGTATATATATATATATATATATATATATATATATATATATATATATACATACATACGTTGGTTAATGTCAGAGGTAACATGTCTGTAGATGAAACATGAAAGAAAACAGTGCTCGATCTGTTGGTATAGAGCTTATTTAGTGTAAACAAAGTTTCATACACTTAACATGTATATGCTTGGACACATCTGGAGGGGTCGCTCATAAACTGACCCTTCATTCAGGCACGTCGACAATAATACGACAAAAGGAAGTTGTTGATTCTAGTGCAAATCTCTCTCCTAAAAATGGAGATTTATACTTGATGCTGGGGAGGTAATTCTGGGCTGAAAACTGTATACTAATTTATCAATTTCTAGAGCTATTCATTTCAGTGGATAAAAGGGATAAATGGAAACAATTCGGGGTTTATCAGGTACTTGATGTGTTGTATGTAAACAGACACATCTGCACACACGGACACAGAAGATGCATTTGCACGCATACGTGCACTCACATATGCATAATTTTGCACACAACGGTACGGGTAGCTACACACGCATACATGCATACATATATACAGAAACACAATGCATGAATATACACATACATTACATACACACACATATATATATGCATGTTCGCAAACATGCGTATTCACTCAACATTTATGTCCTTATTGGGGCTTCACCAATTTTTGAGATCTGAGATGTAGGAGGTTGTATGTCTGCGTGCGCGTTGGTTGTAGTGTGATGTAATCTCGATGTCTCTCTCATCAATTCCCCAATCTGTGTATGTGCGTTGAGAGGTACTAGGGTAGGTGGTGTCATGGGATGGTCAGGAGGTCCGATGAGATGGTGTCTTGCCACGCGGGCTACCAGTTAGATAAAAATGGGTTCTATTGATGTAAGCATGCCCTGAAAAATTCTGCCTTTGTGTTTAGGTACATCAGTGCTTGATAGTTCAAAACCATATAAAGTCGGAGGCAACAAATGCTCGCTCTGCCTAAGTGAGAAATTCAGGATCTTACAAGCTCTATACTCTGTGTTTAAATCACAGCAACAGTAACAAAGGCACAGTCATGTTGGTCACTGAGGTAAAGAAACAAAGTATATGTTACGGGTATTTGCATTCTGAGTTCAAATATTTCTAAGATTACCTTACTTCTTCTGAATTAAGTGCAAGAATTTCAGAAGCTGTTTCAGAAATGCGCCATGTTCAGTACTCAATTATCAGAAAAAATGATGTAGGTGTAAAAGCCAAACTCGTTATATTTATTTCGGTATTCCCACCAAAACCTACCTATGGTCATGTATCTTAGGTATTGACCGAAATAATACGATCGTGAAAAAATAGCGGTCGAAATGGGGTTCCTCCGAAAAAGCTTTGGAGTAACGTTACCAAATAGATCAGAGAGTAGTTGCATGAGCGATCATAGATCCGATATTATGGACATGTGGTTAGAATGTCTCAGGAAACGACCACTAGCCAGGTTTAATGGGCAAAATCAGCCAGTAGGAGACCCAGGGGTAAACCCTAAGCAAGAGGTTTGAAAAACATTTAGGAAGTTGACTGTTTTCGCTTGGGGATCCAGCAGGATGAATTTGAGACGGTTGCTTCCGGCAGGTCCATCAGGAATGTGTGCTTGAGGCCTCTGCCCACACAAGCCCCACAAAAATAAAAACAGTTGATCTGGAAGAAGGTGGTTTGCCCATGGTTAACATTCATATTAAACAATTGCAAGTCGACATTTGCAGGAAAAATTAACGGTGGGAAGAATACCAATGACCCATCGTCTGAGGATTAATGACTAAGTGTATTGCATAGTGTCGTAAACAATTGACGAGGGAAGGAAATATGAGTCGTGTATGTCTGAGTGGAGGTGACGCGAGAAAAGCCAGTTCCAGCGTAGGGGAAGGACAAACGTGAGATAGATAGATAGTTAGATAGAGAGATATTGTTAAAGACAGTTATGGTGGAGAGAACGCTTGGATATGAATGGAAGTTGTAGCCGCAATGTAGCAGGTACTAATCAAATTGTTCGAGGCAGTTACAAAGCACTCGGTGGTTTGGTCTGGTGACAGGCATTTTACGTATAGTAGTAAATTTGCTTGTGCCATTACGTGGCCTTTCTCAAAACTATGGGTGATTATTTCCGGGGTGCGAACAAAGATTTTCACAACCTCAAAACAACAGCTCTTAATTAGTGTTTATCAATCGGATACACGAAGCTTGGATAATAATAATATTGATTATAAATAAAGTTGTATCCGCAATATAGAAGGTATTAATCGAATTGATTGAGGCAGTCATAAAGCATACAATAGATCGAGAAGTTAATATATTATCGTCCAGAGTTAACACAATATATATACATTTATATAAGGGATATATATTTGGAACACGGCTAGCGAAGTTTTTTAGAATTTAAATAGTTATAGAAGCTTCGGTTCTTCTTCTTCTTCCTCTTCTTAGCACTGGGAGGGTCGTGGGGGAAAGTCCTGAAACATTCTTTACAGCCTGTCCTGTCGGAAGCAACCGTCTCCGACTGATCCAACTTGATCCTCAAGCAAGACAAGCCAAACTCATGGATGTTATCCAACCATCTTGCTCGAGGTCTACTCCTGGGTCGCCTGTCGGTTGGTTTTTCCCCATAAAATCTTTTTAGCGATTCTATTCTAAGACATTCTAACCACATGGCCATAGTATCGGAGATCTCTCAGTTTGGCGAAGTAGTGGCTCTACCTGGAGAGACTCTCTGGTCTCTCCCAGATACTCACTCTATCGAGTAATATTACTACAAACACTTTTTGGAGAAACCCCATTTCGGCAGCTTGCATTCGTGATTCTACTCCTTTTGGTCATTACGCAAGATAACATGACCATAGGTAAGGGTTGGCAGGAATACCGAATTAAAGACAGTGAGCTTTGCTTTTACACAAACTCCCTTCAGCTGAATACTGAATGCTGAATCTGGCGCATTACTGCCATATCTGCTGCAATTCTTGCATTTAATTTAGCCTATATATACAAATACACATAAGGTAGTGTGATGAATATATGCGTTGGTATGCATCACCCTAGACATGACTTTGTATATGTGTATGAGATTTATACTGATATCGGTGAATTTTACATGTACTTATTAATATACGTTGGTAAACTTACAGTTATAAATCTTTTGCCTACTATTTCTATATACGATATATATATAAGCGAACCCACGCTCACACGCAAACATACATGCATATATTATTACACACACAACAACAACACACACACACACACACACACACACACACACACACACACACACACACACACACACACACACACACACACACATACATATATATATATATACACACACACACATATATATATATGTATGTGTGTGTGTGAGTGTGTGCGTCTGTGTATGTGTGCGTGTATGAGTGTGTGTATATGTGTGTACGAGTGTGAGTGTGTGTGTACACCAGATAACAAGCCTTAATTTGAGGAAACCACATTAATAACCGGCCCAACATATGACAGAATAGAAACTGCGTGAGTAATTTCATTCCTTTTATTTATGTAATCTTCTCATCACATAATTGCTGCCTGACTAGGTGGTAACTGTTACATAACAGTTATCATCGAAATACGTATAACACCGATTATGTAATCAATAAAATTAGGTAAATTCCAATTTACTGGCTTCTACCTCTTTATCTCTCTCTCACACATTCTCTCTCTCTCTCTTTATATATATATATATATATATATATATATATATATATATATATAGGAACTCAGAAATAGCCGTCGAAACGGCTTGAGCTCTGCTGTCGGGGTCATACCTGTTCTTATTGCCCACTCTACTACACTAAGTATTGAGTACTTTGGTGCGTTATGGTCCATCTGGTTCCTTACCAAAATTCCTTCGTTATATATATATATATATAACTGGAAACATTCTTTCTCCCAACTTGTAGAAAACTTATAATGAAACAATTGTTTGGAAAGAGAGATATACTTTAACTTTAATTATATCTCATAAAATAATACAACTGGTTTTTCCACATTATACATATTGTTAGCACCCCAAACACTTAAATTGGGTTTATATTTAAATATAACCTAATGTTTGTTGAGTGAGATGGTTACCAGTCAGAGTTTAGCTTTAAACTATCTCTGTTATTGTATTAAATATATATATATATATATATATATATATATATATATATATATATATAACTTTAACTTTGATAACTTTGATAGCTTTCGGCCAGTATTGGCCCAGGCCATGCCTAACTTAATAGCACCATATATATATATATATATATTGGAAAAAAAACGAGGAGTTTCGTTTACATATAAAAGATATTTATTGTGTATCGACCTTGTTATCTACCTTATCCAATAGATATTGAAGTCATATATAAATGTATATTTAGTCTTCAGTGGAAATAGAGCTAAAGAATCATAAATATTTTGTTAGCAAGAAATGTAGATAGAACGCACAGATTGATCAGATTATATATAAAAATAACTAAAAATCTCAACAAAATTATGTAAAGTATAACAAATAAACAATTTTGCGGCCTAGGATTAATCATGCTTTATCTGATATCCGTATCTATCTATATTTATAATCACATGGTTTTCATACTGTAGTATGCATGTCAGTTAATCTTTTACCACCATCGAACTTCGTTTACAGGCACCATGACTTGTCTAGAAAATTTACTTACAACTAGCCCATTCAATCTGTGAAAAAATTTGATGTAAAATAGTTATTTATTTCTTATTCTAAACTTTTGTCTTTATGCATTAGATACTGTTAAATTCCCCGCATTCCTTTCAAAAGCTATTATTTTCCTATAAGTTTGCGTGTTTGGTACACATAAAACGTCTTGTTCACAGCGTTTATTTTTGGTTTTCATAGACAGAAAAATACTTCAGCACTGAAATATTGTCGACCTTATATATGGCTCGATGTTACTCAAAATTACAGTAATACCCATTTGAATTAGTACTTCTACTATACTTAAGGAAAGCTGTCCCAAAAAGCAATTTGATAAATCAAATTTCACACACTCTTCAATAATGTCTTTATCTGAGCTGCCCTCTCATTTTAATTCTTTTTCATGCTCTTATATCATTTTCTCTTTTATTGCTATTACAACAGTACTTGATATTTTGAATTTGTTAGCTGATCTCCGACATGTACTCTGATCTCCGACATGTACTTGAAAGGTTTGCTACCGAATACGCCAGGAATGAAAATCAGTGCTACAATGACTGAGTCACTCGTTGGCTAGATAACATTTTTGAGCTCGGCAGGTCTCGCTTGGTGATCCAGCTTCCACCTACCAATTTTTACTCCTAAGGCATTGGTCACCCCGAATTTATATTAAAATACACTTGTCCAAGTTTACACACAGTAGCCCTGAAGCCTGGACCATATAGTTACATGGCGAACTCCTTAACCACACAGCTATGCCTAAAAAAATAAAAATAAACGAAAATAGTAATCTGAAAAATTGAGGCACTATCACAAACATTTAAGGAAAATATAGGAAATGATTCCCACAGAAATACAGGTGTCTAATTTGAGTGTGTTTCTTGATCGATAAGCTGCACATATTGTGGTCCATGCAAGCGCTTATAAAAATCTTCACAGAAGTAGACGTTGTCAGTTACCGATTGCGCAGTCAGAACTAAAAGCTTGTAAAAAATAATTGGTCAATTATACTGTGTACTTCTAAGTGTTTTAACAAGATAGGTGGAGTTATTTGGGACTTGATGTGAAACGCCGATACTTCTGCTGATCAGCTTATAATCGTTGGTTTTCACAGAATCCAACTCATAATAAAAGTCGGTACTGTTGTTGGTGTTAATCCAATAGCTTTGAATGAACAGATGTGTGATCAAATATGTTGTAACTACCACCACGTCTCTAGGAATATCTTGTTTATGCTTAAACGTGTTTAGAACTACATTCTCCAATGTATGCTTTCATTATTAAGAAATGATTTTTAAGGAGATTTCGCTGCTATCACAATTATTGCTAGTGACCGTTTAAAGACACCCTCATTGGCTCGTTTTAGTTCAAGATGGTGATAATGTCAGCCTTTCTGGATACCAATATAAATGGTACCGCACGGAAATTACCACGACAATAATTTTATTCTAGTTGTTATTGAGATTGAAAAATAGAAATCTTGTTTTTAAATGATACTCTCAACAAACTTGACTTTCTGTTTGATGTGTTGCTCCTCCCATGGCAAATGGTCGACAGAAAATCAAAAGTTTGTAATAGTCATGTAATGTTGAAAACATAAAGGACATTTTATTATAAAATGTATACCTGTCGTTTGCAACCGAACATCTTCAGTATATTAGCTGGACAACGTATTCCGAACTTGCAATGTTACACGTTATAACTTAAAGGCTAATTTGTATATTCTTTACCAATTCAGTGATTAGTAATATCATTAGAACTTGATTTGTAACATCTTAATTTCTCGTGGTCACCACCAATCTTAAACAGAGAGCGAAACTAGGAGCTCTATTGGCAGTTTATTGGCAGCTCTATTGTTGCTAAGTCAGCAGATAACGTTCAGCGCTAAACGACACAGCTTCCTAACATCAAATTTCGATTTATGCTTGATTCATGCCTTGAGAAGCTGCTCAATGTCAACAATCGTAATTTCATCTCGTTGATCATTTCTTTCTGAAAAGTTGGTGTAGTCATAAGCCCATTGTATAGCCGCTGTTTACACCATACTACTACATAGAGCAAATAATAAAATCATAAAAATGAATGTAAGGTAAAAGGAATATCACAAATGAAAAATTTATGACAACAGTCTGCAGTCTGATTTCGTA
>OZ024740.1:53309220-53324220 GCA_964016885.1 Eledone cirrhosa
AACCTTACGCCGTAAAGCATAGTCCAACTCTCTACTGATTCTGCAAATCCATCGCCTTCCATATAATGATAACAATACTGAAACGAAGCCATTGGATAGGACCGAAAAATCGTCGATCCTTTTCCCACTCATTCAATGCTTTAATTAAACCTGTATCATTAAGATACCAACCCAAAGGAAAACAGAGTGCACATTAATTTTCGTGCGGGTAGAGAATTTGATTCTCTCGTCCTGGTCTGTTAGTTGGTAAGTCAGTTGGAAGTCCTGGCTACAATGTGTAATTAGAGCGTCAATCTTCATCAAAGTCAATTTCAGTCAAAAACAGCACTTATTTAAATACATAAATTTAGGTAATAGAAATAACTGATACAACTCTTCTGTTTACACAACTCTTCCCTTTACACAACTCTTCTCTTTACACAACTCTTTTCTTTACACAACTCTTTTCTTTACACAACTCTTCCGTTTAGACAACTCTTCTGTTTACACAAAACACAAATAAAGGCCTAGGCATGCACGCAGATGAGTGCTCTCATAAGTATAAAAGTGTTGTGTTCTGAAGAAACTTTAAATAAGAAAATTGTATGTACACAACAAATATCCGTTAATAACTAATACAATAGTACCCATACCATATGATAGACGTAGGATCCAGTAAAGTTACAAACTACATATATAATATAGTACAGGAACAAAATACACCCTATGTATAAAATTGATTAATATGTCAAGGAAAATTATTACTCTTAACCACAAACTCATCATCAGTGTACGTATAACAAGACATCCAGAATCAAAAGTAATCCCTTCAACACGAAGTCACAAACTAGTCAACATTGAACGTACTTCAGATGACTAGTGTAATATAAAATTCCAGGGTAATCACGAAAGTTGAAAACTTCATGACTGTTACATTGGACACACAAGTACAACTCCTTCTCGTCCGTTGATCATGCATTATACAGCACATACAATAAAATTTGATAAATAATTGTTTCTACTTTTGGAACAAGGCCAGCAATTACACATTGCATTACTGGTACTTTATTTTATCGACCCTTAAGGATGAAAGGCAAAGTTAACCTGGGTGGGATTTGAACTCAGTACGTAAATGGACGTAACTCTATGCTGGAAAGCATGGCGTCCGAAATATTAGCTGATAATATTACAATTCTCTATAGAATGCCATATAAAGTGAGGGGAGTATCTAAATAGGCTTTACTAACAACAGGATATAAAAGAAAAATTTACTCATAAATTCAACTTACAAGAAATTTATCATAAAACAATCAGACTTTAACCGTGGAATATTTCATAAATCCAGTGAGTGTGCGTGATCCCTATGTTATTTGCTACCAGGACAATGCACGTAAATTCCTATGCCTTTCATATGTTGAGGAGGGGAATGGGAATGTCTCGAATGTCTTGTAGATGTAGAAATCAATACAGAATTAATATAGAACTAATAAAGAAATATGTTGTCATTAATAATAAAAAAAGAACCAACCTGACGACAGTCGTGCTATTAGTGTAACATATTTAAAGGCAAAAGCTATTCCCTTTGTACACCCCCTACACACGCACACACACATACGCACATACATAAACGCACGCACACATAGATATATATAATGTAGTTAATGCCCGTTTAGTTTTATCAAATAGCATAAGTTTAAAGAAGGAACATAATATGAAAGCTGATATTTATTTATCAAATCGCGCCGAGGTTAACTTTGCCTTTCATCCCTACGGGATCGATAAAATAAAGTACCAGTAATGTACTGGTATTTGCTGGCCTTGTGCCTAAAGTAGAAACAATTATTTATATATGTCTACTGATATGTAAAACATTGGCTCCTTGTTTCCAATCTTAATCTGCTTGCATTGCGTGAGGAGATATTGGCAAACATCTGCACTGTATACAGTAGATACTTGTGTGTGCAAGAGGTGTAGCACTGGGGATATAATGAGCCTGATAGTGGTATATATATAAATGAATATATATATAAATATGTAAAAAGCTTGCAATTAAGGGGAAATTGTGGAAAACTTGACAAAAGTGAACG
The DNA here is from genome assembly GCA_964016885.1 of Eledone cirrhosa. Classification (NCBI taxonomy): domain Eukaryota; kingdom Metazoa; phylum Mollusca; class Cephalopoda; order Octopoda; family Eledonidae; genus Eledone; species Eledone cirrhosa. The sequence continues at coordinate 53,311,287 of OZ024740.1, forward strand.
ATGTTTTCGTGGTAATATGAACAACCGAAAACGGTTTCAAATACGCTAGGTAACTTAGAAAAGAAAATTAACGTGAAAACTATATATTATTTCCATGTGGACCCCTAGCTCAGTCCCTGTAAATGAGTAAAAGTATTAAAGATATGGGATGTCTTCGAAATGTGTTATACGGAGAAGTGAATAGGTAGTCACTAATTAAAACTTAGCAGAAGTTATAAATGACTTGAAGTAAAAATTTTAAATTAGTGATATGCAATTATTGAACTAAAATATATAATTGATAATGCAGCTGATACCAATATATGTTTACATATGTATATAAACGCACACATATGTGTTTTTAATACATGTAAAGCCCTATACAAGCACATATATGTATATCATAATAGTCTACATATGTTTGTTGTATAATTACTATATGTGAAATGAAATGTTTTTATTTCACACATAGTAAGTATTTACAATATTATGAAATACATAGATGTGTGTATAAACAGTGCTCCATATACAAACGAGTGTATAAGCTCATTTATAGTTGTCTACCGATATCAAGTTCTATACTATGGAAATCAAAAACAAAATAACATTATACATACACATCTGCCTGATGACAACACATCAAATAATTGTTAGACAGCGATTTTGATGTCTTTGAAACGTTCATAACAGGAAGATATAATAAACTGAAGATGTGTACGTGATACCGTTTCTTTTCCCTTTGATAATATATATATAATTGTGAGTTATCTTTACAAATTATTTCCCTATTGGAATATGAAATAATCTATTATTTGAAACTCTGCGATGAGTACAATTACGAGGAAATAATTCTGTTACCCGAGAGTCATGTACCGAGCACATGTTGGTAGATTTAATTTATCCCCGTCTTAGCACCACAAACCGGACTATGGATGGCTCATTGAAACGTTGAAGCCAGGTTATTAGATTGAAAATATTTTCCTCCATACAACCCACCGGTCGCCTAGACCCGAAACAGTATTATTGAAGCTGACCACGTTTACCTCCGTAACTAAACAATTAATGAAAATACTAAAAAGATTAATAAAAAGAGAACAATTCTGCATAATTTCATTTAACTTCCAGAGACAAATCTAAATATAGCGGATATATCTAACAGATTGCATATTCCACGATTCGAAATATTTTCATACTACTAGAAATTTATAACAACTATTCTTATTTTCATACAGATATTTTGATTTAGAACTTAAAATTCGAAAACAAAACGTAGACGTAATTAAAAAAGCTTGGGGATAACCACGTGCAGAGCCTCATTACTGGAATGCAGATTTGTTGCATACGATAGAAAACTTTGCCAACAATACGCAGATTAAATTCGTCGTTGCCGTTGTTTCTGTTGATGTTATTGCTGTTGCGTTGTAGGTGCTGCTACTGTTTGTCGTTGTTGTTGTTATTGTTGGTGCTATTGTTGTTTTTAATAGGGGCCCTGTTGGTGATACCTATAGGGGTGGTGGAAACAGTTGTGAAGGTGACAGTTGTGGTGGTGAAGTTGATTTTATTCACTTTTGTTTTCTGGGTGTTATCGACAAAATGCTTTTGTCGAATAGTAGAAAAGCCAGGAACTCCCATAATATCCCTGATCAGTAAAGAACATATCCTTTTAAGAAAACTCCCTTACTGATTGTAACTGTATAGTGTGTAAAGTAAGTCCGCAGATAAACGGCAAAATTAGGAATGCAGTCTTTCGTATGAGGTATACAGAGGAATGGTGCATAAACATGAAAACGTCATATATAGGTGAGATAGTCCGTAGCATAGGAGAAAGGATGAAGGAACACTGGCGACAACACAAAGAGGAGAAAATCTTGTCACTACTATACCAACATTCCAAACTAGAAAATGGGGCTCAACAGCTAACATTGAAGTAAAGATCCTATCAACATATAGAACCGACTCAACACTCAGACAAATTACAGATATCACACATATAATTGTTTCTACTTTTGGTATAAGGTCAGCAATTGTCCCAGTGTATTACTGGTACTTTATTTGATCGACACTCCACAACGTAACGACTGAGGACAGAATAGGACATATAAAAGAAGACATAGGAAGACACAGAGAAATATATAAACCCATACACGTACACAGAACATGCATACACATGTCAAACACAATGGACACATTGCACCTGCCAAGAGTGTATATTGATTCCTTCGTAAATAACGTAGGATCACATAACTTGTAAGTGCACAAACATCATCATGCCTCCATAATACACACACGTGCAAACGAAATGCAGGCTCAGACAGGGATTCGTACCACAGAAAAACAAGTCGGCGTAAATAAAATAAAAGCAGAAAGAAGAGGACACAAGAGAAATAGTCATTGAGGAGTTCACAGTGTGTGCGTCGAAAGAACTTTGACGAACTAACTAATAACAAATAATAAAGTTGAAGTGAAATTCAAATAGTGTGTGTCTCTATTGGCAAAATTGACAACATGACCATCACCAAATATAACAATGTTTGTTTAAACACAGGATTTCACACCAAAGAAATCTTGCAAAACAAATACGCAAACGTGACACACACACACACACACACACACACACACACACACACACACACACACACACACACACACACACACACATGATTGTATGTATGGGTGTATGAATGGGTGTATCCAAACACACACACATATATATATATGATTGTATGCATGTATGGGTGTATGAATGGGTGTATCCAATCACACACAACCCCTCCCCCTCCACACACACACATATATATATATATACATATATACATATATACATATATACGAACAGAAGGAGACAAATAGAAATAAATGAATTAAAGGAATTTTTGTAGGTTGACTCTGGTAGCATGTAAGGGGTGAGGGAGTTTTACTCCAAACTGAAACTTGCTTTAACTTTTTTTTTCATTCTTTCATTTGGAAATGGAGATAGATGTATACACCTCTTCCCATCTGTCAGTATTGTGTTTTTTTTTTTTTTCTCTCTTAAATTATCGAATTGCAATACCTTTACAAAACAAAATTGAAAAAAAATATATATATAATACAATAGCATGAAAAAGTGACTAGGATTTAAACCCGCGTAAACAAATACATAAGAAAGACAGGCATAACAGCAAAACTTCTACTCAGGTCGTAAAAAAATTCAAGGGATGTGTTTTTTTTTTTGTAATAAAGAAAATATAGAAAATATAAACAAAATTTATTCAACTTACTTTCCAGAAGCTATTGTCGTGGTTCCGCTTGATATAGATAAATAAGTAAATATATAAATAAATAAATACATAATGATACAAAAATAAAAGACAATGAAAGAAATGTAATTACTGGAGGGTTTATTATACATCCACATATCTACATTATGATAGAAAAGGTACGTTTTGGCAACAGAGATACGATATATCAGACTACTACTACTACTACTACTACTACTACTAATGCTACTACGACGACGACGACCACCACCACCAACAACAACAACAAATATGCGATTAGGCATAGTAGCGTAGCGGCGGTGGCAACATTAGTGGTGGTAGGGGAAGGATGGTGGTGTCCGCGATTAAATGTCGTGACTAAAGTCATAAAAAAGCGAACAAAATAATAACAAATATATAAGTAATAATAAATATGATGATGAGAATGATGATGATAAAAATAATATTTTCTAATATTTTAATAATGTTTAACATTTCAACACATTTGTAAAATATATGCCTATTTATATGTGAATACATACATATATACATTCATACAACTCTCCTCCATATATATTTATATATATATATATATATATATATATATATATATATATATATATATATATATATACAAATATGTTAATATGTATGTATGAAGAGCTCATAAGAGTCAACGGCCATCCAAAGGTGTGTAAATATGTATATACACATGTACATATGTATGTATATATGTATATGTGTATATATGGGTCCGATATAAAACCTGCGGCTCAGTAGTTACCGATGATGTTGATCTTTTCTTCTTTTCGGGTTATAGCTACTGTAGCTCAGAGAGTGGGATTGGCTCAGTGCACAGTCTTTCCTCACTTTAAAAAATATCTTCATGCACAGGCATTGCACGATAGAATTAATTAATAATTATTAATAATGGTATATCGTGCAATGGCCATACTCGATAACGAGGGGGCAGCCATCATCATGTATGTATGTATCAGTCTTATATATAAACGAAGAACTGGGCGATTTGATATTGTGAAATTTTGAAAATTTGAAAATATGGGAATCCCAAACGCAGAAAATAATTAACAACAAACGATCAGGATAACTATTAGCTTTGAAAATTGGGTAAAATAACCCTAGAAACATTGGCGCAGTAGCCGCTACGAGAATCGAACTCCGTACCCTTCAAATTCCGTTCGAGTGTTTTGCTATTATGATAACGTTATTATAATGTTGTTATGCACTGGGTAATTGCTGGCCTTGTGCCTAAAGTAGAAACAGTTATTATAATGTTGTTATGTTGCTCTGCTGTTTATCTCCACGAGATATCTTACGTTATCATATCTCTGAAGATAAACAATGATGTGAAATTGGGTGCTAAGGCTAAATCAATCTATATTATGCTCAGATTTTAGTAAATGGATTTATTCCTATATTCTAAAATTCCCATTAAACGAAATATTTGCCATTCCTTATTTCAAATTCTTTATTGTTGAAATACGTGTAAGACTAAATATATGTCTTAAATTTCTTTATAATTCTCCTGCATCTATTACTTAATTACTGTGTGAACCTACATTTTCACAAGACCACGGATTCGTTTAACTAAAGTTTAATTTCTACCTTTTCTATTTTATACTAACATCCTTTAATACTGGCGGACCAGTGCCATCACGTATTTAATTTTGGGTGTCCAAGATTGGGATGGCATATATACATTACTGGCGTGTTGCTTAGTGGTTAAGGTATTCGCCTCATGATCGTAAGCTCGTGATTTGGGTTCTTGAGAAAGACGTTGCTCCAGTTCATTCAGTTGACAAAAGTAAGTTGTACCTATGATTCTAGGGGCCAGCTTTGTGACATAATTTCTCACGCCGAGTCCCCGTTTGAACTTCGTTATTGGTGCACGTCTCCGTGGAATGCTCAGTCAGCTACACGTTAATTTCATGAGCAGGCAATTTCGTTGATTGAATCAACTGAAGAACATGTCGTTAGAAACGATGGAGATCCAACAACAATAACATGCACACTTTGAATGAATAAATTTGCACTCTTTTACTGATTTGATCTTTCAAATTTTTCACTTGATTTATCAATTATTTACCTTAGTTATGTATATATATAATGATGAAAAATGGCGTGCTGCGTTATTGCGAATGTGATACATATGATTTATAAAATAGAGCAAGAAACCAGGACTATCCGTCATCAGTGATCTTCTGGCCATCATCCGTATTTCTTCACATTAAAGACCAGATACCTCAAGCCAGCGCTAACGATAACTAAAATAAGTTATTGGGATAAAAAAGAATTGGGTGGAGAAAGAGAGACATGTAAACAAACAAAAATGGTAAAAATGGTAAAGAGAGGAAAATGAGAAAACAAGTCAGTTATACATGTGAACTTAAGTTCTAGCAAATCATTGACGAGAAGACGAAGGGCGCGTCCGAACCCTGCGAAATTTAAGCGAGAAAAGGATTTCACACAGCTCAGACGGGAGTAGCAGAGGGTGAGTGAGCGAAAGTGTGAGGAAGAGGCCAGCCGAGAGAGGGTGACCAGCAGAGGGGGTGAATGAAAGTAAGAAGTACGAGGAGAGAGAAGGGGGAGAGAGAAAGAGGATAGCAGTAAGGGAATAGAAAAATACAGGTCACAGCGAGGGGAAAAAATATAGGAATGGATAATGGCGTGCTGCGTTGTTGCGAATGTGATACATATGAATTTAAAAAAAAAAGAAATATATATATATATATATATATATATATATATATGAAATGAGTCAGGACCACGATGGCTAAGTAGTTCCGGCCGTTTCGACAGCTAGATCCGAACACTCATATATATATATATATATATATATATATATGAATTTGTTAGGAGTGGATGATCTGTAAATATACGTGAAACAAAGGATTTACCTGGGAGCTGAAAATCTCAATAAAAATATATACTTTACAGTTTAACAAAAGTCAAACGTAAAAACAGATTTCTAAAGATTCAGAAAGCCAATACCATCCAATATAAAGTTAAGTGAAACAAAGTAATAACGGTGATAAACGCAGAAATAGGTACCTTTATTGAAGGAGAGTTCAAATCAATACACCTTTATACACACAAACTTCTGTCATCGATAAATATTTCTTGATCTTAGAAGAAACCCATAAAGTACAATAACCCCATGAAGTACAATTACTACGTGGAATGTTTGTTACAGTGGTAGATGCATTGAAAACCATATTAAATATCGTATACAAACATAATGAAACCCCACTAATGATATCATCAAATGCATTGAAGAAGTTATTAGTGTCTTCTCAAAGAAATATACACTTTCGCTGTCTAAGTGACCACAATAGAAAATAAAATGATAGTGATACCATACGATATAGACGAGGTAATAGGTATTCAAGAAGACGTTGGGCTGTTTAAATATCTAGAAAATAAATCCATACTGCTAATCCTCCAGCATTAGTAACAATAAAAATAATTACTAGGTTAGAAGAGGGGGTAGATTGGCTGCATTGGTAGAACTTCGGAAAAAAGGCTTTGAACCCTTATGCGTATACGAGGTCTGTGCACAAAGAATTCGATTTTATTCTTTCACCTGGGAATTAATGAGAGTAGGGAAACAACGTGTGTAGTGCTGTACTACATAATCGTCGCTTTTTCATTTTACCTAACGTAACCAACCTTAAGTATGTGGATATGGGGTTTATATTGATAGGGAAATAGAATAGATGGGAAGATGGAAAGTGAAAGATAGATAGAAGAAGAGGAAATATGATGAAAGAGAAAAGAAATATAACAGTTTAGTATCAAACACTCTTGAAGAGTAAAAGAATGTTAAAAAAGTAGACAGAGTCCAAGAGATAAAACGGAAATAAAGAAAATGCTTGGATGAATTGAAAAAAATGTATTACTTGTGAAAACATTGTTTAGATGTAAATGGAGAGATATGTATGAGGGAAATAGTCAGTGGAATGACTAGGTTTGAAACGGAGATACATGTCTCCAATAGACGCAGTATAGCTGCATATTTAAGGAGCCCATCTCACAATGATAACGTTTTGGATTCGATCGCACTTCTTGGCATCTTAAGCAAGTGCTATTTACCATACACTCGGGTCGATCCCAATCATGCCAGTGAAATTGACTTAGCGGAAACTGCTTGAAAGACCGTCGGATGAAGTGTATATGTAATTAAATGGACCATTGAATGCTTTGCAAATAATGGCTTCTTATATAGGCACAAGGCCAGCAATTTTGGGGGAGGGAAAGTCGATTGAATCGACCCCAGTGCGTGACTGGTACTTTATTTTATTGGCCCCGAAAGGCAAAGTTAAACTCGGCGGGATTGGAACTCATATCATAAAGTGCCATAACTCTATGCCGCAAAGCTTGGCGTCCAACCCTCTACCTATACTGCCAATCCACCGGCCTATGCTTTGCAAATAATTGTTTCTACTTTTGGCACAAGCCCAGCAAATACCCAGTGCATTACTGGTACTTTATTTTATCGACCCTGTAAGGATAAAAGGCAAAGTTAACCTCGGCGGGATTTGAACTCAGAACGTAAAGGGACGTAACTCTATACTGCAAAGCATAGGCATAATGTTCTATTCTCCAATGATATATTCATTCATCTATATATTATTTTTCGAACATCTGCAATTTAGTCAGAAAGGTTCTATTACAAAAGCAGTAGAGTAGTTTGACAGTAATATAGTAGAGGTAAATGGAAGACAAAAATATATATTCTTAATACATACATACAACTATGAATAAAGCAGAACTGAATGATAGATGTCATGATTCTACTGTGAGGCATTTTATGAATGTATGCGTTATATATGTATTATATATGTATTATATATGTATTATATATGAATGTATGTATTAATGTATGTATGTATGTACGCATATATGTATAAATATATATATATATATATATCATAAATCATGTCTTTAGAATCATCAGATAAAATATATATATATATATATATATACATACACACACACACACACATATATATATATATATAAATATATATATATATATACACACACATATATATTTACATAAGTACACACACACACACACACACACATACACACACACACACATATATGTATATATATAAATCCATTAATTTTTCTTGGACTTTTGGTCTTTCATTACAATGTAGAGAAAAAAGAGAAAGACGATCGGAGTGATTGTCTTCGCGCGTATATATATATATATATATATATATATATATATATATACGTATATATATGTACATGTATACAGATGCATACATACACGTGCGCGCACACACATACACACACACACACACACACACACACACACACACACACACACACACACACACACACACACACACACATGTATATATATATATATATATAAGCAAAGAAAAAAATATCTATCTATCATATATATATATAATACACACATATATAATTTTATATAAACACACATCATGCATTCATATATTGTATATTTTCTTTATTCATTAGAATCAATAGCCTTCGTCTATGATGTATCTAGACATTAGGAACGTAAGGCTTGCTTTGAAAGGGATTGTATGATGTATGAGATTATATGACTCTTCACGATCACAAGAAAGATTAATCAATTTTTACCATTAAAGAATTTCAAGGAAGATACAAAAGAGAATAAGCATACCATCTTGCGATTGTATATTGAGTTCCCGGCAACCCCTAAGCGAATGACTATAATAGGTAGAGTATTTTTATCACTTTATATCTTTCAAATACAATTTGGCCGAAAGGTAAGGTGTCCATTCTTTGATAAGAATATCTTAGTGGTCAAATAGCAAAAGTTTACTGACAGCCAAGTTTCCGGGGTCAATGGATCAGACAGTAAGCGGAAATAAGACGTTGACTGTCGGATTAGAGCGGTCTTCCTTATTTACGAACAATGGTTTGTAGACGTAGATCTACAGAACACGGCTCCCTGCTAACATCCTCGTGCATTGTATTAACAGTTGCTGCTTGTCTGGACCGGCATCAGTTGTATCCTCGGGACTATGTCTGGTCAGTGAAACTTAGAGGAGACTATAGCGACAAATTTTTCACGCCTTCATCCTCATTTCAGCTTCTTCAGTGTTTTGCTGATGTGTTACAGTTCCCTCGGCGAGGAGCCTGAATAGTAGATATTTTGCTGGTAGCTGATACTTACTTTTGTTTTTATTTTTTCTTATATATTCTTAATGAATAAAGTTTTTTTTTTCTTTCGCATCCTGTTAATAAAAGTAGATCAGGGATGAAACATCTGCAAATAGTGTATGTCCAATGCGGGTCACACTTGAGCCGTTGGCTTCACTTAGATATTGAGGTAGCACTACGAATCAAACTCGATGGGAAGTAAAAGGCATGAAAATCTGATTAAACATAACATAGGGGACATTTAGTTGCGAATGGTTTTATTCATTTTCCTATAGTCGTGACTTATAATTTGTATAATAATTAGTAGAGAAGTGACAACCTCAAAACATACGCAAACTAGCGCCACTACTGATGTAACTAAACAACCAATTAAGGGAAACAAATATTATAATTTCTATACTGAAACGTAGCATTAACATGAATTGAAATAAAAATTTAACAGTAAGACGTCTTCAATCAATGCAGCAAATATATATAATTTATTTGCTCTCGGTGTATATCTTAGATCTTTGACAGTGAAGCTGCGCGCGCGCGTTTGTGTGTGTGTGTGTGTGTGTGAAATGGAATAATACATATTAATATAATTTTTATGGACAAATATCTCTAATGTTCTATCATATTCGATAATTGATATGGTTAATCTTTTATTTTATTTGGTCCATACACTAAGTTGTGTAACAACAAAACAATATATAGATTCACTTTCGGATCTGTTCTGATCATACAACAGACAACTTTAAATTTATCTTTCAAGATATTGATAACATATAGTCGCACACATAGCTGTGTGGATAAAGAATTCGCTTGGCAACCCCATGCTTCAGGGTTTACATATGTGTATGTTTCTATGTTTGTGTCATGTAACTAAGCAGTTCGACAACAGCGAAATCGTTAAAATAAGTACCGGACTTGAAGTAATGAGTTCTAGATCAAGGCTGTGCATTAGCATGACCGTTAAAAGAATAAAGGAGTATCATACAACTAATTAAAATATAACTGTCGTCTGCTCCTGCATTAGTTACATTGGAAGGAATTTGAAATCTCAAACAAATTTACACTATTCAACCTCTTAGACATTGTGTGAATGTTTTTCAATGAAGAAATCTTGATTGAAAATGAATACAATTAATTTTTAACACTTTATATATATATATATATATATATATATATATATATATATATATATATATATACACACACGCAATATATATATATATATAAAAAGATTCAGGAGCCTGACGGCTGAGCTCCAGCCGTTTCGACAGCTAGATTCGTTCGGGGTCCTGAATCTTTTCATATTACCTACTCTACTACCCCAGGTATCGAGTACTCTGGTGGGTTATGGTGCACCTAGTTTTTTACCACACCTCCTATCTGATATATATATATATATATATATATATATATATATATATATATATATATATATATATATATATATCCGTAGGTAGGTGATGAGGTGACACCTGAGAGAAAAGAGAATTCAATAACGAAGTAGAGTTTAAATATTCATTTGAATATATATAGCGGGCGGGCGATGGCAGTTTCTTTTTCCGTATTTTAAGAGTCTCCATCCCATTTTATAAGCTATCTTTATAGCATTTCTGCGTTTGAGCACATTCTTTATACTTTATATATATATATAAATAATAATTCAAGAAAGAAGAGTGACATGGTTTGCTATACAATAAGGACTTTATTCACATTGCTGACAATTGTTTCTTTGATCTGGAAGGTCTAGAGTTCGCTACTCGCTTGATGTTGTGTCAATCGATCTCCAATACTTTGTTTATAACCAGTCGTTTTCATCAGAGCACGCGAAAGTGAGGAAGATACACAAGGCATGGCTTTTATAGAGGAGTGGTGTTAAACCAGAACAATAATATCAATAATAAAATAACGAGATACTGAATAGTTAAAATAATAACATCAATATAAGTAAGAAATAAAGTATAATGATGAATCTAGCATATTAAACGAACTGATACAGATGTATGAAATTGACATGTGAAAACTGCTATAGGGTACATTAGATGTAGTGTTAAGGTGGTGAAGAGATAACTGATAAAATGTACTTGGAGTCAGGATTCATGAGGTATATGCGTTTGCTGTAGGTCTGAAGGCACGCGGGCAATAAACCGGAGGTTTATTTATTGTTTGACAGATAAGCATTTTCGTTATATTAATTAAGTGAATATGATAGGGTGGGTGCAAAGACATATATAGTTTTTATGAGGTGTTAAGTGAAGTTGTAGATTCGTTATTTAAGTGGCCTATTCTAATAGTTGGGATTGTTAGTTCGAATCATGGGGGTTTAGTTTTCACAACATCAATAACAAATAGTGTATAAATAAGACAATAATAACAACAATAATAGAGACAATAAAAGTAATAAAATAGTAAAATATGCATGGTAGATAGAGAGAACATGATGAATAATATTAGGGATACATTGAGATGATCGTAATAATAATAATAAGAGGAAAATAAGATTTCAAGGAGTGTAGGAGTAATAAGATAATGTACTTAGAATTAAGTTCATCTGTTAGAGATCATGAGTGCTAATGTGAGATACGTAGATATAATTGTTTGGTCCGAAGGAGTAAACAACAACAAAGATGGGATTGATTTATGGGCTGACAAGATAGTTGTAGACATTACTGCCCCATCCTAGTGGTATAGGTTTAGGGAGGATAGAAGGTGTTTATAGAAGATTATGGTTCTGTACTGGGCTGTGTGAGAATGTGGATTTCATATGTTAAATGCTAAGTGATTTTCCCTTAATATAGGGGATGCTGGTTCGAATCACGGTGGTTTAAATCTCGCGAATTGTGTAGCAATCCTATGTCTGCAGAAAATTGACCTTTCTATTTTGCTGTTGAGTAGCATGTTATCGTTCCTTAAGATATGTAGCAACTGAAGGTTGCAGAGGCCGCAATGGGACATACCGCTGCTATAGGCCTTTGCGGCCGCTAATTTCGACCAGCTAACATTGTAATCAAGGTTTTTGTCCTTAAGTTGCCAGATTTTATTGGCGAGGGTTGTAGAATTTACCAGTGCACGGTTCTTCATTGAATGTCTGTGCACATACCACCTTTTTTTAAAAACACCCGCGGTGGATCCAATGTAGTGCCAAGTGGAGTTGCCCGAGTTTACAGTACACATGTACACTAGGCTAGAAGGCACCTATTCGCTAATGAGCACTTATCTGGTAGGTGACAATTGCAGTTTGAAGTATTATTCCGTGCAACTTTCACATTGCGGTTTTGCAAAATGTTATATGTGCGTTGTGATTCATGCCTGAAGTTTTGCTGTGGTGTGTTCATGTGCGTTTGTGGTTGTGATACGGTAATGTGTTTGTGTTTTGTGTTTGGCGCTATGTTGCGTATGGGTGGGATATCTTTCCTAGATGTATTCTTGTTGTTGATCTTGCGTATGTGCGATTCAATGTTGGCAGCAGTAGAGTATGAAAGTTTTATAGATTTTCTATTGAAGATTTTATGATATCTATGCGATGTAGGGAA
>OZ024740.1:53329220-53331720 GCA_964016885.1 Eledone cirrhosa
TTTTCATATGTAACCCATTTGCAGCTATATATATATATATATATATATATATATATTAGTTATGTGTAAGACTAGGGTTACAGAAGGTGCGCCGTTACACCACTGACTTAGATTCTACTTAATATATATATAATCTAGTAGAGTAGCATAGGCGAAAACGAACTGTTAGCTCTAACGACCCCGCTTGGTTGCAAATAGTCAATTTAGTTAATTCATTCATTGAGCATAAATTGTATTCAATGGACACTTTAATTTGTATCTATATACATATGTATATGAATATATGTATCTGCAGTTATTTCTTTCACTCTCCCTACAAGGTAGAGTAAAATAGACTAAAAGGAATGACGATTTCTAGCTATCGCGTTTGCTTCAATTTATTATTTCCCTTCCTGTGAACTGCATACCACATAACGGTTGTCCCTTTTAAAGAAGAAATCGGTTACGATAGTTCGCTCGAAATCACTTGGGGGTTATGAGAAGATTCTCTGAAGAGTCCGGTTGACGTGATACTGCATGCTAAATTATTAGAATACTAGGAATTCTCTTCAGGACGAAACTGCAGTAAGAATCATGAAGTATTCTGAGGTAAAATTTTTATGTCTTAAGTACTTTACTTCACCAATTATTAAATTTAATATATATATATATATATATATATATATATATATATATATATATATATATATATATATATATATATATATATATATATATATATATATATAAGTATTGAAATTTCCGTTGAAAACAGAACAGGTCATTCCATTTACCAGTGGTTTCTTAAAAGCAAAAGATTTTTACTTTCAATCCTCAGAATGAAACAATCCTGGTCTGTTTATTGAATTTGGATTTTAAAAACAAAAATGCAAACTATATGAAAGTGAGGCTGGAGAAGGAAGAAGGAAAGGAAAAATTAAAAAAACTACACATGCAAACACACACACTAAAGCATAGATACACACACACATAAACATATATATATATATATATATATATATATATATATATATATATATATATATATATATATATATATATATATTTTCGGTTATTTGGTTGATTGTAGACATATTCTACGTGTGACGGTATTTTAACGATAGTTGTAGCTCTGATTTATTTGAATTATGGAGCCCTCTGCCGCTCATCTCGAATTTTGTTTATCGTGAACTCGTGCGCCGATTTTTCGATACTCGATTATTCTACTATATTTAGCTCTAGACCTAGCTATTGACCAGTTAATTTTATTGTTCATTTTTTGTCGATTCTATTAAATGATGAATAGCTCCTGTTTATTTTAACATGTCTATTGAGCACTCTTATTCGATATGTGTTATTCCACATTTTCACGAATATTTTTTGCGGATATAAAGGTTATCTCCCTTGCTGAAATCCATGTGCGTATTTTCAACCTGGGTTTTGCCTTTTCTTCCGTTCGGACTAAGGCTCGTTGAAGAAGTAGCTCCAGTCCCCCGTTGTCTGTAAGTCTTATATTTTTGTGTGAGCTGATAGAGGACGGTTTAAGGAGTTACAGAAACCCAAGAAGCTAGATATACCATCTCTCTAGTGGGTCCGGGTATGCTTTTTACATTCATTTCATTTATTGATTTATTGATAATTTATCTGAGTGTCCCGAATCTTCCATATCGAAATTTTTCGGTTATTTGGTTGATTGTAGACATATTCTACGTGTGACGGTATTTTAACGATAGTTATAGCTCTGATTTATTTGAATTATGGAGCCCTCTGCCGCTCATCTCGAATTTTGTTTATCGTGAACTCGTGCGCCGATTTTTCGATACTCGATTATTCTACTATATATATATATATATATATATACATATACATACACTCATACATACACACACACACATATATACACACATATATGTGTATATAAATACACACATACACATACATATACACATATATACATACGCACATGAATATCAACACATCCATACATACACATACATATATACAACCACACACACATATATACACACATACACACATACATACACATAGAAACATAAATATAAATACATATACATACACACATATACATACATATATATATATATATATACATATACACATATATATATGTGTACAAGCGTACACATACATAAACATAGCCATACACACATACATATACATACATACATACATGCACACAATCATACATATATACACACGTACATACATACACATACATAAATGCACTCCTCTACATATTCACACACACAAATAAATATAAGAAAAAATATATATATATATATAGAAAAAATTTTGACAGCGATACAAACGCCGGGTAACTGGACAGACACGCGTGGTAAGTAATACACACAATGCACGTAAACATACGTACGAAATAGTAAATACATACACACACTCTCACACATAAATATACATATACAAATACATAAACACACACATACACATACACAAATACATGCACAAACATGCACACGTACACGTATACAATTATACACACACA
>OZ024740.1:53349873-53409873 GCA_964016885.1 Eledone cirrhosa
GAGTCCCGAGAAAAATATATACTAATGCTAACTCTAAAAGATCTAAAACAAGCTACATGAAAGTTCGTACGAAGTAAAGGTAGAATACGGAAAAATAAATTCAGAATCCACCCCGCCCAAAATAAAAGCGAAGAAAGAAATACTGAAACGAAAAAATAAGGCATAAGTGCCACTAAGAAATATAGAGGGCACAGAGAATAGTGGGAGCGGTCGGAAAAAGGGGACAAGTATCCGGGGTCTAAACCAACTGCTATAAAGGGCGGAGTCCGCCAAATCTATCATAGACTAGGGGAGGGGGTGGGGGTACTAAGGCTACAAGGGGTCAAAGGGCAGCCTCGGGTGGGCGAGAAAAGACGCCGACAAAGGAGAAGAGCTGGGGTAGAAGGACTATGGAGAGAGGGGGGAAGGAAATAAAGGAAGCGATAAAAGAATACAAAGAAGATCTTACGTCTCCCTTGGCAAGCAGGGGTTACCCATTGCAAAATCGGCAAGTGGGGTGTTATAGCCCTAGTCTACCCCCCCCCCCCCCGGGTCATTATGGGGTTTGAGGGCGAGGTAAGTCCTACGCAATCTATGTTTACATGCAGTAACCAGTTCATCTTTCTTGTTTAGGAGTTGGTCCGTCGAAAACAGCATTTGTAAAGTTTCCTCCGAGCATAAATTGCACGGACGGCGTCCTCCCGTGTAAGAATTGGCTCTGGACAGTAATCTCCAAGTGAGATCATAGGTGATGTTGTTGTCCTTGAGGTCCCATATGTGGCCCGAAAGTGTAGTGGCGTGACGCCGGGCCGGGTTTCGGAAGGTATGTCTATGTTGGTATAGCCGGGTCTTGAAGTCACATGCGGTAAGTCCTATATAGGCTTTGTTGGAGGTATCCGTCCTCACGTTGCACTGGTAGATCACATTACGGTCTCTGCATCTATTGTCGAGTGGGCAAATAGATCTATCCGGGCAATTACACCTCCTGGTCGGTTCTCCACTGCTATTTAGATTATTTCTGCCATCGGGGTTGAGTTTTTTGTTGTTAGAGGAGACGATGTTTTGTGCGAAGTTTGGTGTAGTACTGTAAGAGAGTTTGATGGTATTTTTGTTAATTATGTTGTGGTAGCGGTGTTGTAATGGGAAGTGTTTTTCAATGAGCCTAAAGAATAGTTTCCCGATGGGAGTTGTCACCTCTGCGTTGTGGGGAGGATTGAACCATGTTACATTGCGTGAGCGGCGGTGTCTCCTGCTGGTTCCGCTAATGGGAGCTGGACAGTAGGATATTTCCTCCCGGAAACCACTCCGCTTGAGGGCCTGGTTGTAATAAGGCGCATGTTCATCGAATATCCGCTCATTAGATGACAAACGGGATATGCGGAGGGAGATGTTTTTGACCAGGTTGTTTGTGATGTTCCTAGGATGGTTTGATCGGCGGTGGATGTAACAACAAAAAACTCAACCCCGATGGCAGAAATAACGAGATTCTAGAGATACGTTTTTGAACAGAATCTCGTCTAATAGAAAGATTTTCGACGAAAAAGCCCAGTACTACAATGAAGCGTTAGCTAGAGCAGGATATAGTGATAAGATTATGTACATAGATAATGATAGACAAACTAAACAAAATAACAACTATTTTAATTACGGCAACAACCTTAACAACTATAATAGAAAGCATTACAATAATTCCAAAAGCCAAAAAAGAAATAGAACTAGGAACATAATTTGGTTTGCCCCCCCCCCCCCCCCTTTCTCACTAAACATTAAAACCCACATCGCTAAACTATTTTTTAAAGCTCTTGATAATCGCTTCCCTAGAACACATAGGTATCACTCAATTTTCAATAGACATACTATAAAATTAACATACTCATCCACCAAAAATTTAGCACAAAATATTAATAGAATAAATAATAGGAACTTAAAACCTAGTGGTAATAGCATAAATAATATACAAGTTAACAAATGTAACTGTAGAGATAGATCTAAATGTCCGTTAAATAACAACTGCTTAGTTAAAAATATAATATACAATTGTAATGTTAAAACTGACTCTAATTCTTTTAACTACGTCGGTTCCACATCGACGGAATTTAAACTTCGCTATAATAACCACAAGAATTCTTTCACAGATCCAAGCAAAAAATCTTCAACAGCACTATCAGGCGTACTCTGGCAACTTAAGCTAGATAACGTTAGATATTCGACGGCTTGGAATATAGTCTCAAGAGGGATTCCTTTTAATTCATCCTCTGAGACATGTGACCTCTGCGCAGAGGAGATATTCTTTATACTAAAATCTAAAAGTTCCCTTAATCTACGGACAAATTTATTCAGTTGCTGCAAACATAGATTAAACTCAACTTTTAAATATAAATTTAAATTTAAAATGTAGTATATTTAGTTTGATTTATAATTATTTGGGAAACTAGCCGATAAATCTTTTGATTTCTTCTTTTTATTCTTCTTTTTCTTTTTCTTTTTATTTTTATTTTTATTTAAACATTCTTCATGAAAAATTAAACTACCCTAAAAGTTGATGCTCCAAATATTTCGAATAAACGTTACACTAGATAAACTTCTATATTAAATATAAGAACACATGTAGACCAAATGGGCATCCTAAACTTTTTGAAATGTTTTTTGCTAGACGCGATTTGATAAATAATTTTTAGCTTTATCTGTTTTCGACTCTGATGCTTATAATGAACTTGGCAATATATTGTCAATTAATTTTGAAGGGTTGATCTTTGTGGTTTATTTTTATTATTGTAGTATTTTCTAATATTTTATTTTTAATATGTAATATTTTTTCGTAATATTTTTTAGTTTTCTATTTTATTATTATTTATTATTACTATTGCTATTATTTTTGTTTTTGTTTCTGATATTTTTATTAATATATTGAAATCTGTTCTCTATTTCTGCTTGATAGATAATCATGTGGAGTAAAGACAAGAATAGTATTGTTAAAATTAATATAGACTCTATATATATGTGTATATATATACACATATATGTATACTTAAATTTTTATAGCACAATGAGAATGTTCTCCATGAAATTGGGATTTGCAGAGTTGTTCACGTAAATTCACATCGATGTTTGTAGTTATCATATAAACATATGAATTTTTAAAACTAAACATAAGATCATTACTTTTCACACATTATGGATACGTGTCTCATTCAGGAATACTGATATTTACATTATAGTGCCTGGTTTTTATACATACTAATACTTCTACATTAAAACATAGGGTTTTTATGCCTCGCCTATGTCTGGTTACTTTTCATTTTTCTCTCTATATAACAGCTGGTTTCTCTCCTAACCACATATATCTCCTTTACATTAATACTAGAGCTAAATAAATAAATAAATAAATAAATGTATCATTGATACGTTTATTCAACGGATGTCCAACTACCCACTTTTCTCTATATATATCTATCTCTATCTATTTCCTCTCTCTATATATATATATCTCTGTTTATTTACATGAAGTTCTTCTCTTTATCTATCTTTCCATCTCTCTATTTTGTTACATACATTTCTTCTTTTTCTTCTTTTTCTTCGTTTTCTTTCTTTCTTTTCTTTCTTTCCTTCTTTCTCTCTTTTTTTCTTTCTGTTTACAATTTTTTTCACTGCCAAATCAACTTTTCAAATACAAGTCGATGTTGAACGGTATGTCAAATCTATTTATCTATAAAACTGTCTATATTGTATTTTGTCTGAGGAAGGCATAACATATTGTTAATATGGTATCCCTGAAATATATATAATGAAATAAATATGGTTTTATAAATATAGTTTCCATTTATTTAATATCGTATATATATATATATATATATATATATATATATATATATATATATATATATATATATATATATATATATGTATGTGTGTGTATGTATATGTATTTATTATGTTTCTATGTGTATGAATGTGTGTATGTGTGTATATATGTGTGTGTGGTTGTATATATGTATGGGCATGTATGGATGTGTTGATAATTATGTGCGCATGTATATATGTGTATATGTATGTGTATGTGTGAATTTCTATACACATATATGTGTGTATATATGTGTGTGTGTGTATGTATGAGTGTATGTATATGTATATATATATATATGTATATATATATATATATATATATATATGTGTGTGTGTGTATGTATGATTTTGTGTGTGAGTGTGCGTGTTTTTGTGTGTTTGTTTGCGTGTTTTTGTGTGTTTGTTTGCATCTGTAGTTTTATTTTATTTTTCCTTTCCTTCTTCCTTCTCCAGTCTCGATTTCATATAGTTTGTATTTTTGTTTTTAAAATCCAAATTCAATAAATAGACCAGGATTTTTTCATTCTGAGGATTGAAAGCAAAATCTTTTGCTTTTAAGAAACCACTGGTAAATGGAATAATTGCCTTATGTTGT
Source organism: Eledone cirrhosa (assembly GCA_964016885.1). NCBI lineage: Eukaryota > Metazoa > Mollusca > Cephalopoda > Octopoda > Eledonidae > Eledone > Eledone cirrhosa. The sequence goes on from OZ024740.1 coordinate 53,354,291, forward strand.
TTATTACATAACTATATATATATATATATATATATATATATATATATATATATATATATATATATATACGGAAAAAATGAAACGAAATTTCATTTCCCACTCTTAGTACGGCTGTTACTTAATTATAAGTACGTACACGTACATACATATATGTATACAGACGTACAGTAGTATGTATATATATATATACATACATGCACACATATATATATGTACGTATGGTGTGTATGTATGTATATATGTGTGCATGTATGTATGTATATATATATACATACTTCTGTACGTCTGTATATATATATGTATGTACGTGTACATACTTATCTTTAAGTAACAGCCGTACTAAGAGTGGGAAATGCAATTTCGTTTCATTTTTTCCGTTTATCGTTTTCGGTGCACCCGACCGATTGAGCCGCTTGATATTCAAATTGGGCTATTCAGCCGTTAATATGCATAAGGAACGTATATACTTTCGGACGTTCAACTATCTGGCAGGAAGGTATACGTTGCTGACGATAGCTAACAAGCTTGAAATTAGTACAGCGTTCCTTTGTCAGTGTTGAACAAACGAGCAACGGTGTTTGCTAGACACTACGGCTTAATACAGATGTTTGTTTACAAACACACCGAGCATTATAATAAATGTTTGGTGAATCCATACGTACATATATATATGTGTGCATGTATGTACATATTTATACATACTACTGTACGTCTGTATACATATATGTATGTACGTGTACATACATATATTTAAGAAACGGCCGTACTAAATGTGAGAAATGAAATTTCGTTTCATTTTTTCCTTTTATCGTTTTCGGTGCACCCAGCCGCGTGACCCACCCGATATGCAAATTGGCTACTCAGCCGTTAATATGCATAAGGAAAGTATATACTTTCGGACTTTCAACTATCTGGCAGGAAGTATACGTTGCCGACGATAGCTAACAAGCTTGAAACTAATGCAGCGTTCCTTTGTCAGTGTTGAACAAACGAACAACGGTGGTTGCTAGACACTACGGTTTCATCCGGGATGTTTGTTTACAAACACACCAAGCATTATAATAAATGTTTGGTGAATCCATACGTACATATATATATGTGTGCATGTATGTAAATATATATATATATATACATACTACTGTACGTCTGTATACATATGTGTATGTACGTGTACATACTTATATTTAAGTAACAGCCGTACTAAGAGTGGGAAATGAAATATATAAATGAAATATATATATATATATACATACTACTGTACGTCTGTATACAAATATGTATGTACGTGTACATACTTATATTTAAGTAACAGCCGTACTAAGAGTGGGAAGTGGAATTTCGTTTCATTTTTTCCGTATATCGTTTTCGGTGCACCCGGCTGATTGACCCACTCGATATGCAAATTGGGCTACTCAGCCGTTAATATGCATAAGGAAAACATATACATTCGGACGTACAACTATCTGGCAGGAAGGTATACCTTTTAGACGATAGCTAACAAGCTTGAAGCTAGTACAGCGTTCCTTTGTCAGTGTTGAACAAACGAGCAACGGTTATTGCTAGACACTACGGGTTAATACGGGATGTTTGTTTACAAACACACCGAGCATTATAATAAATGTTTGGTGAATCCATACTTACATATATATATGTGTGCATGTAAGTACATATATTATACATACTACTGTACGTCTGTATACATATATGTATGTACGTGTACATAATTATATTTAAGTAACAGCCGTACTAAGAGTGGGAAATGAAATTTCGTTTCATTTTATGCGTTTAACGTTTTCGGTGCACCCGACCGATTGACCCACGCGATATGCAAATTGGGCTACTCAGCCGTTAATATACATAAGGAAAGTATATACTTTCGGACGTTCAACTATCTGACAGGAAGGTATACGTTGCTGACGATAGCTAACAAGCTTGAAACTAGTACAGCGTTCCTTTGTCAGTGTTGAACAAACGAGCAACGGTGGTTGCTAGACACTACGGCTTAATACGGGATGTTTGTTTACAAACACACCTAGCATTATAATAAATGTTTGATGAATCCATACGTACATAGATATATGTGTGCATGTATGTACATATATATACATACTACTGTACGTCTGTATACATATATGTATGTACGTGTACATACTTATATTTAAATAACGGCCGTACTAAGTGTGGGAAAGGAAATTTCGTTTCATTTTTAGTTTTATCGTTTTCGGTGCACCCAGCCGATTGACCCACTCGATATGCAAATTGGGCTACTCAGCCGTTATCATGCATAAGGAAAGTATATACTTTCGGACGTTCAACTATCAGGCAGGAAGGTATACGTTGCAGACGATAGCTAACACGCATGAAACTAATACAGCGTTCCTTTGTCAGTGTTGAACAGACGAGCAACGGTGGTTGCTAGACACTACGGCTTAATACGGGATGTTTGTTTACAAACATAACGAGCATTATAATAAATGTTTGGTGAATCCATACGTACATATATATATGTGTGCATGTATGTATATATATACTACTGTACGTCCGTATACATATATGTATGTACGTGTACACGCTTATATTTAAATAACAGCCGTACTAAGAGTTGGAAGTGGAATTTCGTTTCATCTTTTCCGTATATCATTTTCGGTGCACCCGGCTGATTGACCCACTCAATATGCAAATTGGTCTACTCAGCCGTTAATATGCATATGGAAAGCATATACTTTCGGACGTTCAACTATCTGGCAGGAATGTATACGTTGCTGACGATAGCTAACAAGCTTGAAACTAGTACAGCGTTCCTTTGTCAGTGTTGAACAAACGAGCAACGGTTATTGCTAGACACTACGGGTTAATACGGGGTGTTTGTTTACAAACACACTGAGCATTATAATAAATGTTTGGTGAATCCATACGTACATATATATATATGTGTGCATGTATGTACATATATATACATACTACTGTACGACTGTAAACATACATATGTATGTACGTGTACATACTTATATTTAAATAACGGCCGTACTAAGTGTGGGAAATGAAATTTCGTTTCATTTTTTCGTTTGATCGTTTTCGGTGCACCCGGCTGATTGACCCACTCGATATGCAAATTGGGCTACTCAGCCGTTAATATGCATAAGGAAATCATATACTTTTGGACGTTCAACTATCTGGCAGGAAGGTATACTTTGCTGACGATAGCTACCAAGCTTTAACCTCGTACAGCGTTCCTTTGTCAGTGTTGAACAAACCGGCAACGGTGGTTGCTAGACACTACTGTTTAATGTGGGATGTTTGTTTACAAACACACCGAGCATTATAATAAATGTTTGGTGAATCCATACGTACATATATATATGTGTGCATGTATGTACATATATATACATACTATTGTACGTCTGTATACATATATGTATGTACGTGTACATATTTATATTTCACTAACAGCCGTACTAAGCGTGGGAAATGAAATTTCGCTTCATTTTTTCCGTTTTTCGTTTTTGATGCACCCGGCCGATTGACCCACTCGATATGCAAATTGGGCTACTCAGCCGTTAATATGCATAAGAAAAGCATATACTTTCGGACGTTCAACTATCTGGCAGGAAGATATACGTGGCTGACGATAGCTAACAAGCTTGACACTAGTACAGCGTTCCTTTGTCAGTGTTGAACAAACAAGCAACGGTGGTTGCTAGACACTACGGTTTAATACGGGATGTTTGTTTACAAACACACCGAGCATTATAATAAATGTTTGGTGAATCCATACGTACATATATATATATGTGTGAATGTATGTATATATATATATATACATACTACTGTAGGTCTGTATACATATATATCTGTACGTGTACATACTTATATTTAAGTAACAGCCGTACTAAGAGTGGGAAATGAAATTTTGTTTCATTTTTTCGGTTTATCATTTTCGGTGGTCCGCCCGAATGACCCACTCGATATGCAAATTGGGCTACTCAGCCGTTAATATGCATAAGGAAAGCATATACTTTCGGACATTCAACTATCTGACAGGAAGGTATACGTTGCTGACGATAGCTAACAAGCTTGAAATTAGTACAGCGTTCCTTTGTCAGTGTTGAACAAACGAGCAACGGTGGTTGCTAGACACCACGGTTTAATACGGGATGTTTGTTTACAAACACACCGAGCATTATAATAAATGTTTGGTGAATACATACGTACATATATATATGTGTGCATGTATGTACATATATATACATACTACTGTACGTCTGTATACATATATGTATGTACGTGTACATACTTATATTTAAATAACAGCCGTACTAAGATGGGAAATGGAATTTCGTTTCATTTTTTCCGTATATCGTTTTCGGTCCACCCGGCTGATTGACCCACTCGATATGCAAATTGGTCTACTCAGCCGTTAATATGCATACGAAAAGCATATACTTTCGGACGTTCAACTATCTGGCAGGAAGGTATACGTTGCTGACGATAGCTAACAAGCTTGAAACTAGTACAGCGTTCCAATGTCAATATTTAACAAACGAGCAACGGTGGTTGCTAGACACTACGGCTTAATACGGGATATTTGTTTACAAACACACCAAGCATTATAATAAATGTTTGGTGAATCCATACGTACATATATATATGTGTGCATGTATGTACATATATATATACATACTACTGTACGTCTGTATACATATATGTATGTACGCGTACATACTTATATTTAAATAACGGCCGTACTAAGTGTGGGAAATGTAATTTCGTTTCATTTTTAGTTCTATCGTTTTCGGTGCATCCGGCCGATTGACCCACTCGATATGCAAATTGGGCTACTCAGCCATTAATATGCATAAGGAAAGCATATACTTTTGGACATTCAACTATCTGGCAGGAAGGTATACGTTGCTGACGATAGCTAACAAGCTTGAAACTAGTACAGCGTTCCTTTGTCAGTGTTGAACAAACGAGGAACGGTTATTGCTAGACACTACGGGTTAATACGGGATGTTTGTTTACAAACACACCGAGCATTACAATAAATGTTTGGTGAATCCATACGTACATATATATATGTGTGCATGTATGTACATATATATACATACTACTGTACGACTGTATACATATATGTATGTACGTGTACATACTTATATTTAAGTAACGGCGGTACTAAGCGTGGGAAATGAAATTTCGTTTCATTTTTTCAGTTTATCGTCTTTGATGCACCCGGCCGATTGACGCACTCGATATGCAAATTGGGCTACTCAGCCGTTAATATGCATAAGATAAACATATACTTGCGGACGTTCAACTATCTGGCAGGAAGGCATACGTTGCTGGCGATAGCAAACCAGCTTGAAACTAGTACAGCGTTCCTTTGTCAGTGATGAACAAACGAGCAACGGTGATTTCTAGACACGACGGCTTAATACGGGATGTTTGTTTACAAACACAACGAGCATTATAATAAATCTTTTGTGAATCCATACGTACATATATATATGTGTGCATGTATGTACATATATATACATACTACTGTACGTCTGTATACATATATGTATGTAAGTGTACATACTTATATTTAAGTAACGGCCGTACCAAATGTGAGTAATGAAATTTCGTTTCATTTTTCCGTTCATCGTTTTCGGTGCATCCGGCCGATTGACGCACTCGATATGCAAATTGGGCTGCTCATCCGTTAATATGCATAAGGAAAGTATATACTTTCGGACGTTCAACTATCTGGCAGGAAGGTATATGTTGCTGACGATAGCTAACAAGCTTGAAACTAGTACAGCGTTCCAATGTCAATATTTAACAAACGAGCAACGGTGTTTGCTAGACACTACGGCTTAATACGGGATATTTGTTTACAAACACACCAAGCATTATAATAAATGTTTGGTGAATCCATACGTACATATATATATGTGTGCATGTATGTACATATATATATACATACTACTGTACGTCTGTATACATATATGTATGTACGCGTACATACTTATATTTAAATAACGGCCGTACTAAGTGTGGGAAATGTAATTTCGTTTCATTTTTAGTTCTAACGTTTTCGGTGCATCCGGCCGATTGACCCACTCGATATGAAAATTGGGCTACTCAGCCATTAATATGCATAAGGAAAGCATATACTTTTGGACATTCAACTATCTGGCAGGAAGGTATACGTTGCTGACGATAGCTAACAAGCTTGAAACTAGTACAGCGTTCCTTTGTCAGTGTTGAACAAACGAGGAACGGTTATTGCTAGACACTACGGGTTAATACGGGATGTTTGTTTACAAACACACCGAGCATTACAATAAATGTTTGGTGAATCCATACGTACATATATATATGTGTGAATGTATGTACATATATATACATACTACTGTACGACTGTATACATATATGTATGTACGTGTACATACTTATATTTAAGTAACGGCGGTACTAAGCGTGGGAAATGAAATTTCGTTTCATTTTTTCAGTTTATCGTCTTTGATGCACCCGGCCGATTGACGCACTCGATATGCAAATTGGGCTACTCAGCCGTTAATATGCATAAGATAAACATATACTTGGGGACATTCAACTATCTTGCAGGATGGTATACGTTGCTGACGATAGCTAACAAGCTTGAAACTAGTACAGCGTTCCTTTGTCAGTGTTGAACAAACGAGCAACGGTGGTTGATAGACACTACGGCTTAATACGGGATGTTTGTTTACAAATACACCGAGCATTATAATAAATGTTTGGTGAATCCATAAGTACATATATATATGTGTGCATGTATGTATATATACATATACATACTACTGTACGTCTGTATACATATATGTATACGTGTACATACTTATATTTAAGTAACAGCCGTACTAAGAGTGGGAAAGGAAATTTCGTTTCATTTTTTCCTTTTATCGTTTTCGGTGCACGCAGCCGATTGACCCACTCGATATGATAATTGGGCTACTCCGCCGTTAATATGCATAAGGAAAGCATATACTTGCCGACGTTCAACTGTCTGGTAGGAAGGTATACGTGGCTGACGATAGCTAACAAGCTTGAAACAAGTACAGCGTTCCTTTGTCAGTATTGAACAAACGAGCAACGGTGGTTGCTAGACACTACGGCTTAATACGGGATATTTGTTTACAAACACACCGAGCATTATAATAAATGCTTGGTGCCTCCATACGTACATATATATATGTGTGCATGTATGTATATACATACTACCGTACGTCTGTATATATATATGTATGTACGTGTACATACTTATATTTAAGTAACAGCCGTACTAAGAGTGGGAAGTGGAATTTCGTTTCATTTTTTCCGTATATCGTTTTCGGTGCACCCGGCTGATTGACCCACTCGATATGCAAATTGGGCTACTCAGCCGTTAATATGCATAAGGAAAACATATACATTCGGACGTACAACTATCTGGCAGGAAGGTATACCTTGCAGACGATAGCTAACAAGCTTGAAACTAGTACAGCGTTCCTTTGTCAGTGTTGAACAAACGAGCAACGGTTATTGCTAGACACTACGGGTTAATACGGGATGTTTGTTTACAAACACACCGAGCATTATAATAAATGTTTGGTGAATCCATACTTACATATATATATATGTGTGCATGTAATTACATATATTATACATACTACTGTACGTCTGTATACATATATGTATGTACGTGTACATAATTATATTTAAGTAACAGCCGTACTAAGAGTGGTAAATGAAATTTCGTTTCATTTTTTCCGTTATCGTTTTCGGTGCACCCGACCGATTGACCCACTGGATATGCAAATTGGGCTACTCAGCCGTTAATATGCATAAGGAAAGTATATACTTTCGGACGTTCAACTATCTGACAGGAAGGTATACGTTGCTGACGATAACTAACAAGCTTGAAACTAGTACAGCGTTCCTTTGTCAGTGTTGAACAAACGAGCAACTGTGGTTGCTAGAATGAAGGGCTTAATACAGGATGTTTGTTTACAAACACACCGAGGATTATAATAAATGTTTGGTGAATCCATACGTACATATATATATATATATATATATATATATATATATATGTGCATGTATGTATATATATATATACACATACTACTGTACGTCTGTATACATATATGTATGTACGTGTACACGCTTATATTTAAATAACAGCCGTACTAAGAATGGGAAATGAAATTTCGTTTCATTTTATGCGTTTAACGTTTTCGGTTCACCCGGCCGATTGACCCACGCGATATGCAAATTGGGCTACTCAGCCGTTAATATGCATAAGGAAAGTATATACTTTCGGACGTTCAACTATCTGACAGGAAGGTATACGTTGCAGACGATAGCTAACAAGCTTGAAACTAGTACAGCGTTCCTTTGTCAGTGTTGAACAAACCGGCAACGGTGCTTGCTAGACACTACGGCTTAATACGGGATGTTTGTTTACAAACACACCTAGCATTATAATAAATGTTTGATTAATCCATACGTACATAGATATATGTGTGCATGTATGTACATATATATACATACTACTGTACGTCTGTATTCATATATGTATGTACGTGTACATACTTATATTTAAATAACGGCCGTACTAAGTGTGGGAAATGAAATTTCGTTTCATTTTTAGTTTTATCGTTTTCGGTGCACCCAGCCGATTGACCCACTCGATATGCAAATTGGGCTACTCAGCCGTTAATATGCATAAGATAAACATATACTTGCGTACGTTCAACTATCTGGCAGGAAGGTATACGTTGCTGACGATAGCTAACAAGCTTGAAACTAGTACAGCGTTCCTTTGTCAGTGTTGAACAAACGAGCAACGGTGGTTGATAGACACTACGGCTTAATACGGGATGTTTGTTTACAAACACACCCAGCATTATAATAAATGTTTGGTGAATCCATACGTACATATATATATGTGTGCATGTATGTATATACATACTACTGTACGTCTGTATACATATATGTATGTACGTGTACATACTTATATTTAAGTAACAGCCGTACTAAAGTGGGAAATGAAATGGCGCTTCATTTTTCCGTTTATCCTTTTCGGTGCACCCAGCTTATTTGCCCACTCGATATGCAAATTGGGCTACTCAGCCGTTAATATGCATAAGGAAAGCATATACTTTCGGACGTTCAACTATATGGCAGGAAGGTATACTTTGCTGACGATCGCTAACAAGCTTCAAACTCGTACAGCGTTCCTTTGTCAGTGTTGAACAAACGAGCAATGGAGGTTGCTAGAATCTATGGGTTAATACAGGATGTTTGTTTACAAACACACCGAGCATTATAATAAATGTTTGGTGAATACATACGTACATATATATATGTGTGCATGTATGTACATATATATATACATACTACTGTACGTCTGTATACATATGTGTATGTACGTGTACATACTTATATTTAAATAACGGCCGTACTAAGTGTGGGAAATGAAATTTCGTTTCATTTTTAGTTTTATCGTTTTCGGTGCACTCAGCCGATTGACCCACTCGATATGCAAATTGGGCTACTCAGCCGTTAATATGCATAAGGAAAGCATATACTTTCGGACGTTCAACTATCTGGCAGGAAGGTATACCTTGCTGACGATAGTTAACAAGCTTGAAACTAGTACAGCGTTCCTTTGTAAGTGTTGAACAAACGAGCAACGGTTATTGCTAGACACTACAGGTTAATACGGGATGTTTGTTTACAAACACACTGAGCATTATAATAAATGTTTGGTGAATCCATAAGTACATATATATATGTGTGCATGTATGTATATATACATATACATACTACTGTACGTCTGTATACATATATGTATGTACGTGTACATACTTATGTTTAAGTAAATGCCCTACTAAGCGTGGGAAATGAAATTTCGTTTCATTTTTTCCGTTTATCGTTTTTGATGCACCCGGCCGATTGATCCACTCGATATGCAAATTGGGCTACTCAGCGGTTAATATGCATAAGAAAAGCATATACTTTCGGACGTTCAACTATCTGGCAGGAAGGTATACGTTGCTGACGATAGCTAACAAGCTTGAAACTAGTACAGCGTTCCTTTGTCAGTGTTGAACAAACGAGCAACGGTAGTTGCTAGACACTACGGCTTAATACGGGATGTTTGATTACACACACACCGAGCATTATAATAAATGTTTGGTGAATCCATACGTACATATATATATATGTGTGCATGTATGTACATATATATACATACTACTGTACGTCTGTATACATATATGTATGTACGTGTACATACTTATATTTAAGTTACAGCCGTACTAAGAGTGGGAAATGAAATTTCGTTTCATTTTTTCGTTTGATCGTTTTCGGTGCACCCAGCCGACTGTCCCACTCGATATACAAATTGGGCTACTCAGCCGTTAATATGCATAATGAAAGGATATACTTCCGGACGTTCAACTATCTGGCAGGAAAGTATACGTGGCTGACGATAGCTAACACGCTTGAAACTAGTCCAGCGTTCCTTTGTCAGTGTTGAACAAACGAGCAACGGTGGTTGCTAGACACTACGGCTTAATACGGGATGTTTATTGACAAACACACCGATCATTATAATAAATGTTTGGTGAATCCATACGTACATGTATATATGTGTGCATGTATGTATATACATACTACTGTACGTCTGTACACATATATGTATGTACGTGTACATACTTATATTTAAATAACGGTCGTACTAAGTGTGGGAATGAAATTTCGTTCCATTTTTAGTTTTCGGTGCACCCAGCCGATTGACCCACTCGATATGCAAATTGGGCTACTCAGCCGTTAACATGCCTAAGGAAAGTATATACTTTCGAACGTTCAACTATCTGGCAGGAAGGTATACGTTGCAGACGATAGCTAACAAGCATGAAACTAGTACAGCGTTCCTTTGTCAGTGTTGAACGGACGAGCAAATGTGGTTGCTAGACACTACGGTTTAATACGGGATGTTTGTTAACAAAGATAACGAGCATTATAATAAATATTTGGTGAATCCATACGTACATATATATATGTGTGCATGTATGTATATACATACTACTGTACGTCTGTATACATATATGTATGTACGTGTACATACTTATATTTAAGTAACAGCCGTACTAAAGTGGGAAAAGAAATTGCGCTTCATTTTTCCGTTTATCCTTTTCGGTGCACCCGGATTATTTGCCCACTCGATATGCAAATTGGGCTACTCAGCCGTTAATATGCATAAGGAAAGCCTATACTTTCGGACGTTCAACTATCTGGCAGGAAGGTATACGTGGCTGACGATAGCTAACAATCTTGAAACTAGTACAGCGTTCCTTTGTCAGTGTTGAACAAACCGGCAACGGTGCTTGCTAAACACGACGGCTTAATACGGGATGTTTGTTTACAAACACACCGAGCATTATAATAAATGTTTGGTGAATCCATACGTACATATATATATATGTGTGCATGTATGTATATATATATATATATACATACTACTGTAGGTCTGTATACATATATGTATGTACGTGTACATACTTATATTTAAGTAACAGCCGTACTAAGAGTGGGAAATGAAATTTCGTTTCAATTTTTCGTTTTATCGTTTTCGGTGCACCCTGCCGATTGACCCACTCGATATGCAAATTGGGCTACTCAGCCGTTAATATGCATAAGGAAAGCATATACTTTTGGAAGTTCAACTATCTGGCAGGAAGGTATACGTGGCTGACGATAGCTAACAAGCTTGAAACTAGTACAGCGTTCCTTTGACAGTGTTGAACAAACGAACAACGGTGGTTGCTAGAATGAAGGGCTTAATACAGGATGTTTGTTTACAAACACACCGAGCATTATAATAAATGTTTGGTGAATACATACGTACATATATATATGTGTGTGCATGTATGTATATATATATATACATACTACTGTACGTCTGTATACATATATGTATGTACGTGTACATACTTATATTTAAATAACAGCCGTACTAAGATGGGAAGTGGAATTTCGTTTCATTTTTTCCGTGTATCGTTTTCGGTGCTCTGCCCGAATGACCCACTCGATATGCAAATTGGGCTACTCAGCCGTTAATATGCATAAGGAAAGCATATACTTTCGGACATTCAACTATCTGGCAGGAAGGTATACGTTGCTGACGATAGCTAACAAGCTTGAAATTAGTACAGCGTTCCTTTGTCAGTGTTGAACAAACGAGCTACGGTGGTTGCTAGAATGAAGGGCTTAATACAGGATGTTTGTTTACAAACACACCGAGCATTATTATAAATGTTTGGTGAATACATACGTACATATATATATGTGTGTGCATGTATGTATATATATATATATACATACTACTGTACGTCTGTATACATATATGTATGTACGTGTACATACTTATATTTAAATAACAGCCGTACTAAGATGGGAAGTGGAATTTCGCTTCATTTTTTCCGTATATCGTTTTCGGTGCACCCGGCTGATTGACCCACTCGATATGCAAATTGGGCTACTCAACCGTTAATATGCATAAGGAAAGCATATACATTCGGACGTACAACTATCTGGCAGGAAGGTATACCTTGCAGACGATAGCTAACAAGCTTGAAACTAGTACAGCGTTCCTTTGTCAGTGTTGAACAAACCGGCAACGGTGGTTTCTGGACACTACGGCTTAATACATGATGTTTGTTTACAAACACACCGAGCATTATAATAAATGTTTGGTGAATCCATACGTACATATATATATATGTGTGCATGTATGTATATACATACTACTGTACGTCTGTATACATATATGTATGTACGTGTACATACTTATATTTAAGTAACAGCCGTACTAAAGTGGGAAATGAAATTGCGCTTCATTTTTCCGTTTATCCTTTTCGGTGCACCCGGCTTATTTGCCCACTCGATATGCAAATTGGGCTACTCAGCCGTTAATATGCATAAGGAAAGCATATACTTTCGGACGTACAACTATCTCGCAGGAAGGTATACGTGGCTGACGATAGCTAACAAGCTTGAAACTAGTACAGCGTTCCTTTGTCAGTGTTGAACAAACGAGCAACGGTGGTTGCTAGACACAACGGCTTAATACGGGATGTTTGTTTACAAACACACCGAGCATTATAATAAATGTTTGGTGAATCTATACGTACATATATATATGTGTGCATGTATGTACATATATATACATACTACTGTACGTCTGTATATATATATGTATGTACGTGTACATACTTATATTTAAGTAACAGCCGTACAAAGAGTGGGAAGTGAAATTTCGTTTCATTTTTTCCATATATCGTTTTCGGTGCACCCGGCTGATTGACCAACTCGATATGCAAATTAGCTACTCAGCCGTTAATATGCATACGGAAAGCATATACTTTCGGACGTACAACTATCTGGCAGGAAGGTATGCCTTGCAGACGATAGCTAACAAACTTGAAACTAGTACAGCGTTCCTTTGTCAGTGTTGAACAAACCGGCAACGGTGGTTGCTAGACACTACGGCTCAATACAGGATGTTTGTTTACAAACACACCGAGCATTATAATAAATGTTTGGTGAATCCATACGTACATATATATATGTGTGCATGTATGTATATACATACTACTGTACGTCTGTATACATATATGTATGTACATGTACATACTTATATTTAAGTAACAGCCGTACTAAAGTGGGAAATGAAATTGCGCTTCATTTTTCCGTTTATCCTTTTCGGTGCACCCGGTTTATTTGCCCACTCGATATGCAAATTGGGCTACTCAGCCGTTAATATGCATAAGGAAAGCATATACTTTCGGACGTACAACTATCTCGCAGGAAGGTATACGTGGCTGACGATAGCTAACAAGCTTGAAACTAGTACAGCGTTCCTTTGTCAGTGTTGAACAAACGAGCAACGGTGGTTGCTAGACACAACGACTTAATACGGGATGTTTATTTACAAACACACCGAGCATTATAATAAATGTTTGGTGAATCCATACGTACATATATATATGTGTGCATGTATGTACATATATATACATACTACTGTACGTCTGTATATACATATGTATGTACGTGTACATACTTATATTTAAGTAACAGCCGTACTAAGAGTGGGAAGTGGAATTTTGTTTCATTTTTTCCGTATATCGTTTTTGGTGCACCCGGCTAATTGACTAACTCGATATGCAAATTGGGCTACTCAGCCGTTAATATGCATAAGGAAAGCATATACTTTCGGACGTTCAACTATCTGGCAGGAATGTATACGTTGCTGACGATAGCTAACAAGCTTGAAACTAGTACAGCGTTCCTTTGTCAGTGTTGAACAAACGAGCAACGGTGGTTGCTAGACACTACAGCTTAATACGGGATGTTTGTTTACAAACACACCGAGCATTATAATAAATGTTTGGTGCATCCATACGTACATATATATATGCGTGCATGTATGTATATATATACTACTGTACGTCTGTATATATATATATGTATGTACGTGTACATACTTATATTTAAGTAACAGCCGTACTAAGAGTGGGAAGTGGAATTTCGTTTCATTTTTTCCGTATATCGTTTTCGGTGCACCCGGCTGATTGACCCACTCGATATGCAAATTGGGCTACTCATCCGTTAATATGCATAAGGAAAGCATATACATTCGGAAGTACAACTATCTGGCAGGAAGGTATACCTTGCAGACGATAGCTAACAAGCTTGAAACTAGTACAGCGTTCCTTTGTCAGTGTTGAACAAACGAGCAACGGTTATTGCTAGACACTACGGGTTAATACGGGATGTTTGTTTACAAACACACCGAGCATTATAATAAATGTTTGGTGAATCCATACGTACATATATATATGTATGTACATATATATATACATACTACTGTACGACTGTATACATACATATGTATGTACGTGCACATACTTATATTTAAATAACGGCCGTACTAAGTGTGGGAAATCAAATTTCGTTTCATTTTTTCGTTTGATCGTTTTCGGTGCACCCAGCCGATTGACCCACTTGATATGCAAATTGGGCTACTCAGTCGTTAATATGCATAAGGAAATCATATACTTTTGGACATTCAACTATCTGGCAGGAAGGTATACGTGGCTGACGATAGCTAATAAGCAAGCTTGAAACTAGTACAGCTTTCCTTTGTCAGTGTTGAACAAACGAGCAACGGTGGTTGCTAGAATCAACGGCTTAATACAGGATGTTTGTTTACAAACACACCGAGCATTATAATAAATGTTTGGTGAATCCATACGTACATATATATATGTGTGTGCATGTATGTACATATATATATATACTACTGTACGTCTGTATACATATATGTATGTACGTGTACATACTTATATTTAAGTAACAGCCGTACTAAGAGTGGGAAATGAAATTTCGTTTCATTCTTTCGTTTTATCGTTTTAGGTGCACCCTGCCGATTGACCCACTCCATATGCAAATTGGGCTACTCAGCCGTTAATATGCATAAGGAAAGTATATACTTTCGGACGTTCAACTATCTGGCAGGAAGGTATACGTTGCTGACGATAGCTAACAAGCTTGAACCTAGTACAGCGTTCCTTTGTCAGTGTTGAACAAACCGGCAACGGTGGTTGCTAGACACTACGGTTTAATACGGGATGTTTGTTTACAAACACACCGAGCATCATAATAAATGTTTGGTGAATCCATACGTACATATATATATGTGTGCATGTATGTACATATATATACATACTATTGTACGTCTGTATACATATATCTATGTACGTGTACATACTTATATTTAAGTAACAGCCGTACTAAGAGTGAGAAATAAAATATCGTTTCATTTTTTCGTATTATCGTTTTCGGTGCACCCTGCCGATTGACCCACTCCATATGCAAATTGGGCTACTCAGCCGTTAATATTCATAAGAAAAGCATATACTTTCGGACGTTCAACTATCTGACAGGAAGGTATACGTTGCTAACGATAGCTAACAAGCTTGAAACTAGTACAGCGTTCCTTTGTCAGTGTTGAACAAACGAGCAACGGTGGTTGCTAGAATATACGTGTTAATACAGGATGTTTGTTTACAAATACACCGAGCATTATTATAAATGTTTGGTGAATCCATACGTACATATATATATGTGTGTGCATGTATGTACATATATATACATACTACTGTACGTCTGTATACATATATGTATACATATGCAAGTGTGCCTTAGCAAGGCCACTTAGGATTCTCTGGATAGCGGTAAACTACTCAGAGTGCTAAATAAAAAAATGCATAATATAGCCTACCCATAAAAGAGGAAGCAGAGCTGAGGCTAAAAACTACAGGCCAGTCTCTCACCTCACATATCAGTAAGGTCATGGAACGAATTATCAGAAAGAAACTGATCACGTTCCTCGAGGAAAATGACCGCCTAACTAACATTCAGCATGGCTTTCGCCCGGGAAGAAGCTGCCTTACACAGCTTCTACAAAACTATGATTGGGTACTGAAACAACTACTAGTCAGCTCAAATGTGGACGTGATATATCATGATTTTTCGAAGGCCTTCGGCAAGGTCGACTATGAAATGATATGTCACAAACTACACAGACACGGCATAACTGGAAAAGTAGGTGAATGGCTGCATGACTTCTTAAAATACAGAACCCAGACTGTTGCAGCCAACAGAGTCCTCTCAAAGGAAACATTAATAACAAGCGGGGTGCCCCAGGACATTGTCTTTGGACCAGTATTGTTTTTGGTGGCTCTTTCAGACATGACCTCTGTAGTACATACAACATCGCTCACTAGCTATACTGATGACACAAAGTTAGCACAGGTAATCAAGAACCCGGCTGACGCTCCTCTTTTACAAGATATGGGTGCCATATATAAATTTAGCTGAGAACAACATGCAATTTAATGCTGGAGAATTTCAAGCCCTACTATATCATCCTGCTTTCACAAGGACAGTACAGCAAAGTTACAGCAGACCAGGAGGGATCGAAATCCCCGTGTCGAAATTGATACGAGACCTGCGAATATACATGAGCGACGATGAAACGTTTCTTTCACACATCAGAAAAATGGCGACAATGTGCAGATGACTCACTGGCTGAATCTTGAGGACTTTTAAAACGAGAGAACGAGAAACCATTTTGGTACTATGGAAGACATTTGTGCATTTGTCCTAAGCCGACTGGTCTATTGCTCCCAACTGTGTTCACCCCATAGTATTAAACTAACAACTGAGTTTGAAGTAATCCAACAAAGCTACACCAAGAGGATTGCCACGATGAAGGGATGAGCTACTGGGAGAGGCTAAAAGAACTAAAACTCTACTCCCTGGAACGAAGGCGGGAGAGTTACGTAGTGATAAACACATGGAAGATCATGGAAGGACTAGCACCAAACTTTGGCATTGAGAGCTGGACCAACTTTCCAACATGACGTTTCTGTGTGGTGCCAAAGTTCACGCCTTTCACATATAGAGTAAGGAGAGATATTGCCATAATCTGGGGTTCAAAGGTCCGCAACTCTTTAATAAGCTGCCAAGAAAATTGAGACATCTGCATGGTGTGGACGTGGAAATATCTTGACACTCTGCTATCCAGGATCCCATATGAAATCACAGCACGGAACGAAGGTAACCCAAGGGCAGCAGCAAAGGACACCCTCTTACATCAATGGCTAGCTAATGCATGCTGAATATAGAAAGTGTAGCAACAAAGGCGCTGCCCCAGCGTGGGCACAGTCGGATCGATGGAACAGGTAAAAGAATATACCATAAATACATGCCATACACACACACTAACACACACACACACACACACACACACACACACACACACACATATATATATATATATATGTTTATATATTATATATACATATATTTATTATGTACTGACTTAGTAGCGTTGAGAAAGGGGGATACGTGTGTATAAAATATATTATGCAAATGTCACGTAAACTGGAGTCAATAATATTCGTTTATTAAGTGTTATATGTAAGAGAGAGCTAAGCCTTTGGTAGAATCAAGTGCAGTTGTATAACACAGAAACACAGAGGGTGGAAATGTGTGAAATATCAGTATGATGGATCCTCTCTTTTGCTCTATTACTCACGCTTAGTCTATAAATCTACTATACCTTCTTTCCCGTTCTCATTCTTACTCTTTTAACTCACACCACCCCACACACACACTTCTAACTTCACATATATCTATTGTCATCATTTCTTCTTTCTTATTTCGTTTTCTCAACTGTAGCTTTGCGGTCTAATGATAAAACCTCTATTTTTCTCTCACCAACATAAGGATATATGTCTGAAATGTTAAACATCTCTTCTCTATTTACGATCTAAAATATATTCTACTCTTTGAATTATTCGTATTACTTTTTACCAATGCAAAACATCAATACTATCCACGGATTCTACTCTTATATTAAGTCACCAGAAGTTGAGACTTTTGGGTTTTGCTCGAAGTTTTAATTCATCAAAATAATACGCACGATATCACGTCTGATATTTAATTCGATTTCCTAAGTTTCTGCAGTGAAGTTAATTAAGGAAAATAATCAGAAACAAATCATCTTACGGCTATTAATTAATTTCACTCATAACTAATTATATTAAATAAGCCGATTCCACATATTCACACGTAAATTTAGAATAATATAAGAATGTAAGTCTTCAGTATATTAAAGTCTAAATATACTTAAATTTAGCCTAAAAAAATTTCAATAAATAATTCAGATTCTAAAACTATTAAAACAATTAAACAACCATAAACGTTAAGAGACGCAGGTATTATTTGTGTTGATGTGTGTAGATGAATATGTGGATAGATATACATGCATACATCTAGATAGAGATAGGTATAGTGCTCGATATATGAGTTATATATATAGATAATACAAATATAAATAGATTGATGGACATATGAGTTAGATACAAAAATAGATATAAACAAATGTAGATAGATAGGTGTAGGTATATGATACATAAGTAGATTATGTATAGACAAACAAAGATAGACAAATGAATTGGTTATAGATAGACAGAACAGGTAGAATGACATAATACAGTTTTGATATATACGTAATATTAAACACAAGTTTCCGATCTAAATTCAAATCCTGCCGAGGTTAGTTTTGCCTTTCAACCTTACGAGGTCGATAAAATAAAGTACCAGTAATGCACTGGGGTCAATTTAATCGTATTTCCCCTCCCCGCCAAAATTGTTGGCTTTGTACCCAAATCGGAAACCAATATTAAACACAAAGTAATACTTGCAATATTGTGGTAACATTTCACCTCAAGCATATGACGCGTTTAAATTAGAGAAGTTAAAACATTTTAACCGACAAGCTGATGGTTCGACATAGCCTACACTCATTTAGAAGTATTTATGCTTTTATTAGTTTTATTCTTTTACTGGTTTCAATCATTGGTCTTCAGCAATGCTGGAGTAACACCATAAATAGTTTCATCAGCCATAACGACTATGTACATATTTATTTCTAGTAGAACTTAAACAGTTAAAAAATATAAAAAAAAGCACAATCAGAGCGGAATTGGGAGTAAAAACAACAGAATAAAGCGCGAGTTAACGAGGTGTCCTTTACTTGCTCGCTCGATTCGCAAGAAATAGCAAACCAATCTTTCTCAAATCACAGTTATCCTTCTTAAATATGGGTAGTTTCATTGGACAATGTAGTTCTGGTATATGTAAAAAAAGGCAGGATGATACACAAAAGGTGAAAGTCTGAATACCTGTGATCATCAGTTTGCTCGATCGTAGATCATAGGAGGGTAAACAACAATTAAAACAACTATTGTCTGTAACGTATATTAATTTTAATTGGTTACGGTATTACATATTAGGATTTGGTCTCATGGAGCTGTAACTTGGCTTAATGAAACGAGTGTGTCTGTGTGTGAGACAGAGATAGAGATAGACAGAAAGAGAGAGATAGTGATACACACACACACACACACACATATATATATATATATATATATATATAATGAGAGAGAGAGAGAGAGAGAGAGAGAAAGTGCGCGTGTGAAAGGGAGAGGCAGAGATAAGTTAGTTTTGAAACTTATTGCGGATGAGATGCTAATGTATTGTATGTTTCTATGGATTTTGCTGTTTCATGGAACTAACACTTGGCTTAGATTCTATAGACTTAAGGAAGCATCTGTGCGTGTGATTTAGATCGATCGATCGATCTATCGATAGATACATTTTTTTTTTTTAATTTATAGATAGATAGACGGATAGACAGTGAGGGAATGATAAAAGGAGAGTGTGGGAGAAAGATTGAGAGAGAAGTGGAGTGGAGAAAATAACACACACAAATAATAGAGTGTAGTTACTTCTTGAGGTGTTAATTTATTGCATGTTTCTAACTTAAAATAGAGAGTGCAGACATAATTCTGGCTTGAAGCTCTTCACGAAACTACAAGAACAAGTATTTAGTCCCGTGGACTAGTAGCATGTAAAGAACTGCACATATAGGTTCTGGATAAGTCATTTAATTATTTTACCGACTTCTGACAGATTAAATTAAATGTCAATATCTGTGTGATTTGAAACTACCAAACTATATGAACAACGATCTTTTTTATTAGTATGCCTATATTTATTTTCTCACTAATTTTCTTTTCTCAGAGAACTACACATTAAACTCAGTCTTTGTCTTCAGAAATAACCAAACGTATAACCTTTCTTCAACGAAAAATAAAAGTAGAAAAAACTGATTATTTTAAAACAAAACGGAAAGTCTTTCGGAAAAAATGAAATAAAAAAAGAAAAAGTTTTAAATATCAAGTTCATTTAAAAACAAACGACAGAAATTAATCAAATTTGAAAAAATTACGCTTCATAAACTCTCTCTCTCTCTCTCTCTCTCTCTCTCTCTCTCTATATATATATATATATATATATATATATATATATACATATACATATATAAATATGTGCGCGTCTACATGCATATGTATATATATATATATACATATATATATATGCACATATATATATATACATATGTATATATATATATATATATATATAAATATATATATATGCATATATATAAATATATATATATATGTGCATATATATATATATAAATACATATATATATGCTTATATATATATATATATAGATAGATATATATGCTTATATATATATATATATATATATATATATATATATATATATATATATATATATATGGGTGTATGTTTACGTACATATGTAAAAGAGGATGGCCTGGAGAGCCGTATATACTGAAATGACAAAGAACGATTAATGGTTATTTTTTTTTCATTTTTTAAATCACGAAAATTCGTTAGCGTCCGAGTAAGGTTTAAATAAGAACAATAGAAATAGACAATAGATTGCGCTTGGCCTAAAGGTTCACATTCATATTTTTTATAATAGAAATGAGCTTCTTCATTGTACCTTAACTGAAACAGGAAGATGTCAAGGATGTACGATTTTCATATATTCATTTACATTTGAAATAAAACATACATTATAAAATTTTTTATTCGAAAATAATTAGATCTATCAGAGGTGATAGTTTGAACAGCATTAAAAAAAAAAAAATTCTTGATGAATGGATTAATCAGCCAAGTATGTTTTCTCTTTAAGGCTAAAGTTTAGTTTGTGAGTTGCCACTTAAGTTCTCTTATTCGTTTATTAGGAAATATGTCATTAATATCGAACCTAATATGTGTAGCGATGAGTTTAATGCGAAAGGTAAATGATGAGTAATTCGAGTAGCACCAGTACTGTTTCAGTTCCAACTAAAACCATATCAATTCAATACGAAAGCTAATGTTTTACGAATATGTTGAACACTACAGCTAATACGTTCTATTCTTCAATAAAATATAAGGCATTTATAATTACATAAAATTATGAAGTTTATTGTTGCTCAATACAATTCTATTTTCCTGAAATGTAATTTTGGGGTAACATGATCCGATTTCAAATTTTCGGGTTAATTTATCTTTCAATGTGCTAAGCCCGAGAAATATATGATCATTAGGACATCATTCCATTAAAATGCAGGTTTTGTGTGTCTATTAAGAAAAAACGTAAATCGTGGGAGCATTAAAAATCATATCTAGCCTAGTTTGACGGACTTTGTCTGCTATTGAAGAATTTGTGGTCGGTATCCTGTCCAAAGTATTATATTATGATTGCGGTCGATACATCTTAGATTCACTAACCTGATTCACATTGAAGTTGAATAGACACCGTGGTGAAAAAGCAAAAAACATTGAGTAAAAAACATGTTCCAATAATTTGTTGCACTGCTCTGAAATCCTCCATGTTCAGAACACTGGTTTCTGTATTTGGCTCTGATTTTCAGTTTAGCCATTTCCAATCACTTCCATAATAAATTATCTTGAGAAAGGCTTGAACATTAAACAACTCATCTCTACCGTGTCAACTATAAATCAGAGTGCCTGTACGATTCTAAATACTCTGCAAACTATTAACCAGTTTCATATGGTAGATAGAACAGCATGACTTAAAACGTCAATATTATTCGGAAATAGATGGAATGCACAAATTATCTCTTCTCACATGAACATATCAAATGTTGAAGAGACAAACAAATTCTTACCGGTTATCATCAATAGAAATGCACACATGTAACTGATGTCGGAATGCTAGTATAATAAACAAATTACTTAGATATTCTAATACTATTTTCAAGACTGTGTTTGTGCTTTCTTCTTAGTTTTATCCATCTATATGCCTACAGAAAACTACATATAAAACAGTTGAAACATTTACATAAAAAATATACATCGGTAACAGAAGTTTTACTTTAGTGCCACCCATCGCAACAAAAAATAACAATCAAAACAACGAAAAAAATTGGCTGCTTTCCAATTTAGATCTTTCAGACCTGGTATTTCCATCTTATTCGTTTTAATCAACCCTTTCGTCTCCCCAGTACTAAAGATAAAAAACAAACAAACAAAAAACAGAGATAAATACATTCAGACAAAGAATATCTCCCTCAACTATTTGAGTGATTGTCTGCAATTCTTGGCTGCTTACTAATTTACTCGTTAAGATTGTAAGTTTTCTTTCTTCTAATAGTGTAATTTTCCAGTCAGTAGAGCTCAGTCGTTATGTCAAACAACTTCACTTTTTCTTGATCTCGTGATTATGTTAATGGTCAGAAATTTGGCATCAGTGAAAAATGAAAAGAGTGAGAAAAAACAAAACAAATAATATATTAAGCGGCTCTTGCAAAAAAAAAACTACAAATAAACAAAACATAAGATAGTAAAAAAAAAAGGAATGAGATCACATGAACAAAACATTCATAACATAACAACACCACGAACAATAACACTGAAACCACACTTCTGCACTTCCACAACCTCTAGATACATGATTATATGGACTACAGAAGAAAAAATAAAAATAATTAAATAACGAAGTACAAAAAAATACATTCAACGATTAGAACAAAAGCAACAACGGTAACGGCAAAACAAAAAAAAATGGTTTTATGTTTTATATTGTAAAGATTATGAAAATTGTTGGCATACTTTGTAAATATGCCAACAATTTATCTCTGGGAAACTACATCCGTTTTAATTATGCAATGTTATATCTGCCTCTGTTGGTTAGACCAATATACATACATGTATATATATATATACAGTATATATATATATATGAGTCTATGTGTGTGTATGGGTATGTACATCTCTTTCTCTCTCTCGGCTGTCACCGAAATATATATAGCTGTATATCTATAATTTATAATAAACGAAGCCAAATTTTACATATTTGACTTAATTATTTTATATATATATATATATATATATATATATATATATATATATGTGTGTGTGTGTGTATAAATATAAGACAGTAAATAGAGAGAAAAACACAAAGAGATATGTATTGAATTTTAGGAGATAGAATACTACCAGAATGAAAAACATAAAGTCTACGAAAGAAATGGAAAATACATATCAATCGAGATTGTCATATAAAGAGCCCCGATTGTATACCTCGAGCTCATTAAATTGCAGGGGATTAATTCGAGTTTTTAACTCCGTTTTTTTTTTTTTTAATTTGATATATTGGCTCCTAATTATTTCTTTATGTAAGTTGAGCTTCTTAAGTTGAATCGTTCTGGGCTGTTATTTCTAGCGGTCTTTCGGTCCATTCACACAAGTATGGACTGTGTAGCGTACATGTTTTCTTCTCTTTACACCATGCGTTATTTTAGTTATCTGAAATAATTTTAGAAGTGAGGACCGTACACTTATTGATAAGCCCTTAGTGGTATGGTACCTTCACTTTTTATGGCGAAACATTCTCTTATTAGAGTTTGTCCAGGTGTTATAGTTATAAAAGGTTGGTTTGTGCATTTTAATTTATTCTTTTAATTGATATGTATTTTCCATTCCTTTCGTAGACTTTATGTTTTTCACTCTGGTTGTATTCTATCCCCTATAATACCTCTTTGTGTTTTTTTTCTATTTACTGTCCTATAAAGAGCCCAGATTCTATACGTTCAGGTGATTAACGCGAGTTTTTAACTCCGTTTTTTTTTTAATTTGATACACACACGCACACACACGTACACACACACACACACAGACACACAAACACACACACACACATATATATAAATAAATATATATATATATATATATAACGGAGGATTTTTTTTGGGGGGGGGGGATTCTGAATTAATTTTCCGTATCAAATTTTACTTATACTTCGTACGAGCTTTTATGTAGCTCGCACTAGAACTTTTGTATTGTGGCGGCACCCTTAGAGATAGTAGTAGTATTCTTTTTCGGGACTCTGAATTATTATTTCGTATTAGTTTACTTTTTTGCACTGGGTGGTTGCTGGCCTTGTGCCTGGGGTAGAAACCTTTATTTTTTATTTAGTGGTAGTTTCTTTAGTATCTTGGCCCTCACTTGTTGACCCGTCACCGTAAGATATATTCGGTTTATTACTTATACCTCTTAAAAGGGTCCCATTATTATTCCGTCCCACCTAGTATACCTTTCTTTAGCCTAGCTGTACCAGTGAGAGATTTAGGTCGTAGTAACCAGAAATTGTTTATTTTTCTTTACATTTAATTGCTTTTTAACACTCTCGGAATTTGTCTATATACTTACCCCATATCGTTCTACTTATCGTTTCGACTTCCTCCCCCTCCTCCTCCTTAGTATCTTCTTTGACCTCATGCCCAGCTGTAGTCGGCACTATCAACGCATGAATGGGTCTCCTCCACCCATCTCCCTTTTTCTCCTACTGGCAGATTCAGCTACCCCTTCCCTCCACAAATTGCCATCATTGAATTATTTTGTCTCAACAACAAAACTTTGACCAATCCTTGTGACAAACACTTTTACCATATATGGAATTACCCCTTGAGAAGCTCGGCTATTCAAATACCAGGATAAACATTTTCATTTAGTCCAGAATTAGCCGTCGAAACGGCTTGAGCTCAGCCGTCGGGGTCTTACTCGTTCCTATATATATATATATATATATATATATATATATTACATATATATATAAATATGTATGTAAAAGGTAAACAGAAATAACAACACAATCGGTACAGTATATGAAAGGGATATATTAGGTTAACGGTTGATATAGCAGGAAGAGGGTCTTAACGTTTCGGACACTAGTCCTTCTAAGTATGTATGTGTGTGTGTGTGTGTATATATACGTATAATAAAATTAGGAGAATTAACAAGGAGAATACAACGAACGAAAAAAAGGCAGAACAAATCGAAGAAAAAAAAAATTAAAGGGACAACCTTAAAATAAAAAAAAAGGAAACAAACAAAATACAGAACTCCAAGGTCTTCAGCCGTCGAGAAGGACATTGGTAGTTTCGACTCCAACCGACGGTGCTGCTGTGTCGCAGCGTCTGACACAAGCCAAAGCGCTGTCCGTGGAGTAAAAGACAAGACAAAACAATAATTTACAGCAATTACGCCATAACAATGTCTATAATCACGTAGAGTTTTTCAATCTACTATTTGTTGACACATATAATCAATGTAGAATATCAAGCAACAAAATATGCAACATTGTGATGAGCGAAAAATGTTATCCGGTAAAAGGAAAATAAAACATATAGAATCCATGTACTTATCTACTAGCACAACGTCTTGATAGTTCTGAGATTTACTATTTACTAGCAGAATGGCCCGGCGTTGCTCGGGATTCTAACCATAGATTGGCATATTTATCCCCCCTTTCTGAAACAGTACAGAGAAGTACGGAATACCTCGGCCTGGGGATGGTGTCTACATTTTGTGCTTATAAAAAAAATTCGTCGTAGATTACCAGTGGGTTAACTTAATTGAGTCTCTGAGAGTAAAATGTTCAACCCACGAAAGCCAAGACGATAGGGTTAAGTAAAAAGGCATTCGACAAACCGAACATGTATTTGTTGTGCTATGGTACAATGAAAGCAATAGTTACAGAGCAGTAAGCATGTGAGACTGCAGTGGTGGAGAGCATGAAGGAATTTAGTTGGATACATTTAAGGTTACAGGCCCTAACGCAACCAAAATGCTAAACAATGCGGTCCCCGGGCAAAAATTTGAAATCTTTTTCAGTCAAGAAACTTTGTGAAACATGAGTAATGCATATGCAAAGTTAAAAATAAATCGGTTGTGTACTTCTCGAGTTACAGGCCCTAACGCAATGCTTCAAAAAATCGGTTTTTCGCCTAATGCGGTCCATGGGACAAAAAATGAGAAAATCTTTTTTGCTCAAAACACTTTAAACGACATAAGTAATGCACATTTTGAAGAAATAGCCTGTATTATTGTTCCATTATGCCTCATAAAAGCCTTTAAAGCCTAAAATATGCGGTTTTTCGCCTAATGAAAATTTGAAATTCGCATTGAAAATTTGAAATATTTTTTGCTCAAAACACTCACACGACCATAAGTATTACATGTGTAAAGTTTGAAAAATTGAGTTTTAGGGAGACAGACAGACAGACAGACATTCTCTGTTTTAGATATATAGATGTTTATCTTTTTCTCAAAATGTTCATATCAAAATTGGAGTGCGTTTACCCAGTCAAGAGGAATAAAAACAATATACGTGATAATAAATTTCCCGGTGCATGTTTTAGCAGCATAGAGTTACGTCCCTCTACGGTCTGAGTTCAAATTCCGCCGAGGTTAACTTTGCCTTTCATCCTTACGGGGTCGATAAAATAAAGCACCAGTAATGCACTGGGATAATTACTGGCCTTGAACCAAAATGTAGAAACAATTATTTCTAATTCATCGAAATAAATT
The DNA here is from genome assembly GCA_964016885.1 of Eledone cirrhosa. NCBI lineage: Eukaryota > Metazoa > Mollusca > Cephalopoda > Octopoda > Eledonidae > Eledone > Eledone cirrhosa. The sequence continues at coordinate 53,381,699 of OZ024740.1, forward strand.
GGAGCAACACAACAAACAGGAAACCTTTTTGAGTTAAAATGAATACAAAATCAAATTTCTCATTTTATTCCTGTTTATAAACAATCCACTTATTCTCGTAATTATAAAGAGTAATAATGACACTACGTTCAAAACAAAGTATCAGATACAAATGAAATATATATTAGAAAAGCAGTTTGAAGACAAAGAATTTGAAACAATAAGTTATTATAAATTATATCCGCTAAAACAAGATGTTAATTACAGCAACATCTAAAAAATATTAAATACAGTTCTACGTATTATATACGCAAAAATGCTGAATAAGCTGACACACATAATCAGCGCACAATTTCCTTCCCATTTCCTATATATATAATTGACCATTCTAGTAAAACAAGCTTATTTAGTGAGTATACTTTGTCGAAGAAATCTAGAAATCTACAACAATCAAATTCTCTCCGTTGCTTTCACTAAGTTGGTATTAAAACAAAATTCACTCATACTGTAGTTTATAAGAATATTCTAGACTAAAAGTTCTAAATGGCGGGGGCATATGCCTCGGGGGGCGTTTCGGAGCTCCAGGGGGCGTTTTGGAGCAAGGGGGCGTTAAGGCGGGGGCGCTGGAAGCCCCTTTAGTTTGGTAAGTTTTATAAGTCATATTTGTACGTCTCTTAGACAGCCAGGGTGAATGCATTTGAATGAAGAAAACGAAGAAAATAAATGAAAGAAGCTTGTCAACGAATTCCCTAGGGAGATAAAAGAAAAACAAAAGAAATCAAGAAAATGAAAATAAGGACAACGTCAACTTTTACAACAGTTGCAAGAACAACTTCAACAGAAATAACAACAAAAAGAAGCAATGGTGGTGAAAGGTGTGGGTGTAAACATACATACAAACATACACACACATGCATACGTACATACATAGGTACATACATACATACACACACACACACACACATATATATATATATACACACACAGGCCGGCGTTAGTGTTTGATTGAGGTTGAGAACCTGGTCAGCTTTCAGCCAGAGCTGTGGTATTTAATCTCCCTAGGTAATAATATCTGCAGACAAAAATGTTCTCCTTACAAAAAGCAAAAAAAAAAAACAACATAAATCATGTCAACATCCTTACACACTTAAATATAAATGCATGTCTATATACAAATGTATAAATGCATAGCTATATACATACGTAAATGTATGTATGTATATATGTATGTATGTATGTAGATTTATATATATATAAATCTAGATATATACTTATATAATTGAGATGAGCGGAACAAGCAAACATTAAACAAACTTTAAAATAAATTAAAATACAATTTAAATAATCACATGTCCAAAATGCTATTACCAACGGTTTCGCTTCACAAAAGATTGGAAATTCAGAGATTTCCAACGGAAAGATCAGCTCTTCAGATAGCTATTTCCATTCTATAGGACGTAAAGTCTCACAGATTGTAAATATATCTCTTACTGCCCGAAGTATGAGGTCAGGCCGTTAAAGTGACCCACACATAAACAGGCCGTTAGTAAAAGTGGGAATATTGTTGTTTGCCACACCACTAAAAATAGCAGCAAGATACAACATTTTTTTCCTCTACACACAGGGAGAATATACATATATATATATATAAATCTACATATATAAATATATATATATATATAGCGGCGATGAATTAGTTTAGCGAGGTTTTTTATATGAAATCGTGTGTCGAAACAGATATTGCTATACTTGGGGAGGGTCATATTTGCGTAATATTGCCAGAATTAATAACAGAACACACTCACTGTTTGGTTGGTTTTCGCTTCTCGCTGTCTTTTATATATATATATCTGCGATCTAACTTACTCGGTCCTCAATGTTGCCATTGACTGACCGACGGTCAAAAATAATACAGATACAATATAGACACAAACACATATATATAGTTTACATAATTTACATAAATCTTTCGTTGCACATCTGCAACATCGTCAGTGGTGTTATATTCTTTGTTCCTCCTGTTGTGTTGTATGTCTACGCCATTTTTTATTCAGTCTGACTATATATTTATTTAGATCGCAGATATAAAAGACAGCGAGAAGCGAAAACCAACCAAACAGTGAGTGTGTTCTGTTATTAATTCTGGCAATATTACGCAAATATGACCCTCCCCAAGTATAGCAATATATATATATATATATATTTATTAAAATAACAGATTAAAGTTTAAGCGAAGAATCGCTGCTTTCACCCTTAACGGGATCTTCTGAAACTAACAAAGTCAATCTGTAAACGCAGAACTGGATATTTCAAAAAACGTTGCAACCGGAGGAAGACAGGAAGACGATACTTTGGTTCGTGGAAACGTTCGCTGGCTAAGAACGGGAAAAAACGAATATAATACGTCATTAATAGGAGCGGTGAAAAACAATTACGCGCAAAGACAAAACCACGTTTATGGTATAAAAGAGGTCGTAGACTAATGTTCTCTTAGGTGGTGCATAGAGACGTTCTCTGGCAATGAACCAAAAAAACGAAGATAATACGTCATATGTGGAGCGTGGAGAACAATAGCACGCAAAGACAAAACCACGTAAATGGTATAGCAGAAGTCGTAGACTAAATTCTAACTAGGAGACCGAAAGAATCTCCGATACAGAGTGAAGAACAAAGTAAATAAATACAATACAGAAGTAATAGAAATAAATAAATACATACACGCAAACAAATACGTACATACACAAGCATACGCAAAAACTTACCATAGGTAAACAAAACCACGCACATATAAATATGTGTGTGTGTGTAAGCGTGTATACAAATAAATAAATAATTATATAAACGTATATAAATAAATAAATACGTATATAACAAGCGCACACACATACCTACATGTAAATACACGAATGTTCGGAGACGTAAGTCAACCAAAACATGAAGTACACATAACACACGCCCTACATACGTACGAACTTGCATACTCACACAGACGCAAAACTCCCGTATACACATAGCCGAACCATATGTACCAGAATATATAAAAAAATTATATTATACGCCATAACAATCAAATATACGTACGAGAAGGTATACGTACCTTCACAAAACATACGGATAATATATACTTACCTATGCAAATAAGTAAAGGTATAAACAAAACATACTTAGCTCCCACATCGAGACGTAAAATATCCACGTATAGATCGTACTATCCGTTAGGGTATAACGTGGGGCTGTAATACAGGAAAGTTTTGTGCAATTTATGTTTACAAGCCGAAATTGCCTCAGATATTTTGTTTAAGATGTGGTCTGTGGCGTAGAGTATTTCCAGGGCCTCAGCGGCGCAGAGGTCACATGGTCTTTTATTTCCGTTATACGATCTAGCCCTAGCTAGGATCTCCCAGTGTAACTTATATTGGGTGTGGTTGTCTTTTAGACTCCAGATATAAGCTGAAAGTGACGTCATATTCCTTCTTAGAGGGTAACGAAAAGAATGGGTATGCATGTAAAGACGCTGCTTGAATCTATTGGAAGTCAACCCTATGTAGGCCCTACGGGACGTGGGTGTTATAACCTTACATTTGTAGACAATGTTACTAGAGAGGCATTTCCCGGATAGGGGGCAATCAACCCGATTCCTACAATTACAGTTAGTAGTAACTACAGGGTTGCACGTGTTCCTACGGCTAGGTAGTTTAGCTAAATTTGAAGCTGTGATGTTATGTGCAAGGTTAGGAGTCGTAGAGTAAGAAATTTTAATAGTATTTCTATTAAAAATTTTACTATATTTATGTGTAGGGGGAAAATGCATCGTAATAAGGGAAAGAAAGATCTTAGCTAATGGTGTGGCCACCTCCATATTATATGGTGGGTTATATCAACAAATGCGACGGGATCTATTTCTTCTAGGTCTATTTTCGTACTCTGTATATGCTACCTTATCGACAAATCCACTTTGAGCAAGAGCTTCATTGTAATAAGTGGAATGGTCGTTGAAAATACGCTCGTTGGTGGAAAGACGGGAAAGCCTCAACGAAACGTTTCTTACCAGGTTCTTGGTTATGCTGGCAGGATGGTTGGAATGCTTACTTATGTAATTAAGCGTATCATTCGGCTTTCTATACGGGTAATACAACCCATTCAATAAGTTGAGGGTAACGTCGAGGTAATTAACGACCGAGAGATTGGCATCAACCTGTATAGAGAGGTTGAAGCCTTTAAAGAAGGCTGTGAGCTCTTTTCTGAACCTGTCGCAAGCACGAGGTCCGCACTTAGTCATGGTCAAAAGACCATCGTCACGGTACAAACCACCGCCCGCGTTGGGGAATTCGTCCTTGATAGAGAAAAGAAGGAAAAAGCCGATAGTTAGAATTTAGTCTACGACTTCTGCTATACCATTTACGTGGTTTTGTCTTTGCGTGCTATTGTTCTCCACGCTCCACATATGACGCATTATCTTCGTTTTTTTCGTTCATTGCCAGAGAACGTCTCTATGAACCACCTAAGAGAACATTAGTCTACGAACTCTTTTATACCATAAACGTGGTTTTGTCTTTGCGCGTAATTGTTTTTCACCGCTCCTATTAATGACGTATTATATTCGTTTTTTCCCGTTAGGTGAAAGCAGCGATTCTTTGCTTAAACTTTAATCTGTTATTTTAATAAATATTTGCTCTACGGTTCCTATATATTTGATATATATTCATCCTTATCGAGCCCTCTTTGGATTTTAGTCTTCAAATTTATTATTATTACTATATATATATATATATATATAAATCTACATACATAAGTTTACGTATGTATATAGCTATGCATTTATACATTTGTATATATACTTGCATTTATATTTAAGTGTGTAAGGATATATATATATATATATATATATATATATATATATATATATATATATATATATATATATATATATATATATATATATATAAATCAGGAAAGAAGGTTTACATGGTTTGCTATACAAAAAAGTTTTTAATCACATAGCTTACATTTGTTTCACTGAACTGGTCTGTCTAGAGATCGCTATCCGCCTAATTTTGCGTCACTCGATCGCCAATACAGAATTATAACCAGTCAGATCTTCGGAGCATGCGAGAATGAAGAAAATACACAGGCAAGAAAATAAAATAAAATATGGAGTAGTTATGGCATTCAATTAGAACAATAACAACAACAATTATTACAACAATGCTATCAATAAACTATTTAAGGAGACCCTGACATTACTTAGGTGGGGGGTATATAATGTATCTAATGTTACGGCGTGAAAATCAGCTGTCATAAGGCAAAAAGTATCGTAGTGTGTATCAATTTTAAATTATAAAGATAAGCTAGTTTTTACAGTCTTTCTCTTCATCTTCAACAGTATACATGAGTGGGACCACTGTCAAAGCTCAATAGTTGTAGAGTTAATACAGAGGTTAACGAATTAATATACGCATATATCTACGCACACACACACACACACACACACACACACACACACACACACACACACACACACACACACACACACACACACACACACACACACATATATATAAATATATATACACATATATGTGTACATAGACACATACATACACATCAATATACACTCGTACAAAAATATACATACATGCAAAGAGAAAAGCGTGCTAATTGTAGCTATGGCAAAAAGAAGGTAAAGTAACATTGTAGTAGTGAAATGAGAAAAACTAGGATCTAGGATCAAATGATTGCAGCAGCTGAGAAGGAGTAAGATTGTTGGTAGATGAGGTATTTACAGACAATTGTGTGGTATAGACTTGTGAAGGAAATAGTATACTTAATGAATATATTTCTGTGGGTAGTAGGTATCCTAATTTAAAGCTATGTTATGTTGGTTCGATTCACGGAGGTTTGAATCTTATGAATTTAGTGGCTATTCTATGTCTGCAGAAGATAGATCTTTCTAACTTATTATTAAGTAGCCTTTTAACATTTCTAAGGATATACAATAGCTCAAGATCACACAGCCCGCAATAGGACATCCCTGTACTATAGGTTTTAGCAGCCGACAACTTCGACCAGTTGATAGTGTAGCTAGCGTTGCTGTCCTTCAATTCCCATATTTTTCTGGCGAGGGTGGTGGAACCCATAAGTGCTCGGTTTTTCATTGAGTGCCTGTGCACATACCATCTTTTCTTAAAAGAACCCGCGGTGGATCCTATGTAATTCCAGGTGGAGTTACCCGAGATGACAGTGCACATGTACACCAGGCTCGAATCGAGACATCTGTTCGCCAATGGGCACCTATCTGGGAGGTGACAGTTGCAGTTTGAGGCGCTATTTTGTGCAGCTTTTACATTCCTATTTAGTACCCTGTTATAAGTGGGTTGTGATATATGCCCAATGGGGTTTTGCTGCTGCGCGTTTGTATGCGCTTGTGGTTGTGATGTTGTGATGAGTTTGTGCTTATGTATAGGTGCAATTGATTTACTTGAGATATTTCTGTGGTTGATCTTGCGTATGTGTGATTCTATGTTAGCTGCTGTTGAGAAAGAGAGTTTTATAGTAGATCTATTGAGTATTTTGTGATATCTATGCGAGATAGGGAAGTGTTTATCTATTAGTTTAAAGAATGTAGAGGGCAGTCTAGTTTTTATAGAGGAGTTGAATATTGGGTTGAACCATAGGTATTTTCTTTGTCTGTTTCTTCTATTGTTTCTAGGGTTTACGTTATTAGTGTTTTGGCCGTTTACTCTAGGTGTTACATGTCTAACTCTATGTCTAGTCAAGCTATTCCTATTATTATGTGAGCGGTTGGAGTAGAAATTACTAGGATTGTTTACGTTGTCCTTATTCACTATATACTGTAGTTTATCTTTATGACCGGCCCTACTTAATGCTGCATTATAATAGTCAGCATGCTTGTTAAAGATGTCTAGGTTTGAGGATAGGCGGGATATTCGGAGGGATATACTACGTGCTATGGATTTAATTATGGATTTGGGGTGATTTGAGTTGTAACTAATGTAGGCAAGATTTTCATTATTTTTGTGGAAAGGTTCTATTAATCCAGTATTTAGATTTAGAGTTACATCTAAAAAATTTACCTTCTTATGGTTTAGTTCGTAGGTAATACTTAGGCCTAGTTTTTTGAAGAATATTCTAATATTTTTCCTTAGTCTTTCCATGCTCTGGTTGTTTAGGTTCCTAGCTATAAGTAACGTGTCGTCCCTATAAATTCCTCCTTGGAGGTTACTGAATTCCTTATGTAGGTTGTGTGCTATGAATAGCCCCACGATATCTGTAATTTGCGCAGAATCATTTGATCCCATTGTAATATCGAAGCTATTTATTCTATCCTTTCTTACCCAGTAGTTATTTTCAAATTTTACGATAGTCCTTCTAGCCGCTATTATTATTTCAATTTCATCATGGGTAAGATCAGAGTTATTTTGGGCAAATATAAGCGCCTTATCTAGGGTAGCTGGGGATATGGATGCATAATAGTCGTCTATATCAAATTGTATGAAGTTACACGTCTCGCTATTTTGTATTTTATTGAACCATTTAATTGCCTCGTTAGTGTTGCCCCATAAATTGATTTCTAGTTTACCCTTTATTTGTGCGATTACCCTATCTAGAATGTTTTTGCTAATTTTACCTATGTCTGACTTGGATGGGCATATTAATCTAATGGTGGGATTAGTTTCAAAGTTATTTTTGTGATCTTTCAGGTTAAATGTAGGGTTGCACGGGGTAAGCGGTTCGGTCCTATCTGAAATTCCGAGTTTATTAACTATCTTGAGGCCCTCCAAGTTTATGCTGGTAAGTGTAGATTCATTAGTTTTTTTATATTTTTTATGTAGTTCACGCTGAATAAAGTTATTGTATGTGTTAATGTCCATAGAGTATACGTTTGATGTTTTGTCTGCTTTTACTATGATACCGTTAGTGTCTTTTAGTTTTTTAAGTAATGTATTTAAGTCATTTTGCAATTTGTTGTGATTTGTTCTTTTTTAAAATTTAGTTTCACTTATCATGTTCATAAGGTCCAGCTCGAAGGCATCGAGTGCGGGGTTGTTTGGCGGGTTTTTGCAGGATTTAAACCCGTAATTCTCCTTGGAAAATTCCCTTCTGTTGGTATTCGGTCCCTTATCGAAATGGTAAGCTTTCCATCGGACCCTGCGGATGAAATCATTAGTCCGTCGTATCATGCCCAGTGTATAGTCCTTTTTTGTAGGTACAGGTATGTTTTTTAGTGACATACCTATACAGTGCTTCTCCATGTTGTTGCCGTGCGTTAATGGTGTTGCTCGACCAGGTGGGAGCTAAATATACGGATTAACAAATAATAGTTAAATGCAGTCCACTTAGGTGAAGTCCAGTTATGGTATTCCAGGTAGTGGATGATATTAACGCTTGGCTTGGTTTGACTCAACAAGGCGTTTTCATAGTGATGCTGCGGGTATGCTGTAATTCCTATGTTGTAAACACTTGGAGTAATAATAAATCAGGAAAGAAGGTTTACATGGTTTGCTATACAAAAAAGTTTTTAATCACATAGCTTACATTTGTTTCACTGAACTGGTCTGTCTAGAGATCGCTATCCGCCTAATTTTGCGTCACTCGATCGCCAATACAGAATTATAACCAGTCAGATCTTCGGAGCATGCGAGAATGACTGGTTATAATTCTGTATTGGCGATCGAGTGACGCAAAATTAGGCGGATAGCGATCTCTAGACAGACCAGTTCAGTGAAACAAATGTAAGCTATGTGATTAAAAACTTTTTTGTATAGCAAACCATGTAAACCTTCTTTCCTGATTTATTATTACTCCAAGTGTTTACAACATAGGAATTACAACATACCCGCAGCATCACTATGAAAACGCCTTGTTGAGTCAAACCAAACCAAGCGTTAATATCATCCACTACCTGGAATACCATAACTGGACTTCACCTAAGTGGACTGCATTTAACTATTATTTGTTAATCCGTATATATATATATATATATATACGCAGTGTGACAAGAAGCTTGCATCCCGACCACATATTTCCGGGTTCAGTCCCACTGCCCGGGCCGACTAAAGCCCTGTGAGTGGATTTGATAGACCGAAACTAAAAGAAGCCCGTCGTATAAATGTATATATGTCTCTGTATGTCTTTGCATTTGTGTTTGCCCTCACACCAATGCTTGTTGGTTTGTTGACGTCCCCATAGCTTACTAAAGTGATGCTCCAGCATGGGCGTAGTCCAGAGACAGAAAAAAATTAAAGTATATATGTGTGTGTGTGTGTAGAAGAGGGGTCTCAAACTCAAGGACACAACAGGGCCATTACGTCCTGGAGGAGAGGCACATTGGGCCAAAACGTGGTGGTGGGTGAAGATTTTCCCCAGTTGTAATCATTTCTACTATAGGGACAAGGTATGAAATTTGGGGTTTAGGGTTCAGCCAATTACACCGATCCTAGTACACAACTGGTACTTAATTCATTGACCTCAAAAGGATGAAAGGCAAAGTTGAGATCAGCGGAATTTGACCTCAGAACGTAAAAACGGAAGAAGTATCGTTAAGCATTTCTCCAGATGTGCTAACGATTCCACCAGCTCACCGCCTTATTTTCACCAGTTATAATGCAATATGAAATATTAGTTCTACCACGGGATACAGAAAAGTAGTTCGCGGGCCGCATGTTTGACCCCCTGTTGGAGATAGATATATTTCTTTATTTGCCACAAGGGCGCACAAGAAAAGGGGACAATACAAAGACACATGCCGGGGATTTTACATACAGTCGTGTAAAAAAAATATATATATAAAACAAACAAATAATTATACCAATCGAAATCCCAAATAAGGGGGAGAAGCCACAAATGGGTTGTTTAATACCCCGTCGATAGAACAACCCTCAACTTCAGGAGCGTGTTGTGCAAGTTCTCCTTTCTTCCTTTTGCTCTCGTCTTTAACCTACAGGCTTATAAACAGAGAAGGCCCAATCACTCGGGCCATTTTCACTTCATTCACCCACCCTTTCAGTAAATTTACTGGGATGCAGTACCTCTCTCCCCACTCTGATTCTTCTTCTAAAGTGATACTTAAAGAAGGGAATCAATTGTTGTCCGGAGAGAAAGGCATCTGTCCTCAGTCCTCTCAATCTCGTCCACCATATAACCTCTTTCACCATAACCACTGTACAGAGGAAATCCGCCTCTCTTTCGTTTTTGAAAGAGGCTGGCGGTTTGATCCTTACTATGGACTCGGCAGTCAACTGGATTTGTCCCATACGCGACAGCAGTTGCGTGCAAGACGGTTTCAATGTCCTGCTCGCGTCTTGGACATGTCCTCTTCGAAGGATCCCTGCCGGAGCGTCCGTGCCTGTAGATCTTATCTCGAACGGGTACAGCTGCTGGGTAGCACTGGCAGGCCAGGGACCTCTGGAAGTTGTCCATAGGTCCCGGGAGGAAAGTCCTACCGAACAGACTGGTGAGCTCGTCGTCCTCGACGCCTAGAGTCTCCCCGAGCACGTCGTCGCACTTGTAAAGTACTAACCCTCTATAGAATGTCGAAGTGGAGTCTCCACTGATTGCTGTGCCCGCTTGACAGAGGACCGTGATCGCCTGGGAGCATTCAATGTGCCAGGCGCCCATCTTCTTCGGTCTTCACTTGACCCAGGACTGCAGCTCCGTCAGCGAGACAAGTTGTGGGAAGGCCTGTCTCACAAACGGTGCCCACACCGGTTGGTCGGTGAGGAATACCTGTAGATGCCGTAGCCTCAGCGCATGTTTGCGCATCATTAGCCACGGCATGCCCAGCCCTCCATTGGAAGGGTATTGACAGAAGACGGATCTCCTCACCAGTGGAGCCTGCTTCTTCCACAGGAACTGGAAGAGAATGCGTTCCATCTTGGTGAGGTATTCACGGGGACAAGGCATGACAGTCAAGCGGTAATAGATGACGGACGCTATGAAAGTGTTCACGACCTCCGCTCGACCTTTCAAAGACAGTTTGCACTCTGCCCACTTCTGGGTGAACGCAAATACCTTGGCCATTACCTCGTTCCAGTTTTTCTCCACCTAGAGGTTTTGACCGAATCAGACCCCGAGCAATTTCACCGGTCCTTCCGTCCAGCATCCGACGAAGCTGTCGGACGGCATCGGTTTGCCTCTCCACGTTCCGAGCTGCAAACCGACAGATTTGTCCGAGTTCAGCTTTGCTCCTGTAAACCTTTCGTATTCATGTAGTAGGTTGCTGATTACCTCGATTTTCGAGGTTTTCGACACCATTACAGTCACGTCGTCGACATAAGCCGACGCCGCTTTTCGCATTCCCGGTTCTAAAGGGATGCCCTGCAAAAGCTCCAACTTCCGCAGTAGTGGATCTAGAGTCAATACGTACAGAATGGAGGAGAGAGGGCATCCCTGTCGAATGGAACGCGTGATTGCGAACGGCTCCGATAAGTAGCCGTTCACCTTTACCTTCGAGCAGATGCTGGTGTGCATCGCCTTTATCCAGCCTCTGAAAACGGGACCGAAACCGGCCACCTTGAGAACCGCTTCCAAGTATCGATGGTCAACTCTATCGAATGCCTTAAACTGATCTAAATTGATCAGAACTCCACCGAAGCCGGGTTTACACCCACCCTCTCTATGATGTATCGCATGAGATGGAGGTTGTCGTGTATGGACCTGGTCAGGATTGCACACGTTTGCGCTTTCCCTACCAGGTTTTCGACGACAAGCTAGCACCTTGGCCAAAATCTTTAACTCTGTGTTGAGTAGAGTTATGGGCCTGAAATTGTTTATTTCGTTCCCCTTGTTCTTGTCTTTCCTGATCAGCGTTACTACGCCCTTGCCAGCAGAACTGGGAATTGGCCCGTTCTGCTGCCAATTGCAGTAGACGGCTTCAGGGACGCCAAAGAACAACTCCGGCATGCCTATGTAAAACTCATAGTGTAAACCATCTAGACCGGGTGATTTGCGTTGCCCGCAGCGGCCCAGAGCGTCCCATATCTCAGTGGCTGTGATCGGTCTTTCGCAGAACTCGACATCCATGCTCGTGAGACGCGGTAGGCCGTCGAGGTATGAACCAAAGTCCATTGCACCGTTCGGTGCACTGTCGTTCTGCTCAAACAGTTGCGCAAAGTGCCGCTGAAAGGCCTCATACATCTTCCTGGGGTCAAGTAGCACGCGTCCGTTTTGGTCTTTCAAAGACCGAATCGTGGACTTGTTGCCACCTTTCGCTTCCGCCACTCGGGCCCAGCTAACAGCTTTTGCTCCCTCGTTTCCTAGAGCACGTGATTTACTTCTGACCACGCAGCCTTCGTGTTTCGCGTCGAAGAACTGGCCCAGTGTCGTTCTCGATGCTAGCACTCTAGCCGCGTTGCCACTCCGGGTCCGTGTCTATGTATTCTATCACGGTTGACTATGCAGACGACTAGCTTGTGATCTGAATAGGCAACCATGTATATTTGTGGACAGCTTAACATCTTCTTGTCCTTTTCTCTAATGAAAAACCTATCTAGATACGATCTAAATGTCCCGCTGTAGTTTGCCCAGAAAAGACTCCAGACGCTTAAAGCAGTCTGGCCGCGATTGTGATTGCCCGGTTGGGGCATAAACGCTCACCAGTCTGACCGCTCCACATCCAATACTGTTCACGTCTAGGACCACCAGTCTACCCTCCGTGTCCAAGTGTACTTGCTGTACTTCGAGATCCAGGTTTTTCCGAAACATGACAGTCACTCCCCCGCCACCTCCCGGCTGACAGAGAGATGCGTAGATCTCAAAGTCATTGAAGATGGGGGTTAGTTGCTGCCTGTTGTGGATTCTGGACTCAGTGATGGCTATTACATCTATACCGTGTGACCTAAGGTCGCTTAAAAGTTGGCCCTGTTTCCAGGGCATCCCTAGGCCACGGACATTCACGCTTCCAACTCGTAAGTCAGCCGTGTTGGTGGAGAAGAGTTGGCAAAAAGGACGAAAAGGTGCACTTACCTTTTCGTTTCCTGGAGATCGGGTTGTTCAATCTCCATTTCAGTTCTGGTGAGGGTGTTGAGTGGGGTAGGGAAACATTTCAACAGGACACGGTTTATTGGTTTTTGGCAGGGGTTGCCAACGTCCTGTGAAAACTTTTCTTTCAATGTCTGATAGGTCTCTATCGACACCCTTATTAGTTTTAGGTGTGGTTGAGAGTTTGCTTTTACAAAAGTTTTCCCCTCAGTTTCTACTTTGGGGTCTTGGGAGATGACCTCCATTAGGTTTTTGCTGTTTGTGTTAATGTATGTGTATTGTTGTTTTTTTTTTTTGTTATGTTGTTTTGGTTTGTTGTTCATTTTGTAGTTTTCTTTTTATGGTAGGCATTTGTGTTTGTAGTGGTGTTGGTGTTTGTTTTGCTGGTAGGGGGGTTAGGGGTTGATTGTGGTGGTGTATGTGTTGTTATTTGTGTTGGTGGTTGTGTGTTTGTGTTGGTAATTGTTGTTTTTGTGGCTTTGTGGTGTCTATTCTTTTGTTTTTTTATTTACAAGGGTCTCCTTCATCTTCACTTGGGGATGGAGAAGTAGCCTCGTCTGGTGATGAATCGGCATCAGGGGTGTGTGGGAGGGGTATGTTGTGTGGTGATGGTGTGTTTGTGTGTGTGTGATTGTGGTAGTATTGGATGGAGTGGGATGGGGTGGGACTGTGTTTTTCAGGGGAATTTTTTGTGTTTTTTCTGTTGTTTGTGGTTGAACAGTTGTTTGTTTTTGTGTGTTTGCTTGTTTTGTGTGTTGTTGTTGTTGTTGTTGTTGTAGTTTTGGAGTTGGTGTTGGTAAAAGTACTTTTTGGGGGTGGTGGTGTTTGTTCGTAAGAGGGGACAGGAGGCCTTTAAATGCGATGTGCTCGCGCATTTAAAACAATATAGCTTTCTGCCATCTGCCGAAATGTGGATGTAATTGGTATTGTCTCCTGGCACCCTTTCTGGTATCTTGGAAATTTTGTCCGGTTTTATTTGGACCAAAATTTCCAAGCTTGGGCCGTTCCTGGTATTTCTTGTGGATTTTTTAATCCAAGAACCCTGCCAGAACCCACCAGATGTTAATGTTGGGTGGTATATTGGTGATGTTTATTCTTTGTGTTCTTTTTCCCATGTATGTAGAGAAAAAGGTGTGTGGCAGATTGACCGGGGTATTGAGTATTTTTTCGAAAGGGCCTCACTTTTGAAGAGCACCGAAATGCTTCCATACAGTTTAGCCCTTTGTATGTATTGTATTTCCGGCATTGCCTCTTTCAAGACGATTTCAATTTCGCCTTGAGAAAGGAAAGCCAGGTTTTTTTGTTTGTTCAAATCGTGCGAAAAATCACAGTCCTTCGCATAGTGTCGGCTTTGATTTGTGACGGAGAGGTTATTTTAAATCCCCCTTTTTCCTCGAAGGTAACATTTTTTTTTCCTTCATTGATCATTTCCTTCGCATTGGAAATATCAATATTTATGAAAGTCTCTTTGCTTATTGTGGCAAAAGATTTTTTTATGGTTGCTGTTGTTGTTGTTGTTTTTGTTGTTCTCAATTGCTTGATTTGTGGTTGTGGAATTCATTTGTGAAGTTGTGTTTTTTTATTGTTCAATATTTGTTTGTGCCGTATGTGTTTCCATACTTTTTTTGTGTGTGATTTATCTTGGTCACTACCTGTTGTCACAGTGACATTCATTTCAACGCTCCCATTTCCACTTATGGCGGGAAGCGCTTCGATTTTATCATTCATAGTTAAAACAATTTGTTATAAATTTTTATGAAAATTTCAATGACCCACCCACTGACAATTTAGTCGGAGGGTCAATCTATACAGTGGTATATTTATTTAAAACAATAATTTTTGTTTTTTATAAGTAAAAAGACAAAAACTTACCAGCGCGACTGGTACACAACTTCCTCTATCTCAGACAGAGACGTGTCCAAACACACACACACTTACTCTCTCTGTCCTTCCCTCTTTCTCTCTTCATTTATATATATATATATATATATATATATATATATATCGTGTCTCTCTCTCACTTTCTCCTGTCTATGTGAGAAGCAGCACGATTATACAAGCTCTGAGTCGTAGCTGACCACCAGGCTAAAGTCTCCCAGGTTGGCCACAAAACTTTCCCTATTTTTCCACGGTTACGTTTTTGCATGTTTCTTTCACCTGTGTCTTCCAACGATGGGATCTGTACACTTTTTTTTCTTCTATTCCTTTCCTATGTTTCCCCTTCTTCCTCTCTCCTCATCTTTTCCCCTCTGTTTTTCCTCCTTTCCCTCTCTTTCCTTTTTTCTCTCCTTTTTTCTCTCTTTCTCTCTTCTTTTCCACCTGGCCTTTTGATTAATAAAAGGCCTCGGGCGCACCCGAACCACCGATGTCCTGTAATTCAGCGCCGAAACATCGGTTCGGGATACATTTACAGCTGACGATGGAAACTCCTTTCTTCCTTTCTCCTCCTGTTCCGTCCTAACCACCATCCTAAACCTTGTTTTTAGTAACCACACACCTCCTTTGGTTTCATAACTTTTTGTATATATATATATATATATATATATATAAAAATAGAGGTGTGACACATGAGTTGTGATATATTAGTAAAAAGGAAAAGAAAATGCTGACAGATTTTTTCCAGTGAAAAATAGTTTAAATAGGACTAAGTATAAATTAGTAATAAGTAATTGTTAGTATTCAGTGTTAGTTTTAAGTCTTTTACCAGTTGCGCATTTCAAATGCTTTTCAACAATAATTTTGAGATAGAGCGTTCGTGATTTGGTTGGTTGTTGAATGTCACGTGAATAAGCACTATAATTTCGATTGGTCGGTAGAAGTTACGTGAATGTTCAATAATAACATCTTTTATTATTGAACATTCACGTGACTCTTACCGACCAATCAAAATTATAGTGCTTATTCACGTGACATTCAACAACCAACCAAATCACGAACGCTCTATCTCAAAATTATTGTTGAAAAGCATTTGAAATGCGCAACTGGTAAAAGACTTAAAACTAACACTGAATACTAACAATTACTTATTACTAATTTATACTTAGTCCTATTTAAACTATTTTTCACTGGAAAAAATCTGTCAGCATTTTCTTTTCCTTTTTACTAATATATATATATATATATATATATATATATATATACAGACCCTCCATCTCAACTCTACTTTTGAAAAGCAGAAGAACTGCGAAACTGGTAAAGGAACCAAATAAATATATATATATTTTTAAAAATAGACCCCAGTTGCATTTTCGATTTCATCTTTTTTTCTTTATACTTTCACTCGTGTAGGACACCTCGGTTATTTTTCATTTTGTAAAAAACCTCACTTTCTAATATATATATGTATATATATATATATATATATATATATATATATATATATATATATATATATATATATATATATATATATATGAAGAATTATAAGTGCCCACTTGAATAAGTATCTATTGATCTTATACAAGCTTCTACATAAATTGGTATAATTTCACCTAACTTGTAGGAATCTTATAATGAAACGAGACGCCCGTCTGGGAAATGATATATTTGATATATCTCATATGAAATAATACAGCCAATTTTCCACACAATACAATTAGTTAGCACCCCGAACGTTTAATTAGGAATATACTCACTTATTTCCTAATGTTTGTTGAGTGAGTTGGGATTTGGCCGGAGTATCACTATTAGCTTCCTCCGATAATGTATTTATATATATATATATATGGCGTTGTTATTTGGCGTTGTTGAAAAGAGCAGTGGCCTTTGACCTGGCAATAAAAACTGGAGCCAAATTCTTTCTGTACCAAAAGCAAGGCGCACACACAGAAGTTTGTGTGTGTGTATTTATATATGTGTGTATATATATGTGTGTGTGTGCGTGCGCGTTTATGTGCGCGTGTGTGTGTATCTATCTATGTATATATACATATATAGTGAAAAATTGAACGGGAACAAAACAGAGAGGCAGTACGAACAAAGGTTTATTAGTTTCACGCTCTTGAGAGTGGGGTGGTGGTGGGGAACGACGTTTCGGGAATAAGCCCTTCTTCAGGTGAAAAGTGTGTGGGAAGAGAGTTCAAAGGGTGTGTAGGGGAGTGGTGGAGAGACATATAGCAAAAAGGGGGTGAGAGGAAACGGTGCAAAGGAAATTAAAAATAAAGGCATGATCAAAATAAAATTAAAATGGGGTAAAACAGGTGGTGGAAGGGTGTGGGGCGTGTAGAGGTGGCGGCGGGTGGATTGGAGAGAGGGAGACGGGGTGTCCGAGCGGGGAGGGCTGAAGGTGGTGTGTGTGTGTAGGTGTACGTCTGTGTGTGTGTGTGTATGTGAAAGCAAGGGTTGGGGGAAGAACGGGGTTGCATGTTCAGGAAGAGGTGTGTGTGGGGTGGGGTGTAGGTCGGAGTGTGTGTGCGTGTGTGGATAGAGGGGTGGGGGAGAGGATTCCGGAGGCTGAATGTGTTGTGTGTTGTGTTTATGCGTGTTGTGGATGTTGGTGGCGTGTGGGGAAAAAAAAATGTTTGGGTGTATGTCTGGGGGTGAGTCGTACAGGTAATTCCGTAAAAGGATGTGGTGGAATGCTGAGTAAAATCCTTGGGATGCGGTAGATTCACGGGATCAAGGTTCACATATGTGTAATCCGTGAAGAGATTGGTCGGAAGAGGGGAGATGTGGGGTGCGTGCGCAACAGGAAGTGGTCAGAGGGTCAAGGCAGGAGGAGGGTTGTGTGTCTGTGTGTGCGGGGAGGTGGTCAGAGAGGCATAGCAGCAGTAAGGTAGAATGGTAAGTGAAGAAAGTCGGTGTGTCAGTGTGTGCGGAGGTGCGGTGGACAGGGGAGAGGATGGGTAGGTGTGAAAGTTGGAGTGAGGAGGGGGGGGGGTGTATTAGTAGAGGTGTTAGTGGGATGTGTGTGTGTTTGAGAAAGGGTGTGGGTGGAGCGGAGAGAGAAGGGTGTGGGGGACGATGGAAGGAGTGTAGTGTACTGGTGTGTGTGTGTGGTGAAGGGGGTGTTAGTGGGTGTTAGTATACTGGAGGTGGAGAAAGGGTTGAATGCGGGTGTGAGTGGGGGTCAGTGGTGGTAGGGTGTGTAGAGTGGGTGGTGTAAGAAGGTGTGTGTGTTCGTGTGCGTAGGGTTGGGTGGTGTAAGAGGGTGTGTGTGTTCGTGTGCGTAGGGTTGGGTGGTGTAAGAGGGTGTGTGTGTTCGTGTGCGTAGGGTTGGGGGGTATTAGTGATGTTAGTTGCGTGTAGAGTGGGTGGTGTAAGTGGGTGTGTGTGTTCGTGTGCTTGGGGTCAGGGGGTGTTAGTGATGTTAGTTGCGGGGTGGTGGGGTGAGGGTTAGTGGTGGTAGTAGGGTGTGTGTTTAGTGTGAGCGCGTGTATATATGTACCGGTGGGTGTGTGCGTGCGATAAGGAGGGGGGGAGAAGAAGGGAGGGATGCTAGTATGTTAGTTGGGGAAGGGTGGTCGGATGTGGGGTGGAGGTGTTAGTATTGTTAGTTGTGGGGTGGGCGGTGAAAAGGAGGGGTGTGTTAGTGGTGTTAGTGGGGGATATGTGTGGGGGGGGGGGGAGGGGGCGGTCGAAGGCTAAAGGAATAAGGGTGGGGAGTTCAGGCCGGGGGGAGTGTGGGACTGTAGAGTGAAGATGGTTCGTTGTTCGTGGGTGTTCCGTGGCATTAGAGTAGGCCACAGACTGTGAGGTGGTGTGCGGAATGTCCAGGGGCACCAAAGTGGCGGGCGATGGGGGAACTACCCCCGCGACGAATATCCCGGAGGTGCTCAGTAAATCTGACCGCCAGGCGACGTCCAGTCTGTCCGACGTATGTCGCGCTGCACTCCGTGCAGCTAAGTCCGTAGACTAGGTTGGAGGAGGTGCAGCGGAAGGCATGCCGGACGGAGAGAGAGTGGCCGTTGGGACCCTGGAAGGTGGTGGTGTTGGTGATGTGGGGACATGTGTTGCAGCGGGGCCTAGAACAGGGAAAGGAACCGGGGGGCGTAGGTTGGGGGGGAGCTGTGGGCGAGGAGGGGGGGAGATTGCGTGCGCGTTTGAAGGAGGGGAGTGGTGGGGCTGGGGAGATGTGGGAGGTGGAGGGATCGGACTGGAGGCGTCGAAAGAGGCGGAGGATGGTGCGGTGGAGGTGTATGGTGGAGGGGGTGGTAGGTGATGGGGAAGGGGAGACGGTGGGTGGGTGAGCGGTGGCGTGGGGTGAGGGTGGTGGAGCGTTGTCAGCACGGGCGCGGGTGAGAGCGGTGTGGACGAGAGAGGGGGTAACCTCTGCGGATGAAATTGCTGACTAGGGAAAGGGCCTGGGACTCAAAGTCAGCATCTCGGCTACAGAGGCGGCGGATCCTGATGAGTTGGGAGTAGGGAATAGAGTGTTTAGTGTGTGTGGGGTGGGAAGAGGTGAAGTCGAGGTAGGAGTGGGAGTCGGTGGGTTTGAAGAAGGCGGAGGTGACGCGGGAGTGGTGGGAGGGGTCGAAGGCGACGGAGATGTCTAAGAAGTGGACGTGGGTGGTGGAGATAGAGGTGGTGAAGTGGAGGGAGGGGTGGTAGGAGCAGAATAAGGAGAGAAAGGAGTCGAGCTGTTCTCGGGTGAGGGGCGTGGCTCCGATACAGTCGTCGATGTAACGACCGTACAGTTCGGGCGTGGGGCCGGTGTACTGGACAAAGATTTGGGCCTCAACATGGCCAACAAAAAGGTTGGCATAGTTTGGGCCCATTCTTGTACCCATGGCTACTCCCGTGACCTATATATATATATATAAGGAATTCGTTGCTACTAAGTATTTTATTTTGCTACGGGGTATTTATTTTGCAAGATACTATTTTCTCCCTTAGTTTGTAATTTCAGAGAAAGGTAAGAAATTCTTCATATTTGCATGTTTTGTATTTTGACTTTACAGTTTGAATTGTAGAATTGTCTATCCACTCAAAATATTACAACAGCTAACAGTGAAATATAGAATTTTAAAAAAAGTAGCTTCTTCGACTGGGATCAAACTTTGAGAACATTCACGTCTATTTTTCAAAAATATATAATTTGAAATAGTTTGCATTTGTTTTGGACTGAAACTTTTTTGTATTTAATTCGTACGAGTATTTTTTAAAGATTCTAACATAACTTGATTTGGCCCAGTAATCTACTGATATCAAAATCAATAGTATATTGAAAAATGGAAAAATAGGGTGGGTTCGTGATTTCGAGGAGCAAAAGGGGCGTTTGGCATAAATGGGTTGAGAACCTTTGTTCTAGACGGTATGAATTCTTTTCCTTGCTTGGTTGCTCCTTAGGACTTGAGCAACGGAGATTTATCTTAAAATTGCCTGAGTAACATATGTAGATTGAAGAATTATTCTCGTCATATTTACGATGTACATTTCATAGAGAACAGTCTTCTCAAGTATTTTGTCTCTACCCTTTGTTCACACACACACACACACACACACACACACACACACACACACACACACACACACACACACACACACACAAAAACAACTGCAACAGAAATAAGCAATTGATGGAACCTCTACCTGGTCATTTGATATGTTAGAAATATCAATCAAATCTCCATTAAATCACATTCTACTGTCATATAAATGGAAAAATGTAGTTCCTAAAATACAAAAAGACGGGTTGTCAAACTTAGAATACTTTAGACCACAGGTTTTCTCGACCAAGACTGACCTAGGGCTAAACAGCAACAACGAAACAACAATACGAAAGACAAATGTATATTATCTAAAAATATAATATAAAAGACCGATGGAACGCAAATGAGCATATTGTAAACTTAATGTAAACAGATATTACATAACATCATGCTAACTCTTGATTTTGAAGTAGACTAATTAATGCTGGCGGCAAAGAAGCATTTCAATGCATTAGTTAACATAATAAAAACAATTATCTGTAGGAAAACTCATTAAATATCTACTATTTATTATACATGAATGTGTAATAATAAACGTGTGCTTGCTTACATATCCTAATATACTCAGTTCTCAACACAAAAAAAATAACATATACAAAATGCATTATGGTATTTTGTTTTTAATGGGGCAATATTATAATAACTACATTTACTGCAACAATCACTAGAATGTAAGAAAGGAAACAATACAGGAAAGGAAAGGAGACACAGTATCCACTATAGTTTGGTTGTATATCAGAATAAGGTTGCACAGTTTCAGGAATGTGGATATTATAGCCATCGCTTTAGTAAGCTTCTAAAAGCTTGTCAATACAGCAACAAAACATAAAAAAAGAGCAAAGAAATAAGGGACGCAGAAATTGCAACGAAATACCCTTCACAGACATTGATAGGTGACTTTTGGTTCGATCCCACAGTGTAGTAACCCGTTAGATACTCGGGTTTTCAGTGGTAGACCAAAACATTCACCCTCAGTAACACAATAGCCTTGCGCTTGAGGACATTTATCATTCGAGCTAGAATTTCATTTGGCAATTATGTCCTTCATCTTACTAGTCTCCAGAACCCTTCCTTCCAGCCCCTAATATCTTGAAAATAGGATACATTGTTACTATTATTACAATTGTATATTGTAGACCACTCTATCCACACAAAAAGAGCGAGAGTGAGAGAGAGAACGAGAGATAGAGGGAGAGAGAGAGAGAGAGTGAGAGTGAGAGAGAGAAAGAGAGAGAGAACAGCAAAGTTGAGCTCGACAGAATTTAAACAGAGTGCAGAGAGCCGCAAGAAATACAACACAGTATTCTCTTCAACGATCTAATGACAACCAATTCACCACATCCACTGGACAATGTGATCCTTAACATATAAGAAGAAACTATGCCCATAGGTTTGTTTCATCAAAACAGCTAATCTACCACAGCAAAATTATGTATACTAAGATGTCACTAAAATAAGATATAGAAACTATATACAATGTTATCCCACTGATGCAGTTCCACGATTCTTTTGAAAGACAACAGCATTTGTCAAAAATATCAGACGTAACTACATAGAAATTACTATAGCCGGGCACTGAAACAAAGTGACACTCATGTCTGGCGGAAGGCAGGCGCTACCTAGCAACAAGCTTCTGTACTCTAGCTAACATTTTTCATCCCACGGTGTCAATGAAATCAATTTAATGTCTCTGTCAATGGTCAAGATATTTAACAATTTCTTAATTCGCATTCAACAATAAGTGGCTGCACATTAGAAAGAGATGGAGTGATGAAGAGACAGACCAGATAGATAGATAGAAGGAGGGGGGGGGGGGGGGGTAAATGGAAAGAAGGATAGATACGTTGATAGATAGATACACAGAGAGCTAGATCGGTGGAAGGATGGTTATATATATATATATATAGATTTTGAGTTTATGTTGGTTGTATACCAACACCTCAGTATGCAGGCTGGAGCACTCGACGAAGTGCGCAGGTTGGTTTGGTTACTCCGGAGTAGTATAAAATAAAGTTAAATAAAAGTCAAATGATTAAAATTTAGCTTCGTTTATTACTGCTATATATATTTCAGTGACAGCCATCTTTGGCTGTGACCTCTTCAGGCAGTTTGAATTCTATAGACTTCTGACTGAGGAATGCTTTCAGAACTGACCAAGGGGAAGTTTGACACTTTTTTTGTTATTTTGTTCCTTTAATACCTTGTCCCTTCTACTATTTTATCAATTTTTAAGCTAACTCCAACAATAACAACACTTAGAATGAGGAATATTCTAATAACTGACCAATGAGAGGAGAAGGGGACCTCTGACACTGAAATTCGTTTGTTTGAATTCATATGACTCCAGTTCCTCAGTGAATTAACAACCCAACAAGGAACTGGGCATATCAGAGTATTGACAATATTATACACCTAAACAACATATGTACTTGTCTATACCATACTAATTCAAACTGCCCGAAGAGGTCACAGCCAAAGATGGCTGTCACTGAAATATATATAGCAGTAATAAACGAAGCTAAATTTTAATCATTTGACTTTTATTTAACTTTATTTTATACTACTCCGGAGTAACCAAACCAACCTGCGCACTTAGTCGAGTGCTCCAGCCTGCATACTGAGGTGTTGGTATACAACCAACATAAACTCAAAATCTATCTAGCTCCCACACGGGTTGAGCGCTTCAAACAGTAGCGGACCTAAGTCACTATGGATAAACTGGCAACCTTAGCGTCACTGAAGGACATCCCCCTACCTGATAAACGAGAATACACCAGTGATCTCATCAAGAGTACGGACTCCCTCATCCGTAGGATGAGATGGAAGGCGTTCCACTTCGAAAGGGGAACGCAGAAAACTACCAACACAGAAAACATGGAGTACCTTTTTCGATCAAGGAGAAATCCCCCCCCCCCCACAACAGACTAATGGAGTAGTTTGAAAACGAGAGGATTAACATCATATCCAACCTCAAATTCTCCGGAAACCCAACCAGAAGTCAGGAGTACCTCAGACACCTGAGAAACCGGATTACAGTACTTACAGGGACAACTGGAATACTTGTCCATGCTGACAAAACAAACAACCTCTACAACATGAACACTGAACTGTACAATAAGCTAATCCTCAGGGAACTGAGGAAGTGCTACAAAAAAAACACCTGGATTTACCCTGGATGAGATCAATGCCACAGCTTACAGGATTATATCCAGAATCGGCATAGAGGACAGGACGGCCCCATATCAACCAAGGGAGCCGCGGATTACCCTTAAAGACCACAAGTCAAACTTTGAGTCCGACCTCCCTGTCAGACTAATAGCCCCCTCCAGATCTGACCTAGGGATCGTCAGTAAAAGAATACTGGATAGGATTTTGCCCAAGCTTCGGAAGAAAACCAAATTACAGCCATGGTCATGCACGAGAGAAGTAATAGAATGGTTCAAAATACTGCATGAGAAAAGTAGGACCAGCTTTATACAACTGGACATCGCAAGCTACTACTCCTCAATCTCACCCATAGTACTTAATAAGGTCCTATTTTTAGCGATGTCCAATACGGACCTAACCCGAGAGGAGGTGAGCATCATCCACGCCGCAAGAAAGACCTTAACCCGCTTCGATGGAGACCTTTGGACCAGGAGTGATTGGCCAAATAACTTTGACATCACGATGGGTTCCAGCGACTCAGCGCAGGTAACGGACCTGGTTGGGCTCTACCTGCTGAAGCAGATAAAAGATGAAATCCCCTGCCTGGGCGGCGGATTATATCGTGACGATGCTCTATTCACAGTACATGACCACAGCACCAATATGTTGGAGGGTATGAGGAGGCGTATTCGCCATTTCTTTAAGAACCAGGGGCTCAGCATAGAAATAGACCCAAATAGGAAGGTAGTTAACTTCCTAGACACCACCCTAAACCTGAACACCGAGCAATACTACCCCTACCACAAGCCCAACGAGAAACTCGTATATGTTAACGCCAAATCAAACCACCCTAGATCCATAACCAAGGCAGTGGTGAAGAGTGTCTCGGACAGGATCTCCAGCCTGTCCGCAAGTAAGGAAATATTCAACAACCACGCGGAATATTACAACGCAGCTCTAAAGAAGGCGGCACATGGACAAAATATAACATATAGTCCGAAAAGCCGGGAGGTGGATAGCCCAACAGACACCCACAACCGCGTTGCCAGAGGGGGGAGGGAGAACCCTAACAATACAGGCAGAGCAGAATCAAATAGGCACCATGTACCAGACACCACCACACGGGCGGTGGGGACTAGTGCGCTTGACCACGAGATGGAGCACAATATGAGTAGCAGTCTCAGGCGTGACGCTAACTACCCCAGGACGGACGAGCCCAACCGCAGGACACGTGGGGGGGGGGGGGGAACGGGCGACCACCCCACGATGGATCTCCCGGGGCGGACAACAACCACCCCACAAATCCGGCCCGCGAAGATAACAAAAAGTATAGAGCCCAAAAGGGAAGCAACAGTGCGGAAACCACCAGCAACCCAACAAATCTCCAACAAATCACGAAGCCCCCGACCCACACATATAGGTGGAGACACCGACAAATCACGTGGTACAACCCACCATACTCAGCGGCCCTAAAGAAAAGCTTGGCCCGATTATTCTTTGGAGCACTTGACAAATGCTTCCCGAGGGACCACAGATACCACAGGATCTTCAACAGACACACTGTGAAGCTTTCGTATTCCACCACGAGAAATTTGGCCCAACACATAGCTAGCATCAACAGAAGTAGGCTTAAAAACCACACACAACCAGAAGATGGCAATACAAACACTCAGCAGAACCATGTGAAAGGAGAGATGGGGGGACCCAGAGCCCACCCAAGAAACACAAACAGACCCAAGGACCCCCCACTGAGCATGGGGGAGGACCAACATGTAACACATAATGAAAACCCTAATCTAGGCAGGCAGAGGCCGACCACCCTCTGCAACTGCAGAAACCCCGAATCATGCCCCCTTGGTAATGAATGTCTCAAGAAGAACCTAGTGTACAGTTGTAGGGTTAAAACCCCCAACTCCGAACACCTCTACATAGGAGCCACATCAACGAGCTTTAAGGACCGCTGGTACAACCATCGCCATTCATTCAAGAAGGAGGCCAAAAGGAAAAGCACAGCTCTCTCCGACCTGATCTGGAAGCTTAAGCTGGACAGGACCCCGTACTCTCTGGCCTGGTACATAATCAGGAAAGTACCACCCGATAAAGGGGGATCTTGCATATGCAAACTATGCCTTAACGAGACCCTCGAGATACTAAGAGGTGGAAGCGGCCTGATAAACCTCAGAACCGACTTCTTCGGGACATGCAGACACCTTAGAGCCGGGACCTTTCTCAAGATATATGGACAGTAGCAACACAAGAAGATGTGAACTCCCCTCAAGCTATAGGGACTTCTACAGAACATGAAAACACCTCTCGGCCAGACCTCCCTCAAGCTATATGGGCAATAACAACACCCTAGGTTGTGAACTCCCCTCAAGCCACAGGGAACAACCCAGGCGGAGCAGACACCATGATAGCCTAGAGATAGAATCGGACACAGCCATAATAATTTGGCCAACATCTATAACACAAACACTTTTAATTTACCAGATTTCTGACTTTCAAGTTCCAATCTTAAATCTTGATTTCTCTTTATTAATTTGTTATTTGTTTTCTGCCCTCTTCACTGTATCACCTTATATTTATTTTAAGTTGAGATAGATTATAACACAATCACATTGAGTTTGAATATCTCACCTTAACATCTTGTCTCATACCAATCTATCCAACATATTCTGACCTTGAGATTGGTTATAGCACACACACACACACTTTATCCTACATTATTTCTCACTTCTCCATATACATTTTCATTACTTTTTCACCAATCTCTCATTTATTCTTTATTCTTTATTCTCTATTTATTTATTTATTTTTAAAATTATACAAATTATATTAATTATTTTATTATATTATTTATTTATTTTCTGTTTTCTTCATTTATTGCCTTATATTTCTTCATATACATGGAATAACCCCCCCCCCCCCACCACCACCACCACTACGATGGTGGCGGGAGGGATGAAGAAAAAACACAAACTGGATACTTCTAAATTGTTAGCAGCAGCAAGATATAAGCTGACCACTACACCAACAACAGTACCAAAATAATGGTGGAGGTCAAATGTACTGAACAATAGCAGGCAAAAACACTACAGGGAGCCTCACCCCAGAAAGAATTCTATAGACTTCTGACTGAGGAATGCTTTCAGAACTGACCAATGGGAAGTTTGACACTTTTTTTGTTATTTTGTTCCTTTAACACCTTGTCCCTTCTACTATTTTATCAATTTTTAAGCTAACTCCAACAATAACAACACTTAGAATGAGGAATGTTCTAATAACTGACCAATGAGAGGAGAAGGGGACCTTTGACACTGAAATTCGTTTGTTTGAATTCATATGACTCCAGTTCCTCAGTGAATTAACAACCCAACAAGGAACTGGGCATATCAGAGTATTGACAATATTATACACCTAAACAACATATGTACTTGTCTATACCATACTAATTCAAACTGCCTGAAGAGGTCACAGCCAAAGATGGGTGTCACTGAAATATATATAGCAGTAATAAACGAAGCTAAATTTTAATCATTTGACTTTTATTTAACTTTATATTATATATATATATATATATATATATATATATATATATATATATATATATATATATATATATATATATATATATATATATATATATAATAAGGAGTTTACGGACCCAGCATATTTATCAATGCCAGGACCGGTTGTATCTCAGCCATGGGCAATGTAAGATACATTCCCAGAGTGTGCATATAGTTATTCGCTTGAATACAACACACGTAAGACGGGTGCCTATAATAGTTCCAGGACTCGAGTTTCGGCCGCACTAATGCAGCAGTAAAGTGCACTGCACCATCCGGCTGCATATATTATGCAACAAAACACAATCGGCTTATGCGGCTTCATCAGCGGGTATCGCATAATCAATAACCAATCGATCGACATAATCCAAACACCAGCCCATGCCGGTCATGACTGTTTGTGACAACCGACACGGTAAAGCGATTAGCATCTGGAACCCGATACGACTCTAACTCTCGACTGGCCACCGATTTACAAATTTTACGCGGTGGCGCGAGACTAGAAAATCAATATTTTAGTTCCTGTCAGAAGTCTCAGCCAACGTGTCTCACACACAAATTATTAAGAGGTGAAAAGGTGGCTATTAGAAATAGCAGTCCACATCGATGTATAATAGAATGGTACCATTCCGCTCTGTCTCCAAGTCCCATGGCTAGAGGAAAGCGATGGTAACAAAGGTAGTGCCAAGAACCTTTAACGGACTTTAAATGCGATTATTCATTATAGAGCAATATAGTGGCGAGCTGAAATGTGTCAACCTCGTGCGTAGAGAACCAGTCTATTTCACAACTTAAAAAAATGAGAGATAAAATTAATAGCAGGAAAATATAGCGCATATAAATAAAACACACAATAAAAAAGTGAAAAATTGTTTAACCTACTCTCAATAGTCTGCTGGAAAAGGGTTCTGGTAATGAGAAGGATCATGAAAAAACAACAAAAAAAACACAATGAAGACAGAATGAAGGAAACAGAAGAGACACTAAAATAGACGATTAGGGGAGAAAAGAGAGAGAGAGAGAGAGAGAGAGAGAGAGAGAGAGAGAGAGA
>OZ024740.1:53414873-53452373 GCA_964016885.1 Eledone cirrhosa
GCTATAAAGAGAGTAACATTCAACTGACTTCTCCCAAATAGAAGAAACGTTGATGCACCATCACTATAGTAGCCGATGTGTTCAACAATATCGTTTCCAACTACTGGAACATGACGTATGGAAGGGTGTGCCACAGTTAATAAGACAGATGACGATTCGTGGCGTGTGTGGTAAGTAATACCTTCCAAACAACTCTAAAAGAACTTAAAGTAACTGCCTTGCAACACGTGGGAAAGAGAAGGAAATGCGTGTATAAGACAGTAAACCAGTGGCTTGGGTGGGATGAGCCGCTAGAAATGGCAACCCAAAACCACTCAAATTAAGGTGCTCAACAAAACAGAGAGAGAAGACCATTGTTAGGAGCAATATATCAAAATGAAGTAACGGAGTCAGAAACTCGCGTTAGTCCCTGTAATTCATGAGCTCAAAGGAAAAAGAACCCCGGGCTCTTCAAATATAATATAGAGAAGAAGACACACGAGAGAGAGAGAGAGTGTATTTATCAAGTTACAGGGAATACCATTAGCGTATGGAACCTATTAACTAAGAAAGGTGACACACGCTGATGAACATGGGTGAGTTCAATCCAAACATTAATTTTCTGGTGAAACAATCTCTCTGAGTTTGTACATGTGTGATATATAGTTATAGAGGTGGGTAAATTCATTCTAATTTATATTTTTAATTATAATGTATCTACCTCACCTTTTTTAGTTAATAGGTTCCATACGGTAGTGGTTTTCCCTGTAACTTGATAAACACGCTCTCTGTCTAGTGTGTTTTCTTCTCTATATTATATTTGAAGAGACCGGGTTTCTTTTCCTTTGAGCTCATAAATTACAGGGACTAACGCGAGTATATATGATGCGAGAAAAAACCCACAAACCCTCCATCTTAATTCTACTTTTGAAAAGCATAAGAACTGTGAAACCGGTAAAGGAAATAAATAAATATTGTCAAAAAGACTCCAGTTGCATTTTCGATTTCTTTTCCTTATACTTTCACTCGTGTAGGACATTTCGTTTTTTTCATTACCTCCCCCCCCCCATTTTCTTATACACACACACACACACACACACACACACACACACACACACACACACACACACACACACATACACATATATATATATATATATATAAATGGACAACAGAAGGCCGGACTGGAAGATATGCATTAACATTTTAATTCCGTGATATCACTATACATATTTCAATGGTCCAGCTAAATCCTCCAATTATGATGTAAGACAGGACCATCTCATCAGGTGACATCGTCAGAATTACATAACATGTTTACGTTGAACCAAGGCTTAGCGTGGAATATTGAGAAAACAGAATAACGAATGGAAAAGTGAAAATTCGACCCGGACAGAAAAAAATGTTGCATTGTGAAAAGACAGCCCTTTCTGCCTCACTCTTTGCTCTCTCTCTTTCTCTCTTCCCCCTCTCTCTCTATATATACGTGTGTGTATTTAAATATATAAAGTATATACATATGTGTGATATGTGATATATATATATATATATATATATATATATATATATATATATATATATATATATATATCACATATCACACATATGTATATACTTTTTATATTTAAATACACACATATATATACATAAGGAAAGTATATAGTTTCAGACGTTCAACAATCTGGCAGGAAGGTATACGTTGCTGACGATAGCTAATAAGCTTGAAACTAGTACAGCGTTCCTTTGTCAATGTTGAACAAACGAGCGACAGTGGTTGCTAGACACTACGGCTTAATACGGGATGTTTGTTTACAAACACACCGAGCATTGTAATAAATGTTCGGTGAATCCATACATACATATATGTATGTGTGCATGTATGTATATATATATATACATACTACTGTACGTCTGTATACATATATGTATGTACGTGTGCATACTTATATTTAAGTAACAGCTGTACTAAGAGTGGGAAATGAAATTTCGTTTCATTATATATATATATATATATATATATATATATATATAATATAGACATAGAATATTCGAAAATATTCTGTATGTTTATAATAAACATTTTGAAGACCTAATCGCTATAGAATAGAATACGTCACGTATTACAATTAGATTCTCGATAAAAGCAAGGGAAGTAATCTACGCGTTTCATTCTCGTTAGAAATCATCAGGACTACATATCCAGTGCTTTTATCGAGAATGACACAGCTAGAGACTTATAGAATACTTAGCTGTGTACAGGAACTGGTTTGAAAGAGCGGTTGCCGGTCCGGCAGAAATTAGAAATTGGAATAAATGCTCTGAAATAGCGATATATATGTGAATATAGACATAGAATATTCGAAAATATTCTGTATGTTTATAATAAACATTTTGAAGACCTAATCGCTATAGAATAGAATACGTCACGTATTACAATTAGATTCTCGATAAAAGCAAGGGAAGTAATCTACGCGTTTCATTCTCGTTAGAAATCATCAGGACTACATATCCAGTGCTTTTATCGAGAATGACACAGCTAGAGACTTATAGAATACTTAGCTGTGTACAGGAACTGGTTTGAAAGAGCGGTTGCCGGTCCGGCAGAAATTAGAAATTGGGATAAATGCTCTGAAATAGCGATATATATGTGAATATAGACATAGAATATTCGAAAATATTCTGTATGTTTATAATAAACATTTTGAAGACCTAATCGCTATAGAATAGAATACGTCACGTATTACAATTAGATTCTCGATAAAAGCAAGGGAAGTAATCTACGCGTTTCATTCTCGTTAGAAATCATCAGGACTACATATCCAGTGCTTTTATCGAGAATGACACAGCTAGAGACTTATAGAATACTTAGCTGTGTACAGGAACTGGTTTGAAAGAGCGGTTGCCGGTCCGGCAGAAATTAGAAATTGGAATAAATGCTCTGAAATAGCGATATATATGTGAATATAGACATAGAATATTCGAAAATATTCTGTATGTTTATAATAAACATTTTGAAGACCTAATCGCTATAGAATAGAATACGTCACGTATTACAATTAGATTCTCGATAAAAGCAAGGGAAGTAATCTACGCGTTTCATTCTCGTTAGAAATCATCAGGACTACATATCCAGTGCTTTTATCGAGAATGACACAGCTAGAGACTTATAGAATACTTAGCTGTGTACAGGAACTGGTTTGAAAGAGCGGTTGCCGGTCCGGCAGAAATTAGAAATTGGAATAAATGCTCTGAAATAGCGATATATATGTGAATATAGACATAGAATATTCGAAAATATTCTGTATGTTTATAATAAACATTTTGAAGACCTAATCGCTATAGAATAGAATACGTCACGTATTACAATTAGATTCTCGATAATACGTGACGTATTCTATTCTATAGCGATTAGGTCTTCAAAATGTTTATTATAAACATACAGAATATTTTCGAATATTCTATGTCTATATTCACATATATATCGCTATTTCAGAGCATTTATTCCAATTTCTAATTTCTGCCGGACCGGCAACCGCTCTTTCAAACCAGTTCCTGTACACAGCTAAGTATTCTATAAGTCTCTAGCTGTGTCATTCTCGATAAAAGCACTGGATATGTAGTCCTGATGATTTCTAACGAGAATGAAACGCGTAGATTACTTCCCTTGCTTTTATCGAGAATCTAATTGTAATACGTGACGTATTCTATTCTATAGCGATTAGGTCTTCAAAATGTTTATTATAAACATACAGAATATTTTCGAATATTCTATGTCTATATTCACATATATATCGCTATTTCAGAGCATTTATTCCAATTTCTAATTTCTGCCGGACCGGCAACCGCTCTTTCAAACCAGTTCCTGTACACAGCTAAGTATTCTATAAGTCTCTAGCTGTGTCATTCTCGATAAAAGCACTGGATATGTAGTCCTGATGATTTCTAACGAGAATGAAACGCGTAGATTACTTCCCTTGCTTTTATCGAGAATCTAATTGTAATACGTGACGTATTCTATTCTATAGCGATTAGGTCTTCAAAATGTTTATTATAAACATACAGAATATTTTCGAATATTCTATGTCTATATTCACATATATATCGCTATTTCAGAGCATTTATTCCAATTTCTAATTTCTGCCGGACCGGCAACCGCTCTTTCAAACCAGTTCCTGTACACAGCTAAGTATTCTATAAGTCTCTAGCTGTGTCATTCTCGATAAAAGCACTGGATATGTAGTCCTGATGATTTCTAACGAGAATGAAACGCGTAGATTACTTCCCTTGCTTTTATCGAGAATCTAATTGTAATACGTGACGTATTCTATTCTATAGCGATTAGGTCTTCAAAATGTTTATTATAAACATACAGAATATTTTCGAATATTCTATGTCTATATTCACATATATATCGCTATTTCAGAGCATTTATTCCAATTTCTAATTTCTGCCGGACCGGCAACCGCTCTTTCAAACCAGTTCCTGTACACAGCTAAGTATTCTATAAGTCTCTAGCTGTGTCATTCTCGATAAAAGCACTGGATATGTAGTCCTGATGATTTCTAACGAGAATGAAACGCGTAGATTACTTCCCTTGCTTTTATCGAGAATCTAATTGTAATACGTGACGTATTCTATTCTATAGCGATTAGGTCTTCAAAATGTTTATTATAAACATACAGAATATTTTCGAATATTCTATGTCTATATTCACATATATATCGCTATTTCAGAGCATTTATTCCAATTTCTAATTTCTGCCGGACCGGCAACCGCTCTTTCAAACCAGTTCCTGTACACAGCTAAGTATTCTATAAGTCTCTAGCTGTGTCATTCTCGATAAAAGCACTGGATATGTAGTCCTGATGATTTCTAACGAGAATGAAAGGCGTAGATTACTTCCCTTGCTTTTATCGAGAATCTAATTGTAATACGTGACGTATTCTATTCTATAGCGATTAGGTCTTCAAAATGTTTATTATAAACATACAGAATATTTTCGAATATTCTATGTCTATATTCACATATATATCGCTATTTCAGAGCATTTATTCCAATTTCTAATTTCTGCCGGACCGGCAACCGCTCTTTCAAACCAGTTCCTGTACACAGCTAAGTATTCTATAAGTCTCTAGCTGTGTCATTCTCGATAAAAGCACTGGATATGTAGTCCTGATGATTTCTAACGAGAATGAAACGCGTAGATTACTTCCCTTGCTTTTATCGAGAATCTAATTGTAATACGTGACGTATTCTATTCTATAGCGATTAGGTCTTCAAAATGTTTATTATAAACATACAGAATATTTTCGAATATTCTATGTCTATATTCACATATATATCGCTATTTCAGAGCATTTATTCCAATTTCTAATTTCTGCCGGACCGGCAACCGCTCTTTCAAACCAGTTCCTGTACACAGCTAAGTATTCTATAAGTCTCTAGCTGTGTCATTCTCGATAAAAGCACTGGATATGTAGTCCTGATGATTTCTAACGAGAATGAAACGCGTAGATTACTTCCCTTGCTTTTATCGAGAATCTAATTGTAATACGTGACGTATTCTATTCTATAGCGATTAGGTCTTCAAAATGTTTATTATAAACATACAGAATATTTTCGAATATTCTATGTCTATATTCACATATATATCGCTATTTCAGAGCATTTATTCCAATTTCTAATTTCTGCCGGACCGGCAACCGCTCTTTCAAACCAGTTCCTGTACACAGCTAAGTATTCTATAAGTCTCTAGCTGTGTCATTCTCGATAAAAGCACTGGATATGTAGTCCTGATGATTTCTAACGAGAATGAAACGCGTAGATTACTTCCCTTGCTTTTATCGAGAATCTAATTGTAATACGTGACGTATTCTATTCTATAGCGATTAGGTCTTCAAAATGTTTATTATAAACATACAGAATATTTTCGAATATTCTATGTCTATATTCACATATATATCGCTATTTCAGAGCATTTATTCCAATTTCTAATTTCTGCCGGACCGGCAACCGCTCTTTCAAACCAGTTCCTGTACACAGCTAAGTATTCTATAAGTCTCTAGCTGTGTCATTCTCGATAAAAGCACTGGATATGTAGTCCTGATGATTTCTAACGAGAATGAAACGCGTAGATTACTTCCCTTGCTTTTATCGAGAATCTAATTGTAATACGTGACGTATTCTATTCTATAGCGATTAGGTCTTCAAAATGTTTATTATAAACATACAGAATATTTTCGAATATTCTATGTCTATATTCACATATATATCGCTATTTCAGAGCATTTATTCCAATTTCTAATTTCTGCCGGACCGGCAACCGCTCTTCCAAACCAGTTCCTGTACACAGCTAAGTATTCTATAAGTCTCTAGCTGTGTCATTCTCGATAAAAGCACTGGATATGTAGTCCTGATGATTTCTAACGAGAATGAAACGCGTAGATTACTTCCCTTGCTTTTATCGAGAATCTAATTGTAATACGTGACGTATTCTATTCTATAGCGATTAGGTCTTCAAAATGTTTATTATAAACATACAGAATATTTTCGAATATTCTATGTCTATATTCACATATATATCGCTATTTCAGAGCATTTATTCCAATTTCTAATTTCTGCCGGACCGGCAACCGCTCTTTCAAACCAGTTCCTGTACACAGCTAAGTATTCTATAAGTCTCTAGCTGTGTCATTCTCGATAAAAGCACTGGATATGTAGTCCTGATGATTTCTAACGAGAATGAAACGCGTAGATTACTTCCCTTGCTTTTATCGAGAATCTAATTGTAATACGTGACGTATTCTATTCTATAGCGATTAGGTCTTCAAAATGTTTATTATAAACATACAGAATATTTTCGAATATTCTATGTCTATATTCACATATATATCGCTATTTCAGAGCATTTATTCCAATTTCTAATTTCTGCCGGACCGGCAACCGCTCTTTCAAACCAGTTCCTGTACACAGCTAAGTATTCTATAAGTCTCTAGCTGTGTCATTCTCGATAAAAGCACTGGATATGTAGTCCTGATGATTTCTAACGAGAATGAAACGCGTAGATTACTTCCCTTGCTTTTATCGAGAATCTAATTGTAATACGTGACGTATTCTATTCTATAGCGATTAGGTCTTCAAAATGTTTATTATAAACATACAGAATATTTTCGAATATTCTATGTCTATATTCACATATATATCGCTATTTCATAGCATTTATTCCAATTTCTAATTTCTGCCGGACCGGCAACCGCTCTTTCAAACCAGTTCCTGTACACAGCTAAGTATTCTATAAGTCTCTAGCTGTGTCATTCTCGATAAAAGCACTGGATATGTAGTCCTGATGATTTCTAACGAGAATGAAACGCGTAGATTACTTCCCTTGCTTTTATCGAGAATCTAATTGTAATACGTGACGTATTCTATTCTATAGCGATTAGGTCTTCAAAATGTTTATTATAAACATACAGAATATTTTCGAATATTCTATGTCTATATTCACATATATATCGCTATTTCAGAGCATTTATTCCAATTTCTAATTTCTGCCGGACCGGCAACCGCTCTTTCAAACCAGTTCCTGTACACAGCTAAGTATTCTATAAGTCTCTAGCTGTGTCATTCTCGATAAAAGCACTGGATATGTAGTCCTGATGATTTCTAACGAGAATGAAACGCGTAGATTACTTCCCTTGCTTTTATCGAGAATCTAATTGTAATACGTGACGTATTCTATTCTATAGCGATTAGGTCTTCAAAATGTTTATTATAAACATACAGAATATTTTCGAATATTCTATGTCTATATTCACATATATATCGCTATTTCAGAGCATTTATTCCAATATATATATATATATATATATATATATATATATGTATATATATATGTATATATGTATATATGTATATATATATATAAATATATATATGTATATATATATATATATATATATGTATATATATATATATATATATGTATATATATATATATATATATATTAAAATAACAGATTAAAGTTTAAGGCAAAGAATCGCTGCTTTCACCCTTAACGGGATCTTCTGAAACTATCAAAGTCAATCTGTAAACGCAGAAGTGGATATTTCAAAAAACGTTGCAGCCGGAGGAAGACAGGAAGACGATACTTTGGTTCGTGGAAACGTTCCCTGGCAAAGAAAGGGAATAAACGAATATAATACGTCATTAATAGGAGCGGAGAAAAACAATTACCCGCAAAGACAGAACCAGGTTTATGGTATAAAAGAGGTCGTAGACTAATGTTCTCTTAGGTGGTTCATAGAGACGTTCTCTGGCAATGAACGAAAAAAAAAACGAAGATAATACGTCATATGTGGACCGTGGAGAAAAATTGCACGCAAAGACAAAACCACGTGAATGGTATAGCAGAAGTCGTAGACTAAAATTCTAATTAGGAGACCGAATGAATCTCCGCTACAGAGTTAAGAACAAAGTAAATAATACAAAGTAAATAATACTTTGACTTTGTTAGTTTCAGAAGATCCCGTTAAGGGTGAAAGCAGCGATTCTTTGCTAAACTTTAATCTGTTATTTTAATAAATATTTGCTCTACGGTTCTTATATATTTGATATATATTTATCATTATCGAGCCCTCTTTGGATTTTAGTGTTCAAATTTATTATTATTATTATTATTATAAAATATATATATATATATATATATATATATATATATATATATATATATATATATATATATATATATATATAGCGCATGGCTTAGCGGCTAGAGCATTGGGCTTGCAATCGAAACGCTGTGAGTTCATTTCTCGAACCGGGTGATGTGTTGTTTCCTTGAGCAAGACACTTGCTTCACATTGCTCCGGTTTACTCACCTCTAGGAATGAGATGATAGGATGGGATCCCTACCATTAAATTACCTCCCCCCCCCCCCACACACATATATATATATATATATATATATATATATATATATATATATATAACGAAGGAAGAGTGGTAAGGAACCAGGTGGACCATAACGCACCAGAGTACTCAATACTTAGCGTAGTAGAGTGGGTAATAGGAAAATATTCAAGACCCCGTTGGCAGAACTCAAGCCCTTTCGACGGCTATTTCTGTACGAAAAGGGGTCTTGAACATTTTCCTATATATATATACAATACATACATATATACATACATGCATTGATATACATCTCAAGGGCACCTAACCTCGTGGCGGTATGCATACATTCAGGCATATTCTCTTGACAATACTTTTGTGTGTGTAATTTTTCAAAACCTACGCAATACATCCTCGCTAAATAGTAAGGAAATATTGTAAACAGGAAATGCTTCTCTGCATATATATTGCTACGAGGTTATATACACACACATATGTTTATATATATATGTGTGTGTGTGTGTGTGTGTGTGTGTGTGTGTGTGTGTGTGTGTGTCAAGCGTTAACCTAATATATCCCTTCCATATACTGTCCGATTGTGTTGTTATTTCTGTTGCATATATATATGTATATACGTATATATATATATATATATATATATATATATATATATATATATATATATATATATATATATATATATATAGAGAGAGAGAGAGAGAGAGAGAGAGAGAGAGAGAACCTCGTAGCAATATATATATATATATATACAAGTGTTTCCTGTTTACACTATGTTTGTGTCCTTTTGTGTGGATGTATTGTCTGATGAATTACACTACTCCCGAAACCAGAAGATTGCGAGTTCCCGCCTCCTTGTGGTCACAGAAGGCATTTTCTTAACAATGATGGTGTTCTAGCATGGCCTCAGCCACTTGGCTGGGACAGGTAAAAGAGAATAGGCATACATACAAACACACACATACATACATGCATATCTATATCTATCTATCAGGAAGGACGAGAATAAGGGGGATGACATAGGCAACTTCCGGCCCATAACTCTGCTAAACACAGAGTTACAGATTTTGGCCAAGGTGTTGGCAAAGAGGCTGTCGCTTGTCGTCGAAAACCTGGTGGGAGAAGCGCAGACATGCACAAACCCGACCAGGTCCATACACGTCAACCTCCACCTCATGCGATACATCATAGAGCGGGTAGGGTGTAAACCCGGCTTCGGTGGGGCCCTGATCAACTTGGATCAGTCTAAGGCTTTCGATAGGGTTGACCATCGTTACCTGGATGCGGTGCTCGAGGCGGCAGGCTCCGGACCCGTGTTCAGGGGCTGGATTGCTGCAATGCATAACAGCAACATCTGCTCAAGGGTTAAGCTGAACGGCTACTTCTCGAAGCCGCTCCATATCCCGCGATCCATTCGACAGGGATGCCCTCTCTCCTCCCTTCTGTACGTACTGACTCTCGAGCCACTACAGCGGAAGTTGGAGCTTTTGTAGGGCATCCCTCTGGAACCCGGACTGCGGAAAGCAGCGTCGGCCTACGCCGACGACGTGACAGTAATGGTGTCGAGCGCCTCGCAAATCGAGGAGGTCGGCACCTTACTGAAGGAATAAGAAAGGTTCACAGGAGTGAAGCTGAACCGGTAAAAGTCCATCGGTTTGCAACTCGAATCGTGGAGAGGCAAACCGATGCCTTCCGATGGCGTCGTCGGACGCTGGACGGAAGGACCAGTAAAGCTGCTCGGGGTCTGGTTTGTTCCGGACCTCCAGGTGGAGAAGAACTGGAACGAGGTGTCGGCCAAGGTGTTTGCACTCACCCAGAAGTGGGCCGAGTGCAAACTATCATTGAAAGGTCGAGCGGAGGTGGCGGACACTTTTATAGCGTCCCTCATCTATAACCGCTCGACCGTCGTGCCTTGTCCAGCCAAAACGCTCGCCAAAATGGAGCGCGCGCTCTTCCAATTCCTTTGGAGGAGGCGGGATCCTTTGGTGAGAAGATCCATCTGCTGCCAACGCCATTCCAACGGAGGGCTGGGGATGCCGTGGCTGACGATGCGCAAACACGCGCTCAGGCTTCGGCATCTCTGCGTATTTCTCACCGGACAACCGGTGTGGGCCCCGTTCGTGAGGCGAGCCTTCCCACGACTCGTCTCGCTGACAGAGCTGCAGTTTTGGGTCAAGCAAAGACCGAGGAAAATGGGCGACTGGCACATCGAATGTGCTCAGGCGCTCACAGCCCTCTGGCAGGCGGACCCGGCGATCAGTGGAGACTCCACTTCGACATTCTATAGAGGGTTGATCCGCAGCAAGTGCGACGACGTGCTCGGTGAAACTCTGGGCGTAGAGGAAGACGAACTGGCCAGTCTGTTCGGTAGGACCTTCCGCCCGGGACCGATGGACAACTTCCAAAAGTCCCTGGCCTGGCAGTGCTACCGAGGAGCTCTATCAGTTCTCGACAAGCTCTACAGACATGGGCGCCCGGAAAGGGACCCTGCAAAAAAGATCTGTCCGAGGTGCGTACGACACGAAGAAACCGTCGCGCACGCATTCATACACTGCCCGGGCGTCACCGACCTGTGGGGCGATGTGGTACTACTATTGTCGCGGGTGGGACCAATCCAGTTGACCACCGAGTCCATTGTCATGATCAAACTGCCACCCTCCTTCAAAAACGAAGGAGAGGCGGTTTTCCTTCGTGTGATAGCTATGGCGAAAGAGGATGTATGGTGGACAAGGTTGAAAGGGTTGAGGTCAGACACCTTTCTCTCCGGCCAACAACTGATTCTTTTTTTCAAATACCACTTTGGAAGAAGAATCAGGATGGAGAGAGAGGTGCTGTACCCCAGTAAGTTTTATGAAAGGTGGGTGAAAGTGGCGAGAATGGCCTGAGTGAATGGGCCTTCTCTCTATACCAGCCTGTAGGTTGAGAAAAAAGAGGAGGAGAGGAGAGGAGAGGAGTACAAACTCTTCGTACTCCTGGAGATGAGGGTTGCACATTTTTTTTTCGGGGGTATGTGTTATCCA
This sequence comes from Eledone cirrhosa, assembly GCA_964016885.1. Classification (NCBI taxonomy): domain Eukaryota; kingdom Metazoa; phylum Mollusca; class Cephalopoda; order Octopoda; family Eledonidae; genus Eledone; species Eledone cirrhosa. The sequence continues at coordinate 53,426,778 of OZ024740.1, forward strand.
TATGTAATGTCTCCCCCTATTAGGGAAAATCGATTAATTTTTAAATTGCATTTGTGATAATATTTTACACGTTTTTATTGTATGTAAACTTCCCCCTTTGTATTTGTCCCCTTCTTTTGTGCCCCTGTGGCTAATAAAGAAACATATCTATATATTTATTAAAATAGCAAATTAAAGTTTAAGCAAAGAATCGCTGCTTTCACCCTTAATGGGATCTTCTGAAAGAGTTTCAGAAGATCCCGTTAAGGGTGAAAGCAGTGATTCTTTGCTTAAACTTTAATGTGTTATTTTAATAAATATTTGCTCTAGGGTTCTTATATGTTTGATATATATTTATCCTTATCGAGCTCTCTTTGGATTTTAGTCTTCGCATTTATTATTATTACTATATATATAGGGCGTTGGATTGGCAGTGTCGGTAGAGGGTCGGACGCCATGCTTTGACGCACAGAGGTACAGCCCTTGCCATTCTGAGTTCAAATCCCTCTGAGGTTAACTTTGCATTTCATCCTTACGGGGTCGATAAAATAAAGTACTGGGTAATTGCTGGCCTTGTGCCAAAAGTATAAACAATTACTATATATATATATGTACGTATGCACACACAAACACAAATGTTTATATATATCTGTATGTATGCATGTATGCCAGTTACGTAGTGGATAAATCATTTTCGTCAAAATGTTCGTCAGACTCTTTGGGACAGGCTTACTGTCACAGTTTCACTGATCCACGGTGGCCACGTGAATGACCAGATGAAAATAATTGAAACAAAGTAAAATTGTTATTGTTCATAACAGTTCTTTTAGTTTTCTCTTGGTTTTAAAAGAAGATAGATCTTTCACGAAGTGATTACTTAAACTTCAATATCCCGTCTCAGACCAAGACAGATGTCAAATAACTTCGATAAAAAAAAACAACAAAATAAATGTTTTCGATTCTTCAATTGGTTCAGTTCTTTGCACGAAAGAAAATTAAGATATCTCTATATTTCCCTATTCTTTCTTTCCTTTTGTTTCTCTTTTTTTTTTATTATTGCCGCCATTATAGTTGTCATTATTGAAACCATGCTTTGCAGCATAGAGTTTCGTCCCTTAACGGTCTGAGTTCAAATCTTGCCGAGGTTAACTTTGCCTTTCATCCTTACGGGGTCGATGATAAAATAAAGCACCAGTAACGTACTGGGGTCGATTTAATCGACTTTCCCCTCCCCCCAAATTACTGGCCGTGTGCTTATAGTAGAAATCATTATTATTATTATTATCGAGGTTGACTTTGCCTTTCATCCTTACGGGGTCGATAAAATAAAGTACCAGTAATGCACTGGGTAATTGCTGGCCTTGTGCCTAAAGTAGAAACAATTATTATTATTGTTACTCTAAATAATATCACGTTTATACAGTTTCTATCATAAATAACTTTTTATCAGCAAACAGATTTTGGTATAATAGGAGCTTCATTTCTTATTGTTGCTTTTCTTTTTAAGAGTGTGATTTGAAGGAGATTTGGTTACCATTTTTAGCCAGTCGAACGATCATATAAAGGCTCCTTTCTTGACTTGAGTAAAGAAATGTTGAATACATTGTAGCAAGGAAAGATATTTTGCCTTCTATGAATTTGTCAATGGAAGATATATTATTTAAAGCTGAATATTTTGTATTTATAAAGAATATGGGCATTATGAAATATTTTATATAATTATGACTTGAAAGGTAAATTCTTTTTACACGCGAATTTCATCCGTTTTCCGATTTAATCACCTTGTTTAAGATTAACGTCACTTGAGGGATGTACTTGAAGCATGCGGTCTCGAACTGATTCCTTAAATAGATGATGATATTGATAACAACATAAATGTAAGTAGCTTACAAAAGTATCTTTTTCATTTTGTTCAAGGAAAACTTCTTACAATTTTGTGTACGGGTTTTGGAGGCCCTAAAATGGCTTATTTTCTTTTTCATGAAAAGAGATATTTCCTTCTCATATTTTTATTCATATGACTGAACTAGTACATTAAACAAAAATTATTTAACGAAGTACATTTCTGGAAAAGTTTAATTTCCATGGGTATATTTGGTATTCATTCTTTCTCTGGGGTCGTAAGAGTGTTTGGGTGGTTAAAAAGTTTACTTTGCATATTTGAGAAATCGGGTTTATTTCCATTTTGTTAGTTCTTGGACAAGTGCCTTTTACTATAACTTTAGGTTGGCCTAAGCCTGTGAATGAAATTGTTTTGGCGGAAACAGTGTAAACACCATCAAATAAATGGTACTTGTAATTCGAAGGTACAACCTTCTGACATATTGTTTCACGGTGATTCAACCACTCACACGCTAATTCAACGAGTAAGTACGTTCGAGGTTTCTAGTAGAACATACAGAGGAGGGAGGGGGAGTTTGATGGTCTAGTGAGAGAGTGTGAGGTATGTAGTGGTTTATAGAGAGGGGTGAGAGTTTATTGGTCTAGTGAGGGAGGGAGAGTTAAGAAAGTGAGCGAGTGTGAGGTATGTAGTGGAATATATGGAGGGGGAGAGTATGCACATCATCTAAATCGACGGAGGATCCGTCACTCTTTTCTCAGAAAGAAAAAAAGTATTATTGATATGGTGCAAATGATAGATCCAAATCGTTCTCCGATAATAAATATTTACATGACACGTTTTGAGAATCTTCGGAGATATTTTGAATATTTTTGGATCCCACCAAAAAGTTAACACTCTGATTTCAGAATGGAAATTGTCTAGTATTTTCAACTAAATGTTGGAATATATAACCAAGCTGATCAGTCACTAATTTAACAGTTTCTCTCATTTAGGCATGCACAACATGTTTGTCAACATGATTTCGTAAAATTATGTTGACATAGTTACAATGACATGGCCAGTACAAACATTCGAAGCAGGGATAAGTGCTCGACGTATTGAAGCTTTCTTCATGTTTTACATTTCTTATTGACACGCATGTATTTCAATATCGATGTATTTAACTCTTTTTCATTCACATTACTCTATATTTACTATTTCACGTTGTTCCAGTTTACTCAGCTGTAGAAATCAGATGATAGGATTGCGGTCCCTATTATTAAATCACCCAAGACACTTCCAACGCGATATACCTTGGAGGAGGCCAGCTAAACCTGCATAGGTGTGAGCTGTCAAGGTGGAAGGGATATTTACTATTGTATTGTCACAGTAAACACATCATCTCCCATAATTATCCCATATAATATCAAATCTACGAGATGTTGATGTTATTTATTTTGAGAACAGTACCTTAACATCAGTATGAGAAGCTGGTTATGGCCAGTTTGAACAGAAAAAAGTGAGAGAATTCTAGAAAACAAAGTAAATGTTTTCATCCTGGAATCGAAACCACGAACATCGACTCGTTAGGAGCTTACCTATATCAGTTTGTTCTGAAGTATTCACACAACACTGACAATTAAAAAAAAAATATATATCAATAACATTAACAACATTTACAGTTGTATACGACATGTCGGATGTCCCCAGGAGTGATAATTCTCCTACTGCCCGAACCGTATTTTGCGTTGGTCAGCTACCTTCATGGCTGAATAAATCCAATTATAACTCTACTTCACCCCTACGACCTCTAACACCTTTTCTTTTTTCCCCTCCCTTCTTCATTCTGTACATCATTTTCTTCACCATCTTTTTTTTCTCTTTATATTTACATTTTAATCGTTAGGCATCTTGTTTAAGGTTAAAGTCACAACCGGGTCATAGTCGAAGCCTCAGGTCTCGAACTCAGTCCTTATTAAATAGACGATGATATTGACAACAACATACTAATGTATCAACCATCGTAGCTTTCAATAGGATCTTAAACCATGCAACATACAGCTGTGCACCTTAATAGGGACTTGGGGCTATATGAGGTACCTAACATTTATTTTATTATATGCTATTTATATTTAAAACATCTGTGTCTTCTTACATTCACTACTACTCTACTACTATTTACTCTCTTACACAAGTTCAAACCCTCTCTCTCCCCCTCTCTCTCCCTATATATATATATATATATATATATATATATATATATATATATATATATATGTGTGTGTGTGTGTGTGTGTGTGTGTGTGTGTGCACGTATGTGTGTTTATACAGATATATGCATGTATATATATATATATACATGCATATATCTGTTTAAACACACACACACACACATATATATATATAAATACACACACACATATATATATATATATATATATATGTGTGTGTATATATGTATATATGTATATATATATATCTATATATATATATGGATAGATATATAAATGTGTGTGTATATATATAAATGTACATGTTTTCACACACACACACACACACACACACACACACACATATATTTCTCTCTTCCTTTCTCTCTCCCTTTTTTACTTTCTGTTTCTATCTTTCTTTCTGTCACAATTTTCTTTTCTTTGTTCGGAGGTTTTCTAGATCCGCACTACTCTAGCCACTAGCCACTAGCCACCACCATCGTCATTGTCATTGTCACCAGTATAGACAATAATAGCGATGCAAAATATAGGCTAAGTGATTAAATATATTCTTTCACGCATGAACATTCATATATTACTGGGTCATCGAAACTTTTCATTTCTAAGGGCTCGAGAAATTTAATACCACACATATACACTATAAACACAAGCACACAGACACACACATACACTCACATACACCCTCCCCCCCACACACAATTATATATATATATTATATACATTATGAAGAGAGAAGGAACATTTAGATATAATTAGTAATAAAATGTATCATACCTAAACTGCTCCTAGATTCCTCGACTACGTAGTTTCGTGGCATAAACAAAAACAGTACATCATAAAGATATAGAGCCTTTGCGAGGTCTGCCGACTTATCAAGAGGATACCTCATTTTATAGCTTCAAGAACGCGTCTACACGACGTGAGAAAGAATCCCAAAAGGCGGAGGGGGAGATAGTCACGCGATATAACGGTCGAGAAACAGAGCTAAGCCTCCTATAACCTCGAAGAAAATACCACGGAGGCGGGGGGGGGGGGGGGGTATTTATATCGAATATATATATATTTAACGAAGGATGAAATAAGAAATTGTTATAGGTATATGTGGATATTAGAAATGATTATAACAAGAATAATAGTTGAAATAACAATAATAATAAGAATAAATGTGTTTACTTCACGTGAATCAATCAAAAAGCACATAAAAACAGTTACCAAGAGTTGTTGATTGTGTTGTTGTTGTTGATGTGAAAACAGCGAGCAAACAGATAATGTTGTTGTTATTTGGAGTCCGTGGTTGTAATTGTGAGACCGTAGTGAGCAATAGAGAGTAATGGTTTGTATACCTCCGAATAGTCTGTAATTGGTTGTAAACCACTGTGGCTTGTACATGGTCTGTAGTAGTAGGGCTCAAATCTCTCTGTGTGTATCTGTAGACCTCATAGTGTCTGTGATAAGGCTGGTCGGCTCCTTGATGTACAGATTCAACTTATTTTTGCCATCTGAGCTAACTGAATCCACCTGCCTCCCGGTTCTGGAATAACACCTTAACCACTAAGCCACATGTAAGTAGGTAAATATGTCTGTCTGTATGTTCTTCAGGTTTTATAATTTCACAAAGTTTTACCAATAGAGAGAGAGTCGGTTTCTAACATAGACACAAGACTCTCTCATTGGAATTTACACAACATCAACTAGGTAGATATGTATGTATGTATGCATGTGTAGATATGGATGTTATTGTATGTGTGGATGTGTATGTTTTGAGTTGTATGTGTGCATGTGTATATACTTTGCATCTGTATATGTGTATATGCAGTTATTAGATGCAACATTTTTGGAATGTTTTACATATTTTTACTGTTACATTAATGGATTGTACTTGTAATTTCCTAACTAGTTGTGTTCTTTCTGTTCCTGTGAACCCAAGCTTCTCAAGATTTGTATTGAGGCAGTTACTAACATACCCCACTGCCCCAATAATCACAGGCATAAATCTGAAGGTGTAATCAGGGTGGAGTATCTGCAGATTTCTCATCAGTTCTGCATAAATATTCTCCTTTTCACTAATCTTTGATATATTGGCATCTGCTGGGCTGCTAATTTCCACTACTGTGCATGCTTTCTTCTCCCTGTCCCATATCAGAATTTTGGTCTGTTATGCCTGCATTTTATTGGGGTTTTTACTGGAACATTCCACCAGTACTCTTTCATATTATGTACATGGATGTCTTCCACATTGCTGTAGCTTTTAATGTGTTTATTATCGGGGCTATCTTTTTTACGAACTGCATTGTATAGAGTTTTGGCACTATATCATGCCTCATAGGTAGATAGTACCGCGATGACATCTTTGGACAGCTGCTGATGACATGGGTGATATCTTCGTTGTTAGTTCTGCAGAGTCTGCACTTGTTATCACATCTAGGTGTTTCGCCTGTATCCCTATCTCTTTTGTGAATCAGGTATTTCGTGTTAATCTCCTGTTCCTGGATTGCAAAAGCGTATCCTTCAAAGTGGGAGCCAATATAGCGGTTGTTGGTCCAAGATAGACTACTTTCCTTATCTATATTACTCTCACTCTGGAGCTTCCTGGCAACATATCCATGCATGATGTTTTGCTGATAAGTATGCAGTTTTTCATCCATGGATTCACTGCGATAGTGCTGAGCGACTTCCCTGGGTGTGAGTTTTTGATTATCACACAGGGAATATCTCTCGAGGAGTTTCTTCCCAACTCTCATGATCTTATCTGTTTCATGCAGATAGACTTGCTCGAGAAACGGGCTCCTACGCTTCGAGGTTCGTAGATGTTGTCGGAGAGATATGATGCGACATTCAAATATTGTCTGGACTGATGTTAGGCCTCTGCCTCCCTGCTTACGTTTCAAGTAAAGGCGGTTTATGTATGTATGTATGTATGTATGTATGTATGTATGTATGTATGTATGTATGTATGTATGTATGTATGTATGTATGCATGTATGTATGCAACTTCTCTACGGTGAATTGTGTGAAGGAAAGTGACCCCACCCACACAAAAAAAAAAAGAAATGCGGTACCGGGATTGTATCAGGGGCACCTTGGTTTGTTTTGGAATTTCATCTGATGTATGGGAGAAAATGGGTGAGGAGCGTGTGAAGTGTAGATGTTGAAACTCGTCGAAGAAAACACCTAACACTGAAAAGGAAGGTGAGGAAAAGAGTCTGTTCTGAACTGCCTGATGTTGAGCAACATCTAGTTTGCCAGCACTGTTGTAGAGTCTGCCTGAGTAGAGCTGGTTTCATTAGACATGAACAAAGTCATATCAGTAGACCTCAATGTAGATTATCTGAAAAGATGTAGGGAATGTGACAAGGAATGTGCAAGCATGGGAGGTCTTAAAAGACATGAGAACACAGTCAGAACCAAGCATTGGGACGTCGCAGAGTAGCCTACAGTTGCCATGTGTGTGCCACATGTGTGGTTGGTTTGAGGAGTCACATTCGTGCCTCATATTTTTGATCATGTTATCAGGCGATGGCAATGCTTGAACACGAGTTTGTGACGTTCATGTATGTATGTATGTATGTATGTATGTATGTATGTATGTATGTATGTATGTATGTATGTATGTATGTATGTATGTATGTATGTATGTACAACCTGTCTCATGGTCGGGTCGTTGGCGACTAAACTGGCAACCCCACCAAGGTTTCTTGGTGAGGAGGGTGACTTTGGACATCCTGCAGGACTAAAAACAAAACCTGTCAAAGGGCAAAGGAGCTCTTAAGAGTCAATGGCCATCCAAAATCACCGGGAGAGATGACCCCTTAGCCTTTGTCAAGGCAGAATTTTAGGAGAAGGAAAACTCTGATATAACACCTGCAACCCTGATGGTATCCAATGATGTTGACTTGTTCTTTTTGGTAAATATCATCTTGGTTAAGAGAGTGGGACTGGCTTTGTGCAGTGCCTTTGCTCACTATAAAAGCTTAACGGCACAGGCATTGCTTTATATCTGGAGATCTCTCTGCACTTGTCGTCACATGGTACCATGGGCCTAGCACTATGTGTCAATAATTGTCACAAGTGTAGTGTTTGTACCAGAGTTTTCAAGTCACTGGCTGGACTAAAAAGTCACACTCGTTTAGCGCATCAGTAGGGGTTCTCCTACATGGATATAAAGTAGTGGCCGTACTCGAAAACGAGTTGGCAGCCACCATGTATGTATGTATGTATGTATGTATGTATGTATGTATGTATGTATGTATGTATGTATGTATGTATGTATGTATGTATGTATGTATGTATGTATATTCTTCTGGTTTTATAATTTCACAAATTTTTGCCAATAGAGAAAGAGCCGTTTCTAATATAGACACAAGACTCTCTCACTGGAATTTAAACAACATCAACTAGGTAGATATTCATGCATGTGTGTGCAGGTATGGATGTTTTTGTATGTGTGGATGTGTAGTTTTGAGTTGTAAGTGTGCATGTGCATATGCTTTGTATCTATACAAGTGTATATGAAGTTATTAGATGCAGAATTATTTGAATGTTTTACATATTTTTTCTGTTCCAATAATGCATTGTACTTGTAATTTCCTAACTAGTTGTGTTCTTTCTGTTCCTTTGAAGCCTAGCTTCTCAAGAATTGTATTGAGGCAGTTGTTAACATATCCCAGTGCCCCAATAATCACAGGCCTAAACCTGAATGTATAGTCAGGGTGGATTTCTGCACATTTTCCACTAGTTCTGCATAGATATTCTCCTTTTCGCTATTCTTTGATAGTATATTGGCATCTGTCGGACAGTTAACTTCCACTATTGAGCATGCCTTCTTTTCCCTGTCCCATATCATTATATCTGGTCTGTCATGCCTGCATTTTATTGGGGTTTTTACTGGAACATTCCAACAGTACTCTTTCATATTATGTATGTCTTCCACATTGCGATAGCTTTTCTACGGATATGTATGTATGTGTGTATGTGTCAGGTCGCTCTCGAGTGTTACTGGTAACATGTAACCCAGTACAACCTGTCTCATGGTCGAGTCGTCAGCGAGTAAACCCGCAACCCCACCAAGCTTGCTTGGTGAGGAGGGTGATATTTGGACACCCTGCAGGATGAAATACAAGACCCAACAAAGGGCGGATGAACTCAACAGAACCAAGGGCCATCCACCTGGAAGTGAAATGCCCCCAGTTGTTGTCACAATACCTTTCTAAGAGCGAAACTCTAAAAAAAACAAAACCTGCGTCTTCGGAAACATCCAATGATGTTGATCAGTTCTATTTTTAGGGTAATGTTTGCGCTGCTCAGAGAGTGGGATTTGTTGAGTGCAAATTTAAAAAAAACCTTCAAAGCACAGGCATTACTTGTTCAGGATCCTTTATAGGTTCATGTGGCTGACCATAGCCTAAAAGTGCACCATTTTCCATAACCTGACAATCGAATGCAATACTCTTAGCAGAGTTTGCAGCCATGTTTGCATGTCAGGTCGCTCTCGAGTGCTACTGGCAACATTTAACCCAGTACAACCTGTCTCATGGTAGGGGCGTCGGCGACTAAACCGGCAACCCCACCAAGCTAGCATGGGGAGGAGCGTGATATTTGAGCACCCTGCGGGATGAAATACAAGACCCGGAAAAGGGCGGAGGAACTCAGCAGAGTCAACGACCATCCAAATAGTATTCTTTTGTTGATTTTTTTCCACCTGGGAGTGAAAGGCTCCCAGTTGTTGTCACAACACCTTTCTAGGATAGGCAGACTCTGAAAAAAAAACTGCAGCTTCGGAAGCATTAGTGTTTTCAATGCTCAGAGAGTGGGATTGGTCGAGTGCAAGGCTTTTCCCCACTTTAAAACCTTCAAAGCACGCACAGGCATTACCTGTTCTGGGTCTGTAGCAGGTCTGTGTGGCTGGCGGTAACATAAAAGTGCACCAAACTCTATAATCTGACAAGCGATTGTAGTACTCTTAGCAGAGTTTGTAGCCATCATATATACATACATATATATATACACACACACACACACACACACACACACACACACACACACACACACACACACACACACACACACACACACACACACACACACACACACACACACACACACATATATATATATACACATATATATATATATATAAATTTCAAATGTGTGTATGTGTCAACGCAAATGAACATAATATTTGTTTCTACTTTTGGCACAAGGCCAGCAATTACTCAGTACATTATTGGAACTTTATTTTATCGACCCCGTAAGGATGAAAGGCAAAGTTAATGTCGGCGGGATTTGACCTCAGCTCGTAAAGGGACGTAACTATGCTGGAAAGCAAATGAACATAATAGTTGTTTCTACTTTAGGCACAAGGCCAGCAAATACCCAGTGGGGTACCTTACTGGTACTTTATTTTATCGACCCCGTAAGGATGAAAGGCAAAGTCAACCTCGAATAATAATAGTTGTTCACAATAAATAGTAGTTGAGAAAAGTACTCCCTGGAGACGAAATATATTCGACTTTAGACTGACAAAACAATTTGCGTACTTGGTGAGGTTCAACTGATAATTTCCTTCGAGGTAGCCTAGAGACCCTCCATTGTTCGAAGCACGTCTAGAATATTTCTTCCAGGATAGCTCACAGATCTGCCATCGCAGTGTGCATCACATCGTATAACCTCTTACATGGTAAGTCTTTCAATAGCATCTTCATTTTTGAGACTAACCAGAAGCCAGACGTTGCCGTGTTTTCATAGTATAGAGTCTGGCGAATGGGAGAAATAATTGTCTTTGCCAAGAAAAATTGTATCAGCTCTAATCATTGAGTCTGGGCTTTGTCATGATACAGCTGCGAGTTTTGTGAAGCCCATAGGTCCGGTCTCCTGCACCAAATTACATTACGAGAATTTTCTGAGAGAACTCTTTTCTAACTGTTTGCTCTTCTGGTGTGTATTAGGGTTGCACAACGCACTGTAGTTAAATAAACTAGCTATTAATTTTGTATCTCACCTGACGTGCCTGTGTGTGCTTTGTTTGGATGCTTCCATTGTGAGGACTGAGCATTGGCTTCTACGTTTTAAGCGTACGCCCATATCGCATCTCCAATTATCGTGGTATTCAAGAACTCGGTATTCTTATTGATAGTATAGGGCTTGCAAATATGCCCAGGCGGCGTAGATGTACTTTGTTTATCAATGTATCTGAAAGGTGTAGTATGATTAAAATAGTATTATTTTAGTTTGCACTAAAGCGTACCTATCTAAAGTTTCCGTTCGGTTTATTTATGTGATTCTATTGAGATAACGTCAGCTACATCCACGATCCAGTCAACATCGCAAGCTCTGTTTAGTGAGGATGCTGGAATATTTCATTTGACTAGCTTACGGGTGATAAAAGTGTTCGTGTTGAAAGAGGAGTTCCAGGTAAACGCAATCCAGTTTGTATTGAGGATCTTCCTAAAACGATGTTTGAAAAAAAGGGTTTGTTTAAGGTGAATAATTGCTTAGTTATATTAGATTTAATATTAAAAGAGGACTGGGAGCGAAACTATATGATATTTACGAAAGGCATTGTCTTTGAGCGATGTGAATAAGTAGTATATAGCCTCTTATGTTTGATGCCATTGTAAGCTAAAGCGCCTGTATTGTTTGGAGAAAACTATATATTGTTTGAAAAAAAACAAGGGTGAAATCCTTGTACTTATATTGGTAACTAGATTTCTAAAGAATATGAATGGATAAAAGGAGTTTTTAGGTTAAATGTTCATTGAGATACATGAAGATTTATATGTGTCTGTTCCTAATTTAATGTAACATCTGAGAAGTCAAAAATGTTAACATTCGTGGTGACGGTCATTTAACTATATATATATATAGCTCCATTATTATCATATTTACATATATATATATATATGTGTGTGTGTGTGTGTGTGTGTGTGTGTGTGTGTGTGAGTGTGTGTGTGTGTGTGTGTGTGTGCGCGTGCGTGCGTGCGTGCGTGCGTGTGGGTGTGTGCGTGTGTAATTGTTTGTAGCACTAAGACTGCGATTAAACATACTGGTGTTGTACAGTATATGAAAACATGTTTATTGACAATAAACATATGGGTAGCTTTGCTTTCAAGAAAAATATTTTTCGCAACGAAAACATGTCTTCTATTTTTCCTCGTGAGCATGTCACAGTTTTGTAAGCACAATCTGGAATGCCAGACAACGCTGTTTCAAGCTTTGTTGATATTACTGGGTACTAACATGGAAATGAACTAGAGTCTATACAGAATTTTGTACTATCAACATTTGCTTGAGATGCTCATTTGCATATAGTGCAAACGAGGCAGAGACACTAAGATATCGTTTAAGCATAATAGAGGTGCATAAGAAAACATATGCTATATGTTCATATAAAATAAACACATGGGAACACTCGTTATAAAAAATATATATATTTTTGTAAAGAAAAAGTTAAGGGAGAAAGACTGTCTGACAAACTAGACAGATCTATAGAATAGTTTTAGCTTTAATAGCAACACGAACTTGAAACTAAGTTATATATCAGAACTTACTGAAATGAATAAAGAACTTGAAAATCTTTCATGTCTAAGATTATTATGGGAATCCGAGATTTGTCTGTATTAATGTATGGGGTTTGTGCCTATGCATCTTCTCAATCACACACTATTTCTCCCGCTTTCCTGCTCTCACACTCACTCTTATCTGTATATATATATATATATATATGTGTGTGTGTGTGTGTGTGTGTGTGTGTGTGTGTGTGTGTGTGTGTGTGTGTGTGTGTGTGTGTGTGTGTGCGTGTGTTAAATACACATCTGTACATATACTCTACTTAACACACGGAAACACAAACACACATGCATATATACACTTGTAAACACACACACACACACACACACACATATATATATATATCTATATATATATATATAAAGTCATATCTTTGAGTATATGTTATGTTACTTGTTGAATTTCGTAGATTCCAACGCTTCTCTCAGATTGATAGAGGCAAGTTAAAAGATTAAAGTTCGCAAGTCGTTTGAAGTGGGAACGGTTTAGCCTTTGTACTTTATTTTAGCGATACATTAAAAGGAATGTAATCATGAAAGTAATAAATGTTAGCATTACATTTACCTGATATCCCCGCTCCGCATCGATTTTTTTTATTCTTTCGGTACAACTTTAAACTACCACACCCCAAATGCCCCCCGGAGGTGGGGTGGAGGATTGACATCCGAATAGTTCATGTATTGCAACCAGTATAGATTTTTTACTTCTTAAAAGACGATGTTTCTTTACTTCATTTCTTGTTATATTTCTATACCTTCTCTTATTATTTCTCTCATTCTCTCTTTACATCTTTCTCTTTCTATCTTTCTTTCCTTCGGTCTTCCTTTCCTTCCTTCATCCTTTACTATGATTTTTCTGTTTGCTTTTTTATTTCTTTATTTTTCCATTCTCACATTCGTTATCTTATGCATATTTCGTTTTATATCACGTTACTCTTGTAAAGTTGTTGGTTTTTGTGTTGTTGTTTAGCTCAATATCGATTTTCTCAATGTTTTCCGTATTTAATTGCATATTGTCGAATGTGCCCTCCTCTCTCTCAAGAATGATTTGATGAGAATTTAATAGCTCTTTCTTCTAGCATATCGATCAATCACATAGATCCTCCCTCGTTGTGTTCATGTCGGATGTAGGTAGTTGATAATACAAGTACCGTATATACTCGCGTATACGTCGCCCCGGTAGATAGGTCGCATACCACTTTTCATTTAACAAATAGGCTATTTGCCATTGACTATTTTAAAAATGACTTATGAAAGGACAGGGTCCATAACTTTTTTTTTCAGAATCATGCAAGTTTGTAGGATAAACCTCATCAGTCTGGTCACATGGCCGGAATGCTTCACATGAAATGAACTCCACTGAACTCACACAAGAGGCAAGTGATGTTCATAAAGCGGATGAAGAATTAAGGCTTATTATTGTCGCTCTGATATAATTAATATCCCGAATCAACGCTTCCTATGGTTCATCAAATTATCAAGATCCAGGTTTATTTTCTCATATCAGAACAAATCATGGAACAGTCAATTGTTTAGTTGTTGTTGTTGTTTTGTTATCTACTTCTTAATACAAATCGAATAGAGGAACAATCAAAGGCGTTCCAGGCCGCGAGTATCCAGTGTTACACTATTCAATGAGTTACCATTTTTAACGAAGGTAATGAATAATTTAAGGGTGTTTAATTGCTATTTCTAGCAAATCGAGCGACCACATAGAGGATATCCGTTGATTGATTGTTTGGAACATTGTGTAAGAAGGTGCGTTAAATTTCGAAGGCAACATAATACAATATATAACATAATATAATTGTTTCTACTTTTGGCACAAGGCCAGCAATTATCACGGTGTATTACTGGTACTTTATTTTACCCACTCCGTAAGAATGAAAGGCAAAGTTAACCTCCTCGGGATTTGAACTCAGACCATAAAGGGCCGTAACTCTATGTGTCAAAGCATGGCGCCCGACCCTCTATCGATACTGCCAATCCACCTATTAATCGATATTCAGGTTTTCTGAATGATGTTTATGACTGGTCTCTTTTGAATATTGTATTTTCTATAATAAACATATAGTCAGAGGAAGAATGAGAGTGAAACTGCGTGTGAAAATGAAATACACGGAAGGAGATAAGTAGAGAGAAAAGGCGAGAGAAAGAGAGATAGAGAGAAAGGGAGAGATGAAGATGTACACACACATAAATATATCTACTCAGACATATGTGAACACAAAAAAAATATGTAATTATATATAGTTATATTTTATACATTTGTAAAAACAAATTTGAGAAGTCTATCTTCTGCTGATATCTCCCCTTCTCTCTCTCACACACACTCTCACCGTGTATATATATATATATATATATATATATATATATATATATATATATATATATATATATATATATATATATATATATATATATATTTATATATATTTTATATATATATATACATATTATATATATTTTATATATATATATACATATTATATATATATATATATATATATATATATATATATATATATATATATATATATATATATATATTTATATATATTTTATATATATATATACATACATACAGGTATATATATTCGAATAGTTGCAATAAATGTACTCAAGGCCAGGTTGTAATGTACAACCGAGCTAGGGAATAAGTTTCCCAACCAAGAAGGCCGCATCAGAGTTTGAACTTAAATGCAGAGAACATCAGATGGTCTATGCCTGTAATTGAATTAACCATACTTTATCACAGTGGCTCGATAATTCTGCCTAATAATCAGGTTAATACTAAAAGTGTCTACAGAATACTCAATACTAAACCACATATTCAATTTAAACAGAACATTTTGGTTTATGATATAACTAGAAAATATTATCGTCGAATTCACCAGATAATCAAAGTATCTTATTTATATAGCATACATGATCTTGTTACGTTAGTTAATCTGCTATTGTAAAAAATTCCATGATTTCTGATGTTTTAGTGTGAAGTATAGCGGAATAAACCACTGACAGATTTTGACTAGCAATTTAACGACCCCCCAGAGAATTAAATGAGAAAGTCAAGTCTAAAATTACTAATAATGACAATGATAATAATAATTGTTTCTACTTTTGGCACAAGGCCAGCAAATACTCAGTACATTATTGGTACTTTATTTTATCGATCCCGTAAGGCAAAGTTAACCTCGACGGGATTTGAACTCAGACCGTAAGGGACGTAACTATGCTAGAAAGCATGGCGTCCAACCCTCTACCGATACTGCCAATTCATCGCCCTCTTGTTTTAAATAATAATAACAACAAGGGTTTCTATTTTAGGCTCAAGGCCAGCAATTGATGAAATTTTCATTATGGAATAAAATCGAAGAAATAATCGAAATGTTTAATTTAATGTTTCTATTTTAGGCAGACATTTGTGAAGAATGGAAAGTCCTCTATATTATTCCCAGTGCTAGTATTTTATTTACCGATTGAATCACATCGACAAAATTGAATCACAAAAAGAAAAAAAGGTATTGTGTTAAGCTGTAAATGACATTAACTGTGAAACAAAATTGAGGTCGAGAGAAATCTTTATCATATGGAAACAAGTTCGAATGTTACACTTTCAAAAACATTAACTCTAGATAGAAATCAAAGGCTATCAATATTTTCAACCAAACGAAACAGACTCTTCTTCTTTGCCCACTTATTCCAGCAATTCTTTCCTGAGACATTCTAACCACATACCCATAGTATCGGAGCTATGATATCTCAATTCGCAGAAGTAGCAACTGTAGCTGGAGTCACTCTCTGATCTCCGAGTTACGCATTTTATCAAGTAATGTTACTCCAAACACTTCGGAGGAATCCCATTTCGGCCGCTTGTATTTTTGATCGTATTCTTTCGGTCATTACTCAAGATTCATGACCATTGGCAGGAAAACCGAATTGAAGACAGCGAATTTGGCTTTTACGCCTAGCTCCCTTCTTCTGATTACTGAATACTGAAACTAGCTCATTACTGCACCAGCTTTTGCAATTCTTGCACTTAATTCAGCCTCCTGCCATCCATCACTCGTGAACATTGAAATTCTCTACCTGCTTCAGTGGAATGCCATTCACATGTAGAGTGCACTACGCAGGCTTTCTCGAGGGCAAGAAACAAACTCTAGCTTTAAAAATCTTCATTAGGAATGAAATCGATTAGAGAGTCGAAATCGTTAACAAAGTGAAACCATTTTATAAAGACTTATAAATTTATACATCTAAATATATGTAAGAACATTTTTAAATCAGGTATTTTTTCCGGGAGAAAATACTTTGTTGTACTTAGTCACGGATATATATGCCTTAATATCGTCGGAATCAACGTTGTCTTCCATTCATTATCTGTTAATGAAATAAGTCACAGACTTGATATAGCCGACAATACCACCCGCTGAAGTTTATGGCGCTATACATTTCTGTGTTAGAAATTATATTAATTCTTTCTAAAAAAATAATTAGTTCTTCATAAAGTATCAGTAGGTTTGCTATTTTTCAAAATTGTTATGATAGACACACACGATTTAATCATTTTCATGCAGTATAATGTGATTCCTTGCTTCAGTGAAATGAAATAAGTGCATAAAGAAGGATATGGTAGTCATGCTTTTCTCAAGTACGTTAATAACATAAATGGGGATAGTTGGCTGGAATGAAGAACTAAAACCAATTCGTGATGTTAGCTTTCCGGAAGCTTAGAAATGCTCTCCATCGCTTTCTCCAAGTTCTTATATAATCTATCGGTTTTGTTGTGACTAAGCACGAAATACGATATCTTTGTGAAAATTTGAAGTGACATTATTTCTATTCTCAAGAGTGAAGAGAAATGGCTCTAAAGAAAGCTAGAAATATCGCTGTCATTTCGGAACAAAGATCTTATCTTTTATTACGTAGTTTTCCCCGTTTTTCCTTCTAAAAAGTTGGTGTGTAATATAGTGTATATTTTATTAAGAATAGAGTACATTAAAATAATCTTCTGATAAAGGATAAAAGAACTGAATGAAATTTGAAAAAAAAGTTTGCAGTCGCGATCGATCATTTTGAATCTGTTGTCTGCATATGTACCCTCCAACTCTATATTAACAATGCATATTTTAACATTCTATTTTTGAAACAATAGTTTTACGTACATTTCTCAGTAATTTATTTCAACTACATTTCTTCTTTGTCATATTAGATTCCTGGTTTCTGCATAATTCGTAGGTGGAAGCAACTGTCATAACAAATGCTGATCTTTAGCATTCGCAGTTTCTAAAAAGAAAAAAATTTATTTCAGTCTATTGTTTGCTTAATTAGTAATTAAATCAAATAATTATGAAAGAAAATCGTCCATTTTTTGGGGTTTTCCATTTTAAATAGCATGTAGAAAGGCAATGTTTCCATTAATGTTTATATATATGTTGGTCTTACAAACTTAGATGATAAAAAATAATCACGATTGGCGTATTTTTCTTTCCTATTTCAATGCAAACTTTTATCATGCATAGTAGTAAATAAAGAATTCTGAACTGGTTAATTCTATTGAAAATATATTATGGAAAGTTATTGTAAATCTCACTATTATTTTTACTTTGAATATGACGTTATGATTCTTTTCTTAATCTTCGTCTTTCTCACATACATCCTTTTAACATTGGTTCATTGTATTGTCTACAGACTGATGTCAGATGTTTGGAATTATTGTATTGATTTAGTAGTGAAATTATGAATGATTTAGTAGTGAAATTTTGAAGACCTTACGCTATTGTTTTAAAGTAGTGACTATGTCACTTACTTCATTTTTCAATAAACAAAGGGAGATAAGCTGACAGATCTCTGTTTCATACTGTTGGTATTCCTCAGAGCTTAGCTGAAGGTCTTCAAAATGCTTTTAATTAAGCATACAGTGTATTACTAAATACACTATATATATATTCATATATACATCGCTACTCAGAGCACCAATTCTAATTTTCAATATTTGCTGGACCGGCATCCGCTCTGTATAATCAGTTCCTGATTATTACTGGAATTCTATAAGAATCCAACATTCATAATTTTCAACAGACAAGGGGAGTGCTAATCTCTGAGGAATACCAACAGTATGAAACAGAGATCTGTAAGCTTATCTCCCTTTGTTTGTTGAAAAGAGAAGTAAGTGACATAGTCACTACTTTAAAACAATAGCGTAAGGTCTTCAAAATGCTTTTATTTAAGCATACAATGTATTACCAAATACACTATATATACATTCATAGATATATATATCGCTATTTCAGAGCACCAATTCTAATTTTCATATATATATATATGTATATATTAATAATAATAAATTTCAAGACTAAAATCCAAAGAGGGCTCGATAAGGATAAATATATATCAAATATATAAGAACCGTAGAACAAATATTTATTAAAATAACAGATTAAAGTTTAAGCAAAGAATCGCTGCTTTCACCCTTAACGGGATCTTCTGAAACTAAGTTAGTTTCAGAAGATCCCGTTAAGGGTGAAAGCAGCGATTCTTTGCTTAAACTTTAGTCTGTTATTTTAATAAATATATATATGTATATATATATGTATATATATATATATATATGTATATATATATATATATATATATATATATATATATATATATATATATATATATATATATATATACATACATACATATATATAAATATATATATATATATATATATCATTCGCATGTGTATGTACACAGCTACATTCCTCAATCTTTGCATATGCGTGTTGCTATTTCACGTTTCCTACCCCGTGCAATGCCGGGTTCTGTTGCTAGTATATATATATATATAATTGGTGTGGGATGCTTAAAGCATATGTGGTAGACCGTTTGAGAACTCGATGGTCTTACAGGGCAGAGTATAATATCACATAAGAAACGGAGAATCAGTGTTGCGACGAATAAAATTTATTAGACATATTACAATCGTTTCTCTGGCGACCAGCTCGAGGCACGATCGATGCAATGATCGAACCTGACTCTGAAATCACAAGCTCCTCGTTCCAAATTTGGAAACTCTGCTCCGGAGAAGTGTGTGTGTCTGTGTGTGTATGTGTATAATGTATGTGTAAATATATATATATATATATATATTTATATATATATATATATATATATATATATATGTATATATATAATATATATATATATAATATATATATATATAATATATATATATATATATATATAAATGAAGTATTTCCGTAGGAAGGTAAAGGAAAAGAGAGTGCTCTATGTAGGCTACAGAGCTTTTTAGTTATGTAATAAACAACATAAGATCATTAATTCATTTACCAATGGTTTCTTGAAGAGCTTGACACATATGTCTGTCTTCATTCAGCAGAATAAATTTATTAAATTTATTCTGATGAGTGAAGACAGACATATGTGTCAAACTCTTCAAGAAACTATTGGTAAATGAATTAATTATGTTATATTGTTTATTACATAACTATATATATATATATATATATATATATATATATATATATATATATATATATATATACTAGCAGCAAGACTCGGAGTTGCACGGGTAGCAACACGCATATGCAAAGATTGAGGAACGTAGCTGTGTACCTTTGAATTCCTTTATTCTCGAGGAATGATTGTTCATCTGCTGGAAACGTAGCATACCAGCAGGCCCGAATCGTGAAACATCTGCATGCATGTGCAAAATCTGAAGAAAATCAACTGGGTACTCTTTAAGCGTACTAAATCTTAGGGTATGATTCTTCTTCCATTTGGGGAAAATTGGTTAGGTACTTTTCGAGTTTTATAGATTCGCACCCAGTCATCCGGACAGACATCATCAGTTATGTCCATGTGCAAAAAAAGGGGTTACCGCGGAATTAGCACAACCGCTGTTCGGCAACTTGCGTAGGGCGTTCATACTGTGCTGTAGATGCAACAAAAGGCGTCTTAGTAGAAGTAGCACAGACGTGAGTTTTACGGTGTCCATAAGACGCCAACGTTCACAGGGCCCGGATTTGCGCGTGATGAATAATGAAGCCCCAACAGGGCTCCAACAAAAATTTTAAGGTCCTCCTCATTTCCTCAATCCCCCGAAAATGGTCCCGCGTAAAAGTAAGTAAGCGTTGTGTTCTCTGTTAAATAAACCAAATTTGTAACGAAATATTATACGCTACATACGATGTTTAAGGAACGTTTATATTGAAAATGAAAATAGCATGTAATGCCCAATGCTAATTCGTAAATTTCCTAGAAACCATTAATGGAATCGGAAATTATTTTTGTTCACAGTAATGCGAGGGGACTTACTAATGTGTGCTGCAAATTTCGAGGAAATCGGCTGGATTATCTTTGATTACCTCAAAAAAGCCTAAAAATGCCTAAAAAATGCGGTTTTTCGCCTAATGCGAAAAAGATTAATAGGGTAAAAAAGATTAATATTCTTTTAGCCCATTGCACTTCAAGAAATATAAGTAACGCATGTGTAAAGTTTGAAAAAACATCGGTCGGGTATTTCTTGAGTTTTAGGGATTTACACAGACAGACATCCTCTGTTTTATATATATAAAGTTGAGTGAATGCATATATATATATATATATATATATATATATATATATATATATATATATATATATATATGTGTGAGAAAAACCACAGACCCTCCAGCTCAACTCTACTTTTGAAAAGCAGAAGAACTGCGAAACCGGTAAAGGAACCAAATAAATATATATATATATATTTTTAAAATAAGACTCTAGTTACATTTTCGATTTCATCTTTTTTTCTTTATACTTTCACTCGTGTAGGACACCTCGGTTATTTTTCATTTTGTAAAAATACCTCACTTTCTAATATATATATATATATATATATATATACATATACAGGAAGCTCCAACCGTTAAGGTTGTCTTTTTTCCGGGTATGTCAATATTTATTTATAAAACAAATCTGTATTTTATATGATGAAAGTGCACCATAATTTGCCTTGGTTGCTCTTGAAATATAATAAAATAAATATGGTTTTATAAATATAGTTTCCATTTATTTATCATTTTGTATAGAATATTATATTAATAAAAGGAATTCCAACTTTGTCTGATTTACTCGTTTTATTTACAATCCTTTAAAATTAAAATGATATTATAATGAAATAGTATGGTAGAATATTAAATGTTAAGTGTTAATTGAACAAGTACTTTCATGCTTTCGCAATCTTCAGGTTCATATTCTGTGGTGACAGTCAAGTTTGCAATTTTCCACTGTCATATATATATATTTAAAATTCTCTTAGTGTTGTCTGAAATGTCATATATATATATATATATGACAGTTGAAAATTGTGTGTGTGTGTGCGTGTGTGCATTTGTGTGCAATTGCTACTAACTTACTGTCGAATATAACCACATTTTGCGCACTCATCTTCTTTCCTTCTGAAGATATGCTTCCTTGTCACTCGCTTTCAATATAAAGATAAACTACATTAGTGCAAAACCAATATATGTGTTGACTGCCACTAAGTTTTATTATTTTCTTCGGCTCTTTAGCATGACTTAAAATACAGGGTGTCCCACAAAAATGTATACATACTTCAACAGCATTCTAAAAAATATTGCCTCCTGTACAGCTAATCAAAATGAGTATAAATGTTTTGTAACACCCTGTATATCTTCATTCACTACAAACACACACACACACACACACACACACACACACACACATATATATATATATATATATATATATATAAAGTTTAATATAGAAATAGCTTCTACAGGACAAGAACTATTTCATTAAAAAGAAAATCGTCAGGAAGCTTGATTTCTTTTGAATGAAACAGTTCTAGTCCTGTAGAAACTATTTCTATATTAAACATTGTTTATACTCTACTATTTATTGATGTTAGTATTCTACTAATATTAGTACCACACTAACTGTGGTTACGCCCGATTGAACTCTGGACTCATATATATATATATATATATATATGTATATATATATATATATATATATATATATATATATATATATATAACGAAGGAAATGTGGTAAGGAACCAGATGGACCATAACGCACCAAAGTACTCAATACTTAGGGTAGTAGAGTGGGTAATAGGAACGAGTAAGACCCCGACGGCTGAGCTCAAGCCGTTTCGACGGCTAATTCTTGACTAAAAAAATATTATTATATATATATAATAATATTATTATATATATATAATAGGGGTTGACGGACCCAGCATATTTATCAATGCCAGTACCGGTTGTATCTCAGCGCACTCCATGGGCAATGTAAGATATACACACACACACACACACACACACATATATATATATATATATATATATATATATATATATATATATATATATATATATATATATATATGTGTGTGTGTATATATATATATATTTATATTGTTATACTTGGGGGGGGGGGTCATATTTGCGTAATATTGCCAGAATTAATAACAGAACACACTCACTGTTTGGTTGGTTTTCGCTTCTCGCTGTCTTTTATATATATGTTTCGACACACGATTTCATATAAAAAACCTCGCTAAACTAATATATATTTATACATATACATATATATATATATATATATATATATATATATATATATACAATATTTTGAAAAGGTAACACACCAGAGAGAGATATATAGTGCGTTATCAATAATACAGGGAAAAAACCACAAGTGTATGGAATCTATAACCTATGAAAGGCAGACTATAGACACGATAATTAAAAAATATAAATTATAGCGTAAATAAATACCACTATAACTATATAACACACGTTCAAATCCAAAGATATGTTTCACCAAAAATTTGTAGAAAGAAATGGTCTAGTTTCGGTTCATCAGCGTGTGTAAGGCCATACATTTCAGACAACACTAAGAGAATTTTAAAATTGACTGTCCAGCTACACGTGGGAGAGAGAAGTCACAGCGTGTTTAAGGGCAGTGAACCAGTGGCCTCTGAGGGACGAACTGCTAGAAAGGGCAGCCCAAAGCCACTCAGAGAAGTGTGCTCAACCAAACAGAGATAGGAAAGACTGTTATTAGGAGCGAAATATCACGATAAATTAACGGAGGCATAGGCCCTCGCTATTCCCTGTAAATAATGTGCTCAAAGGAGAAGAGATACTGAGCTCTTTAAAATACAATATGTTGAAAAGGTAACACACCAGAGAGAGATATATAGTGCATTATCAATAATACAGGGAAAAAACCACCAGTGTATGGAATCTATAACCTATGAAAGGCAGACTATAGACACGATAATTAAAAATATAAATTAAAGCGTAAATAAATAGCTCTATAACTATATAACACACGTACAAATCCAAAGATATGTTTCACCAATAATTTGTTGAAAGAAATGGTCTAGTCTCGGTTCATCAGCGTGTGTAAGGCTATACATTTCAGACAACACTAAGAGAATTTTAAAATTGACTGTCCATTTCTTTCAACAAATTTTCACATAGTATCACAGATGATGTCCCAGGTAAGTGTGTGACGAAAGAACTCTGAGACACAATATATATATATATATATATTGAGTTAAATATATACATATATATATATATATATATATATATATATACATGCCTATACACTACCAATGTATTGAGTACCATCTTCAACTGTGGTTACCCCAAAATGGAAGATGTATAATGTTACTCAATTTGATTTGTTGCTAGGTGATGCTCAATCACCCTTATATCACAGTTTATTGCTTTAAAGAAAAAAAAAAAATACTTTTGACAATTTAGTTTCTGATATACTCAACGACGGCATTTGAAACGTTTTTCATCATGGATTTGTTCAATCAAGTTGAACTGCGCATAAATAGAGCTTCTTATCACATATGAAATTTTGTTCAGAAATACATTAATATTATATCGCATTTTTACATCCTTCTAAACCTTTTACATCCTTCTAAGGGGTTATCGTGTAAGTTTTATTTACAAAATTTAAATTCACAATCGTTAAGGTAAAATTCCATTTCATTTGATGGAAATATTCGTATTAAACACGCCGCTACAGCTTTGCTAT
Organism: Eledone cirrhosa; assembly: GCA_964016885.1. Taxonomy (NCBI): domain Eukaryota; kingdom Metazoa; phylum Mollusca; class Cephalopoda; order Octopoda; family Eledonidae; genus Eledone; species Eledone cirrhosa. The sequence continues at coordinate 53,451,452 of OZ024740.1, forward strand.
ATAATAAATCTATTTCATTAAGTTGATGTAGGCCACTATGGTATTTCAGGAAAAACGTTACCTTTGTAATACCACAGTTATTTCAAGATAAATGCTGTAAATTTTCGCTTTGAACAAAACTATAATCAAAGACATTCCAATCATTATCATGGCACTCCTGTATATCCAGCACTACATTATTCAATGTGACCTTCCATTTTGCTTGAAAACAAAGTCTGATTTAAGAGAGCTTTGGTTGTTATTTCTAACAGGTCCAGTGACCATATGGAGACTACCTTGTACATTATCTGTGCGCTATATACGAAATATAAGCGGAGAATTAGCTGAGTCGTTCGAATATTGGGTGGAAAGCATTGCGGTATTTGTTCCAACACTGCGCTCTGAAATCAATTTCCGCCGAGGTCGACTTTGTCTTTAATTTTTTTGAGGTTGATAAAAAAGTACCCGTTCAGTACAGGTATCGAATCTTCTATACACTGCCTCCCTATCATACACTCTCCTTCTCTGGAAAAACACAGCTACATTCAGTTACTGGAAATAGGAGGAGAGTAGTTGAAATAAATTCGTTACCTCCTTGGTCTCAAGTTTCGACCGTGTATATTTAATTTCAATTCCGTTTTAATCTTTCCTAAATCCCACTGGTCCCACTCAGCGCAAGCACATATTTCTGTTTAAGAAACATATTTATCTTTACGGATGAGATAAAAACAACATTATATGATGCTACTTTGATAAAACATGTCAACAATGAGTGGAACGGAATGCGGGGAAGGTGCCGGAATGTTAAGTTCGAAGGCATAAGAATCAAGGGAGATAATTCACAAGCATGCGAATATATTATCTAAAGAATAAGTTAACTGAAAGGAATGACATAACTCGATTATATTTTGGTAGTTTGAAGGAGGGGCGAAAGGAATAAAGA
>OZ024740.1:53454873-53459873 GCA_964016885.1 Eledone cirrhosa
AGGACTGATGTCACAAAAGATTTATTTCAAATCCAAACTTCACACTAAGAATTTTCTCCTTCAAAGTAATCCCCTGGAGTCTAATGCCCTTTTCCATCTTTTTCTGCCACGCTTGCATGCACTCCTGGAACGATTCTTCCGGGATTCTCCGCAGTTCCGTCGTGACGGCCTTTTTAATGTCGTCCACGTCTTCAAAACGGATCGCCTCTGGGTCGTACTCGAAGATCCATGACTCATCACCGGTGATAACTGTCCCTAGCAAGTCTGGTTCGGTTTCAAGACGCTCGAGGAGGTCCTGGCACACTTGCATGCGTCGACCCTTCTAGTCATAGTTCAGCAGTTTTGGGACTATCTTCGCGCAGACTTTCCGCATGTCCAAATCTTCAGTGAGAATCTTACAGACGCTGTCCCGATTCATGCCCGGCTCATTTGCCATCAGTCGAACAGTCAGCCGACGATCGCTACGCACCATCTGCCTGACGCGCTCAACGTTGACCTCAGTCCTGGTTGTTGAGGGCCTTCCGCTCCTGGGGTCATCTTCTACGTCCTCGCGTCCTTCTTTAAACTTCTTGCACCATTCAAAACCACATGAGCGTGACATCGTTTCATCTCCATACACTTGCTGCAGCAATCCCAGTGCTTCTGACGGAGTTTTCAAGTTTGATCGTTGCTCTGTACTCATTGCTTGACGACCTGAAACAGAGAACATGTATATAAAATTATGAAAAAAAAGTTTGATCGCTGCAGAGAGCTAAGATTACAGTTACGTACACCAGGGGGATTACTTTGATGGAGAAAACTCTTAGCGTGAAATTTGGGTTTGAAATAAATCTTTTGTGACATCAGTCCAGGAACTTTTCTGACACACCTCGTATATATAGGATGTCCCAAAAAATATTTACACACTTTGATCAGCCGTACAGGCAATATTTATTAGAATGGTATTTACATTTTTTTTTGACGCACTGTATCTATCTATATATATATATATATATATATATATATATATATATATATATATATATAAATATATATATATATATATATATATATGCCGCATTTCCCGGCGTCGAAGACGCTACTTTTTTTCCTATTTTTTTTTTCAAATTTTTTCAAATTTCTTCCTATTTTTTTTCAAATTTTTGGTTGTCAAAATTAGGGTGCGTCCTCGAGGACGAATCGTCTTCGGCGCTGGGAAATACGGTATATATATATATATATATATATATATATGTGAATATAGACATAGAATATTCGAAAATATTCTGTATGTTTATAATAAACATTTTGAAGACCTAATCGCTATAGAATAGAATACGTCACGTATTACAATTAGATTCTCGACAAAAGCAAGGGAAGTAATCTACGCGTTTCATTCTTGTTAGAAATCATCAGGACTACATATCCAGTGCTTTTATCGAGAATGACACAGCTAGAGACTTATAGAATACTTAGCTGTGTACAGGAACTGGTTTGAAAGAGCGGTTGCCGGTCCGGCAGAAATTAGAAATTGGAATAAATGCTCTGAAATAGCGATATATATGTGAATATAGACATAGAATATTCGAAAATATTCTGTATGTTTATAATAAACATTTTGAAGACCTAATCGCTATAGAATAGAATACGTCACGTATTACAATTAGATTCTCGACAAAAGCAAGGGAAGTAATCTACGCGTTTCATTCTTGTTAGAAATCATCAGGACTACATATCCAGTGCTTTTATCGAGAATGACACAGCTAGAGACTTATAGAATACTTAGCTGTGTACAGGAACTGGTTTGAAAGAGCGGTTGCCGGTCCGGCAGAAATTAGAAATTGGAATAAATGCTCTGAAATAGCGATATATATGTGAATATAGACATAGAATATTCGAAAATATTCTGTATGTTTATAATAAACATTTTGAAGACCTAATCGCTATAGAATAGAATACGTCACGTATTACAATTAGATTCTCGACAAAAGCAAGGGAAGTAATCTACGCGTTTCATTCTTGTTAGAAATCATCAGGACTACATATCCAGTGCTTTTATCGAGAATGACACAGCTAGAGACTTATAGAATACTTAGCTGTGTACAGGAACTGGTTTGAAAGAGCGGTTGCCGGTCCGGCAGAAATTAGAAATTGGAATAAATGCTCTGAAATAGCGATATATATGTGAATATAGACATAGAATATTCGAAAATATTCTGTATGTTTATAATAAACATTTTGAAGACCTAATCGCTATAGAATAGAATACGTCACGTATTACAATTAGATTCTCGACAAAAGCAAGGGAAGTAATCTACGCGTTTCATTCTTGTTAGAAATCATCAGGACTACATATCCAGTGCTTTTATCGAGAATGACACAGCTAGAGACTTATAGAATACTTAGCTGTGTACAGGAACTGGTTTGAAAGAGCGGTTGCCGGTCCGGCAGAAATTAGAAATTGGAATAAATGCTCTGAAATAGCGATATATATGTGAATATAGACATAGAATATTCGAAAATATTCTGTATGTTTATAATAAACATTTTGAAGACCTAATCGCTATAGAATAGAATACGTCACGTATTACAATTAGATTCTCGACAAAAGCAAGGGAAGTAATCTACGCGTTTCATTCTTGTTAGAAATCATCAGGACTACATATCCAGTGCTTTTATCGAGAATGACACAGCTAGAGACTTATAGAATACTTAGCTGTGTACAGGAACTGGTTTGAAAGAGCGGTTGCCGGTCCGGCAGAAATTAGAAATTGGAATAAATGCTCTGAAATAGCGATATATATGTGAATATAGACATAGAATATTCGAAAATATTCTGTATGTTTATAATAAACATTTTGAAGACCTAATCGCTATAGAATAGAATACGTCACGTATTACAATTAGATTCTCGACAAAAGCAAGGGAAGTAATCTACGCGTTTCATTCTTGTTAGAAATCATCAGGACTACATATCCAGTGCTTTTATCGAGAATGACACAGCTAGAGACTTATAGAATACTTAGCTGTGTACAGGAACTGGTTTGAAAGAGCGGTTGCCGGTCCGGCAGAAATTAGAAATTGGAATAAATGCTCTGAAATAGCGATATATATGTGAATATAGACATAGAATATTCGAAAATATTCTGTATGTTTATAATAAACATTTTGAAGACCTAATCGCTATAGAATAGAATACGTCACGTATTACAATTAGATTCTCGACAAAAGCAAGGGAAGTAATCTACGCGTTTCATTCTTGTTAGAAATCATCAGGACTACATATCCAGTGCTTTTATCGAGAATGACACAGCTAGAGACTTATAGAATACTTAGCTGTGTACAGGAACTGGTTTGAAAGAGCGGTTGCCGGTCCGGCAGAAATTAGAAATTGGAATAAATGCTCTGAAATAGCGATATATATGTGAATATAGACATAGAATATTCGAAAATATTCTGTATGTTTATAATAAACATTTTGAAGACCTAATCGCTATAGAATAGAATACGTCACGTATTACAATTAGATTCTCGACAAAAGCAAGGGAAGTAATCTACGCGTTTCATTCTTGTTAGAAATCATCAGGACTACATATCCAGTGCTTTTATCGAGAATGACACAGCTAGAGACTTATAGAATACTTAGCTGTGTACAGGAACTGGTTTGAAAGAGCGGTTGCCGGTCCGGCAGAAATTAGAAATTGGAATAAATGCTCTGAAATAGCGATATATATGTGAATATAGACATAGAATATTCGAAAATATTCTGTATGTTTATAATAAACATTTTGAAGACCTAATCGCTATAGAATAGAATACGTCACGTATTACAATTAGATTCTCGACAAAAGCAAGGGAAGTAATCTACGCGTTTCATTCTTGTTAGAAATCATCAGGACTACATATCCAGTGCTTTTATCGAGAATGACACAGCTAGAGACTTATAGAATACTTAGCTGTGTACAGGAACTGGTTTGAAAGAGCGGTTGCCGGTCCGGCAGAAATTAGAAATTGGAATAAATGCTCTGAAATAGCGATATATATGTGAATATAGACATAGAATATTCGAAAATATTCTGTATGTTTATAATAAACATTTTGAAGACCTAATCGCTATAGAATAGAATACGTCACGTATTACAATTAGATTCTCGACAAAAGCAAGGGAAGTAATCTACGCGTTTCATTCTTGTTAGAAATCATCAGGACTACATATCCAGTGCTTTTATCGAGAATGACACAGCTAGAGACTTATAGAATACTTAGCTGTGTACAGGAACTGGTTTGAAAGAGCGGTTGCCGGTCCGGCAGAAATTAGAAATTGGAATAAATGCTCTGAAATAGCGATATATATGTGAATATAGACATAGAATATTCGAAAATATTCTGTATGTTTATAATAAACATTTTGAAGACCTAATCGCTATAGAATAGAATACGTCACGTATTACAATTAGATTCTCGACAAAAGCAAGGGAAGTAATCTACGCGTTTCATTCTTGTTAGAAATCATCAGGACTACATATCCAGTGCTTTTATCGAGAATGACACAGCTAGAGACTTATAGAATACTTAGCTGTGTACAGGAACTGGTTTGAAAGAGCGGTTGCCGGTCCGGCAGAAATTAGAAATTGGAATAAATGCTCTGAAATAGCGATATATATGTGAATATAGACATAGAATATTCGAAAATATTCTGTATGTTTATAATAAACATTTTGAAGACCTAATCGCTATAGAATAGAATACGTCACGTATTACAATTAGATTCTCGACAAAAGCAAGGGAAGTAATCTACGCGTTTCATTCTTGTTAGAAATCATCAGGACTACATATCCAGTGCTTTTATCGAGAATGACACAGCTAGAGACTTATAGAATACTTAGCTGTGTACAGGAACTGGTTTGAAAGAGCGGTTGCCGGTCCGGCAGAAATTAGAAATTGGAATAAATGCTCTGAAATAGCGATATATATGTGAATATAGACATAGAATATTCGAAAATATTCTGTATGTTTATAAT
>OZ024740.1:53464873-53497373 GCA_964016885.1 Eledone cirrhosa
TAGAAACACACAAGATCATCAAAAGGCAACCAAAATCACTAAAACACATCCTCACAGGAACAAAGCCACACGAACCTATCTCCAACTTTACGGTAACAAAATGCGGAAGAACGAACTGAAGGGCAAAAATTCACGTTCAAAGTTGGCCAAACTTTCACAGTGAAAAACAACTTCACTTGCAACTCGGAGAACCTAATCTATGTAATCACATGCGGTGGTTGTCAACATAACTATATAGGACAGACGGGTTGGTCATTACGCAAAAGAATGACCATGCATCGCCAACAAATCCGAGACGTAAACACAAGAAAAATCTCCTTTAGCAGCCACATTGCAGATTGTGCAGGAAAGAATCTCCCCCTCCCCAACTTTAAAATCTTCCCCCTTTACAAGTGCTCCGATCCTTTCACCCAACAGCAAAGAATAAATAAGGAAAAACTATTTATAAATAAATTTAAACCAAAACTAAATATGTAATCACCCTCATTAGCCCCCCCCCCCCACACACACACGCGGACTGAATTTTTTTCTAATTTTTAAACAGTTGGATTCTGAGAACCCTTTGGCTCTAAGCCTTTAACTTTTGGCAATTTTCGGAATTTTGTGGAAAAAAATGTTACTTAATTCCCTCTGTGTGTATATATTTATCTATTTACTCATTTATTTATATATATATATACACGCACACTGTGTATCGTATTTTTAAAAAAATTTTATGATCTTTTAAAAATTTCTCTTTAATAATGGTTTTTTGGAGAGAGAGTTTTTTAAAGGCTCCTTTTGAAAGGTATTTTTTGAAATTTTTTGGAAGAGTTCTCTTAACTCTCTTAACTTCTTTAATTTTTTTATTTTTGGATTCTGCGAATTCTTTGGATTTCAGCTCTTAACTTTTGCCAATTTTCTGAATTTTGGAGAGAGAAGAATTTTTACTTTGTTCCCCTCTACAAAAGTAACTTTAACAGACAAACTGTAAAAACACACACAATTTTCGGAATTTTGTAGAAAAAATGTTACTTAATTCCCTCGGTGTATATATTTATTTATTTACTCATTCATTTTTATATATACACGCACTGTCTCGTTTTTTGAAAAGATTTTTTAAGATCATTTAAACATTTCTTCTAAAGAATGATTTTTTGGAGAGAAAGGCTTCTTAAGGTTTCTCTTGAAAGGTATTTTTTGAAGTTTTTGGAAGAGTTCTCTTGACTCTCTTAACTTTAATTTTTGGATTCTGCGAATTCTTTGGATTGCCAATTTTCTGAATTTTGGAGAGAAAAAAACTTTTTCTTAATTCTCCTCAACAAAATTAACATTAACAGACAAACTGTAAAAACAGACACACACAACAACCCCACACATATATACGCACACATATTTATGCATACATATAAGCACACACTCACATGTGTGTACTCTTATGTGTGTGTGTATGTGGATGGGGGGTATGTACACATCCCAACCTACCAGAGAGGTGGAGATGCCGTAGCCTGAGCGCATCTCTGCGCATCATCAGCCACGGCAGGCCCAGCCCTCCGCGTAGCGGGTGTTGACAGCAGATGGACCACCTGACCATCGGAACGCGTCCCTTCCACAAAAAGCGAAAGAGCAAACGCTCCAGCGCAGTCAGGCGAGGCTTAGGACAAGGCACGACGATCAGGCGGTAGTAGATGACGGCGCGATGTTCGCATTCGCCACCTCCACTCGACCTTTCAGCGATAGCTTCCTCTCGACCCATTTCTGGGTGAGAGAAAACACCTTGCTCGTGACCTCCTTCCAGTTTTTGTCCGTCTGGAGGTCCGGACCGAACCAGACCCCTAGCAATTTAACCGGTCCGTCCGTCCAGCACCCGACGACGCTGTTGAGCGGCATGGACCTGCCTCTCCAGGTGCAGAGTTGCAGGCCTACTGATTTTTCCTGGTTGATCATTGCTCCTGTCACTACCTCGTATTCTCTTAGTGTGGTGCCGATTGCCTCGATGTGTTTGGTGTTCGACACCACTACGGTGATGTCGTCTGTATAAGCTGACACTGTTCTTCCGCATCCTAGTTCACGTGTAATCCCCCTCAACGCCTCCAGTTTGTGCAGTAATTGCTCAAGAGTCAATAAGTACAACAAGGACGAGAGAGGACATCCTTGGCGGATCGAGCGCGTGATGTTGAACGGTTCCGAAAGGTGACCGTTCACTCTCACCACAGAGCAGATGTCGCTGTGCATGGCAGCAATCCAGCCTCTGAAAACAGGCCCAAAGCCAGCTGCTCTTAGGACAGCTGCCAGATAACGATGTTTGACCCTATCGAAAGCTTTTGACTGATCTATATTGATCAAAGACCCACCCATGCCAGGTTCCCTAGCTACCCTCTCTACGATGTACCACATGAGGTGGAGGTTGTCGTGGATGGATCTGTCTGGAATGGCACATGTTTGCGCCTCTCCCACCAGACAACCAACGACAAGTACCAACCTTTTTGCTAGCACCTTAGCCAAAATCTTTAAGTCTGTGTTTAGCAGAGTTATGGACCTGAAATCTTCTATGTTATCCCCCTTGTTCGGATCCTTTCTCAGCAGCGCCCCCTCGGCTCACATAGCTGGGGATTCTCCCGTTCTGCTGCCAGTTGCAGTAGACGTCTGCCAAGAGGTCTTAGAACAAGTCTGGCATATGTATGTAAATTCGTAGGGCAGACCATCCAAACCGGGCGATTTACCCATTGTGCAGATTGTCATTGCCTCTCGTACTTCAGCAGCTGTTATTGGCCTTTCGCAACACTCCACCTCAGTGGCCGAGAGCCGCGGCAGTCCGTCGAGGTAGGCACTGAAGTCCATTCCGCGATGCGGCTCGCCATTGCCCCAGAATAGCTGAGCAAAGTGCTGCTGAAAAGCCGCACACATCTGCCAGGGATCGAGTATCATGTGCCCGTCGTGGTTCGCCAAAGACCGGATCGTGGCTTTGTTGCCACAACGCGCCTCCGCCACCCGGGCCCATTGAACGGCTTTTGTCCACTCGTGTCTGAGAGCACGCACCCTAGCTCTGACAACGCAACCTTCGTGCTTAGCGTTGAAAAATTGGTCGAGAGCCAATTTCGCCGCAAGCACGTCGGTCACGATGCTTTTACTAAGCGCCTCGTCAAATTTCTTAACTAGATTTCCTTCTGCTCTATTTTTCTCTATTACTAGCGCTTTACTAAACCTAATGGATTCTATTCTAATCGCTCTTTTCAGGGAAAACCACCATTTGTTGTTGACGATGACCCTTGTCAACGCCCGCTTAACTAATTCGCTGATCTGGTCTCTGTAAGCTTTGCGCGCTGTTAACGACGCGTTTAGTTTCTAGTAGCCGGATCCCTGTCTATGAAGCCTATCTAAGTCAACCACACAGATCACGAATTTGTGGTCCGTGTAGCTGACTATCTTGAATTGTGGACAGCCTATGCTAGACCTATCTATTTCCCTACAAAATACTCTATCTGGATATGATTTGGATGACCCGATACGGTTTGTCCAAGTCCACATTGGCACATTCGGGAAATCCAATCGGTACCTGTCCTGACAGTTGAAAACGTCTGAGTAGGTTTGTGAGGCTTTTACACCCTCCTCCTCTATCCGCTAATCCCACACAATCCCAGCGTGCATCTAAGATCCCGTTTCAGTCGCCCACTAACACTAGAGAGCGGGACATTCCAAGAAAATAATAATAATAATAATAATAATAATAATAATAATAATAATAATAATAATAATAATAATAATAATAATAATAGCACTATTGGTAGCATGTACCATGCATACGCCTGTGTGTGTACATGCGTTGTATATATATATATATATATATATATATATATATATATATAAAATGAAAAAACTATGTTATCTCAGATCGAGAGGATGCGAAAGTTTATTGAATACATATAGAAATGTGAAACTATTGCTAGAACAGCCGTTAAAAGAGCCAAATGCTGTCAAAACAACGATAGGCACAAATAATACAGAGGATAGAGACTAGCTGCCAGTGGTCAACACAGAGACAATCCACATTGATGTGGGTGTCAGGAAGGTGGATAATGAAAAGACTGCAGGATGAGGAGGATGAGGAGAAGTGTGTTAGCCCAAAGAAGTGACTGGAAGGAGGAGGTACAGAAAAGCGATGTACAAGACAAGTTTACACACACATCTTCACCCTCATCAGCTCTCAGACCTCCAAAACGGTTTCGCACGCTTTAACTGAGTGTACCATTTAAAAGGCTCTATCGTGCAACAGAAAAATGTATGTGATAAAAGAAAAAGCACAGATGTAATGATGAAAGCACGCAAATAAAAGAAAATAATGGGATAATGAAGCGTAAGCTGTGGCCTCTCTCCTAAATAGAAAGATAATCATAGCTATGATAAGGTTAAATGAAAAACAAATCTTGTGTCTGATCGAGACAAAGCGAGAGTGTATTTGAATACATATAAACATGAGAAAGCTCATCGCTAGAAAAGCCAAACGCTGTCAATGAGAGCTATGGGCAAATATGCCTCTTAGGACAGAGACCAGTGTCCAGAGGTCAACAGAGAGGCAATCCACGAGATGCTGTATGTTTTATAACACACAAACAGCACCAGCAGAAAGATTTACGATCCAGTATATATATATATATATATGAGTGTGTGCGTGTGTGTGTCTGTGTGTGTCTGTGTGTGGCTGTGTGTACGTGCGCATGTGTGTGTGTGCGTGTGTGTGTATGTATTTTTGTATGTATGTAATAAAGACCGATAAGTTTCAAAAGGTCGGGTACAATGCGGTATATATATGATTATTTCCTTCGATGAAACAGTTCTAGTCCTTTAGAGGGCATTTCTATATATTCTCTCTCTCTCTCTCTCTCTCTCTCTCTCTCTCTCTCTCTATATATATATATATATATATATATATATATATATATATATATATATATATACATATAGATATATTATATATAACATACATATATATATTATATATACTAACAGAAAAACCACACTTCGGGTGGTTTTCTGCTAGCATGTGTAGTGTGTATATTGATATTATACGCAAGTATATATACATGTAGATATGATACATCAAATAAAATCGTAATTGACAATATGAATATTTATTTAAACGATCAGTAACCGGAAGTGTTGACATTTGAAAATTTTAAAGAAGTGAATCTTTAAATAAGTAATAAACTATATTTAATGAACAGCCACGAAATTTAGTAGATAAATTATGTAATATTCATTCATTATTTATTCAAAGTAATCCAACTTATTTTACTAAAGGGATGAAAAATTATAAACCGTACGCTGTCCCGCTTCTTACTTTATTATAGTTAATATATATAACACACACACACACACACACACACACACACACACACACACACACACACACACACACACACACACATATATAAATATATATATATATATATATATATATATATATATATATATATATATATATATATATATATATATATATATATATATTTATGTATATATATATATATATAAATATATATATATATATATATATATATTACACACACATATATATATATATATATATATATAGAGAGAGAGAGAGAAAGAGAGAGAGAGAAAATTGAGGTTGGTAATGGCACATGGAATATATAAGAGACAGAATACTTTTTTGTGAAAAAACATATAATTTTATAAGGTAAGGAAATAATAAAGGGTATACCTTATAAAATTATATGTTTTTTCACAAAAAAGTATTCTGTCTCTTATATATTCCATGTGCCATTACCAACCTCAATTTTCTCTATAACCTTCGTTTTGTGTAGAAAATTACACTTTTCATATATATATATATATATATATATATATATATATATATATATATATATATATATATATGTGGTGGGGATGTTAAATATTATCGCAAAGTAAAAACAAGTGAATATATCTGATATATGTAGTTTGAATGATTCTTAACACGAGCGCAGATCATGTAACTTTCGATATATGTGTAACATTTTGAATTTGAAATATTTCATTACCATTTTTTCTGATTCTACAAATAAATACATTCATTAGACTGGAATGTTAACGACACACGTTAAATAAGATTGAATAATATGTCGAATATGTGTTTAATAACCATGAGAGTGTTATTTAATCTATAACATGGCTAACGTTATATAAACGTCTAGCTCAAATCATCAAGGCCAGAACTACGTCATTTCTAAACAGCTTCTTATAATATTTGATAGAAATGATCCCAGTCCGGGAGGTCCTATAGAGAGTGTTGCCATCGAAACATCATTATCAGTACTTTTAAATGTTCTCCGAGAGTGAGAGGAGTGTAGAAACTCCCCCCTCAAATCAGAGACCTGATCTGAATGGTTGCAACATAATAAATTCCACTAAAATTATCCAAAGAATGGATATTGGTCTCAGACTGGGTGTTCGATTAAGTCACCCATCCACGAATATGAATAGTCTCCTTGGCGGAGATCCGTCTAAAAAATATCACTCACTGCCGGGTTTCATCGACATGAGCCTATGTTTGTAGAGACATGCACACACTTTCACACAGTGAGACAGGATATAAAGCTAGATATCAGCGAAACAAACCTCTTAACCATGCCTGCAACCACAGACATACAGACATTTTTAACAACAAGACAAACTTCATCGGGAAGATCTTTTGAATGTACGTCGTAGGATTAAGAGTAAAACTATGTAAAACATGTAACCAGCATCCATTTGGTTTAACATCGATGTGTTTTTTTCTCTGTCTTTTTTGTTTGCGTCAGTTCTTTGATACTGCATTACCCACTGTAGCCTCGCTTTTGTAAAGATGGCGTGTTGGGATTTGAGGGAAGCTTGGCTACTAATTCTTGAAGGTCGTACGACCACGTAAAGAACTCTTCGTTGGCTCATATTCAAATTAGCTTATGTCACAATTGATAGTATTATTCTACAACAATGACCTGACTGACTGAATACATAAACAGGTTTTAAAAACATAAATAACTGAACGCTCAAGAGTTCAATTATTTTTTTAAGTTCATTTACTCATAATAACAACTGATATAGATATATTACCTTCTAGATAATGAGTTTGCACTGAAAGATATTCTGGGTAATCTAGTCTACTCTATTTTTAATTAGTTTTAATTAATTTCAGTCTTGATGTTGTCTCCCTTGCCTTTCACGACCAGCATTGATCAATAAGATAACTCTTTTTTTTTTCCTTAACACTACAGGTGTCAATTTAATTAATTAAAATTCCTTGTCTCACTACATGATGTATATTAGCGCCCGCTTTAATATTTACCTTCGTTCACTGGGTGTGAACGCCGGGATAAATATATGCTATACATCTATTACTTCCCGAGTTTGTGTCGAATATGCGTATCTTTATATGCGCGCATGTGCATTTTTGTATGATCACAACAAAACTTACCGATACTGCCAATTCATGCCTTTACATGTAAATAAATAATTGTTTCTACTTTTGGCACAAGGCCAACAATTACCCAGTGTATTACTGGTACTTTATTTTATCGACCTCATAAGGATGAGAGGCAAAGTTAACCTCGGCGGGATTTGAACTCAGTATGGCAAGGGCCGTAACTCTATGCGTCAAAGCATGGCGTCCGACCATCTACCGATACTGCCAATCCACCAAATAATGAGTTCTAATGTGCATAAGGCTTCACAATTGTATAAAACGAATCGATCACTGTCACAAGATTAGTATTTTTGTTTCATCGATAGAAGTGAGATGATGAGAGGCTATGGTTACCCCAGTTAAGTTGAAATCACAACATAGAAGGACGAAATTAAATACAGTAAAACATTGCACTCGCTTATCAACCATTTTGATGACTGAGTAACCTTTTAACAGAAATATTGCAATTTCGACATGTTTTAATATCGGTAAAAATTGGTTAATAGCCAATGGTATATTGTTGCTATTCATTCCATCGTTTCTTATAGCAACAATATACCACTGGCTATTAACCAATTTTTACCGATATTAAAACATGTTGAAATTGCAAAGACAACGCCAGTGGAACTCGGATTCATGTAGAGGAGGAAACTATTGACTGGTATTTTTCCGGGCAAACTACTCTTTGAGTTAATCCAATAATTTCTTTGAGTTGAAGTTAGGACTTCAAACCGACAAGCTCCTCGTCAATTTCACAACGGTTTTCTTTACCACTAGTTAATACAGGTCTATCATATTACCCTGTAATCATTGAAATAAATCAACCTAACCTTTCATAATTGTTTTTGAACAAGGAGATACTAACCAAGGTATTCTTAAATGGATAGTCAGCCTGTAAAATACAGCCATCTGTGTAAATGTACAAAGAAATGTCAACATTTTGATTTCTATTCATGATACATGACATAGTAGGCAAATATCTTATTCCCTGCTGTAAAAATTATTTACGAAATATAATATGAAACAAGTGTTTGAACAATCGTCAGAGCGTTTGATAATATGCGTTGCACTATAGTTACGGTCTTTTACGATTAAATTCAAATTCTGCCAAGTTCCACTTTGTCATTCATCGTCCTGGTATCGATAAAATAAAATACTAACTGCACACGGAATCCATTTAATTGATTTAATCGATTATACTCTGCCCTTATATGTGAGCCGTGCACCAATGTTATAAAGCAATACTAGGGGAACGGAGGGCAAAATCGTTAGAATGTTGGATAAAATGCCTTGCTTTAGTTATTTACGGTCTTTACATGTTGATTTTAATCCTTTCAGACTCAACTTCACCCTTCATCCTTTCAAAGCCGTTACAGTAATGTATCATAGAAATACTCGTGTTAATATAATCGACAATTTCCTGTAAATATACTTTCTTGAGTCTCTCTTATAACTCCTTTTTATCTGTGTGGTTGATTATCAGAATTGGTAGCGATGGCTAAAATGCTAAGCGACATATGAATAGAGTCCTTTTACTTTTGCGCCCACACTGCATATGGGGCTTGACTTTCACCCTTCACAGTGGTTGATAAAAAATATATCTAGTCCGATATCCTGGACTGTACATGTTTTCAAAACTCAGTGTCATATGTGTAGGTATGTTAGAAATTAATATTCGTTGAATGATTATGAGCAGGTATGCATCGCAGTTCATACTATCATCCTTTTAGGTTCCGAGTTTAAATCCCATTGAGGTCAACTTAATATTGTTTTTAAAAGACATACAAAATAAATACTAGTCAAATACTAAGGTTAATTATAGATTATACTTTAGCGACATCTAAAATGTCAGGAATTCGTCCTGATTAAGATACTAATTTCACCTGAATGAGGGTATCTGAGCTGCATTACAACATTTCAATTAATTCATCTCGGCTGGAGTTTAACACACGCCAGTATCGAAACATTCAGCCCACATGGGTCGATAAAAAAAATCGAACCCAAATTGTTAACTTGGTTTGTTGGGAGTTTAATCTCACTCTATGGCGCTTATATGAGTGAACTATACCCCAGTCAAAGTTTGCTATTGGCCACCCCGCTAATAAAAAATTATAATTAAAATATGTTATTTGTGGAGATATCTAAGATTGAACACATTTTACTTCAGCAGTTAGAATAAATGATATACCGCTAGGTATGACCAAACTCATTACCAGATGCTGTAGCAGATGTCCTACCAGATGTCATAGCTTATACAATATGTTAATGCAAGCTTTTGTACCAAGTGAAGAATAAATATTATACCAGATGTTCAAATGCAATATTATGACACCAGATTTTTACTTTGATAATATGATGAGTTATATTCCATGATCTTAACAGATGTTTTATTAATATTTCCTCCAGAGTTTTACACAAGTCTGTGATATTTTAAAAAAACATTTTTTTTCTGATAGGCCAGGAGGATTTTTGTTTTGAGTCGTAAAAATTTGAATAATTGAAAATTTCTGAATTTCAAATATAACAACTCTGAAAAATTAACCATAAAATGATATTTAGAAATTAGCTAATTAGTTTTTAAATGAAAAAGTGGAGTGGCCGAATGAATAAGATATTGGACTACAACCTCAAAAGTCGTGTATATATATATATAAATATATATATATATATATATCAACTACTGCCATTTCAGCACACAAGGCACTTTATTGTGTACATTATGTTTAATTTAATTATGTTTAATGTCATTATAATCCTGAAGGTTAATTTTTGCCTTTCATCCTGACGGGGTCGATGAAATAAAGTACCAGTAATGTACTGGATAATTGCTGGCCTTGTGCCAAAAAGTAGAAACAATTATAATCCTGAAGGAATTACATTGAGCGGTGGTTAGCTACGGTACTAAGCAAATGTAATAAAAACACCAATTGTGACATTTGCAATAAATATATTTGTGAACTGGTAGATTAAACGAGGCATATGAAATTGATTCTGATATTAAGACGAAAGAGAGAACGAAGTACTTGTATTGAGTAAGAACATAAAGACTGGCGCTCCTCTACTATATTTATTGATATCAATAAAGAGAGCAGATCTACGCTCAGTTACACATAAAACAGAACAGATCAGCTATGATTTGAATTATCTTAATATATAAAACGAAATATAGGGAAGGCTGGGAAAAGACAAAGGTAAGAAATAACGGGAATAATCAGAGATGAGGAAAGAGGAAAGATAGAACTATATAATAGAGAGGAACAATGAGAGAGGTGATGATTAAGATGCAGAGATATGGATAGTAGAACAATAATAGAAATAATGATGGAGGTAGAGAGAGGAGAGTAAGTGTCGGAAAGATAGAAAGAGAGGGAGAGTGTAGACAGAGACAAAGTGAGGAGAGAGTGTAGAGAGAGAGAGAGGGAGAGAAAGTGAGAGAGAGAGAGAGAGAGAGAGAGAGAGAGAGAGAGAGAGAGAGAGAGAGAGAGAGAGAGAGAGAAAGTGAGAGTAAAATTCATATATATACGTGTGTGGGGTAGTCTGTTACAGATAGAGACATACTTTAATTGATAGCGAAACACACACACACACACACACTCACCCACACATAAATATGTGCCTCGGCGTATGTGCAAAAAAATATTTCAACGACGCTACGTGCCATGCTGTGACACGTTCTTCGCCTCCAACTTAGTCACTTCGGCCAGAAGCCACGGTACCGCAGACCATAATGCAGAAGACAGGAAGACAACTAAATACCGGGGCTTATCCGGCCGCTTTCTCTTTGCACCGGTCACCGTCGAGATCTCAGGAACCTTCCGTAAAATCAGAACGTCACCAGCCTGTCTAAGGAAAGAGCCTCGCCAGTTGGGGTAGTTGTTGCTACGGATGTCATTGACTATTGTCCACGGAAATACCTTTGCGCCTTTGTCCGCGAAGTGCAGCCGAAACACCGGCCAGACCTAGGCACAGAGACTGTCAACCCCACCCCTTCCCTTTCTCTTTCTCTTGTTGTCTAATAGCCCTTGTATTTACCCTACTTTTCTTCACATTTATGACATTTATAGCTCTTTCATTTATATATATATATATATATATATATATATATATATATATATATATATACATACATTTATATATATATACATACATATATATATATATATATATATATATATATATATATATATATATATATATATATACATACATATATATATATATACATATATATATATATATATATATATATATATATATATATATATATATATACGTATGTATGTATGTATGACCCCTTAGCCTTTGTTAAGGCAGAATTCTAGGAGAAGGAAAACTCTGATATAACACCTGCAACCCTGATGGTATCCAATGATGTTGACTTGTTATTCTTTTTGGTAAATATCATCTTGGTTAAGAGAGTGGGACTGACTTTGTGCAGTGCCTTTGCTCACTATAAAAGCTTCACGGCACAGGCATTGCTTTATATCTGGAGATCTCTCTGCACTTGTCGTCACATGGTACCATGGGCCCAGCACTATGTGTCAATAATTGTCACAACTGTAGTGTTTGTACCAGAGTTTCCATGTCGCTGGCTGGACTAAAAAGTCACACTCGTTCAGCGCATCGGTAGGGGTTCTCCTACATGGATATAAAGTAGTGGCCCTACTCGAAAACGAGTTGGCAGCCACCATGTATGTATGTATGTATATATGCAAATAAGCAAGTAGGACCATGAAATACATAAATCTGAACGTGTCCCATGTACGTCAATACTCATCATTTTTCCCATTCAGAGGATTTCTTAATATCTCAGCTAACAGTCTAATTTTATTTAGTCAAATACGGCGTAAGCACATGTTAGTACCTAATTTTCTAATTCGCTAGCCGTTTGTACACAGAGCCTGCTTTATGTCTCCCTATTTATATACATATATATATATATATAGTGAATTAGCCGTCGAAACGGCTTGAGCTCAGCTGTCGGGGTCTTACTGGTTCCTATTACCCACTCTACTACCTCAAGTATTGAGTACTTTGGTGCGTTATGGTCCACCTGGTTCCTTACCACATTTCCTTCGTTATATATATATACACTAGCTGACGTACCCAGCCTCGCCTGGGTAAACAGATGATAAGAGAAGACAGGTAAAAGAGAAAATGACTGATTTGGATGTTTGTCTGGTTACAGTATGAGGCGAGTTCGTGGTGTCTGTGTGATACAGAAAACGATAAAAAAAAATCTTCCAGATATACCAGATTCTTCGTTGTACCGTCCGTTTGTGCATAGTATATGAACAATTCTAGAATAGTGACCTCTAGGAGATGGTTCATCTTCTGCCTGACTGTAAAACGTGTATCATTGCATAGACGTTGTTGTTCCACGTTTCTCAAAAGGATGATGGAAGTTCCAATCTTTTATATTATATGTAGATATAGATTTAAATAATTAATATAAAAGATGATGCTCAGCCAGTTTGTCTTCAACCATCACAGCACGCCATCGCTGCTTGGCTCCAGTGTTTCGTTGGCATTTTTCAGCCAGCTCCTCTTATTGATGGCGGCACGTCTTCGCCTCTGAAGTTCGGCGTTCCAATGGCGCTGTTCGGCCCGTTTTTCTTCATTCCTGACTGCACGCCGTCGCCACTGTAGTTCACTGTTTGATAAAGCCGAATTGCTTTTATTATCAGTATTCATTTCGAGCAATTGTCAAAAAATGACACAATAATAAATATAAAAGATGTCTGTCAATGTAAAAAAAGGTCCCTATTTACTCCCTTCACAACTCTGTGTATGTTAGACTGACAGACAGACACACAGACAGATAAACTGCGTGGCGATTGTGGAACGCCCCACGTACACACACATACACGCATGGAAACGCGCATACGCACGCAAACTTACACACACTTACACACTCACACATGTTGATAGTTTTTACTTTTTGTGGAACGCTGCACGTACGCACACACACATAAACATACGCGCACGTACATACACACGCACACATGGTAATAGTTACAGCATTCACTTTGCCTCTCTGTTTCTTACTCTCCCCTGTCACTCCCTCATTGGCATTATGCGTATTAATTTAAAGTTGGCGTCGTTGAGGTGGGCTGAGTCGTTTGAAACCTATGAACCAATGATAATCGAGAATTATGGCACACGGAATATTGACGTTGTTGAAATTAATATATAGATATATATATATATACCTGCTATGGTTATATAGCTTCCAATTGAATAACAGAAAGCACGGGAGGCGTGTTGGTGTAATGGTAACACGTTGGACTGGCAAACCAAAGATGTGGGTTCGTGACCGATGTAAGTCAATACTCATCCATTTTCCCATTCAGATGTTTTTTTTAAAATCCCAACTAACAGACTAATTCTATTTAGTCAAATATATATATATATTACTACCTAATATATATATATATATATTATATATTATAACATGTGTTTACGCCGTATTAGACTATGTGTGTGTGTGTGTATATATATATAAATATATATATAATTGTTTGACAATAATTTTCTTGTTCCTATATTTACTGTGTATTTTACTTACAGTTAATATCATCATACACACAACACACACATACATACACACACTCACACACATTGCCCGCATTCACATGAGAAATTATCAATTCCAATTTCTACTATTCAAACTTTTTATTTGCTTAATTTTATTGATTATTGGAGGAATTGTACTCAATTTCTAAACATTCCACCCGGAAACGAGAGAAATAATTGACCAATAGTAATATGACTGATCCAAAGGTTTGTATACTGTTTCTATGTAAACAATAGTATGAAATATCTTGTAATAGAATTGCTGTAATAAATTCTGTTTTTTCACGTCATATTTTATTAATCCATTATGAATTTGTTTTAATTCTGAATGGCAAAACCTTCATTTTGACCAGTACTGGCGGGAGTGGAGTAGATAGGTATCCTTAAACCAGATACATCTTCCAAAAGCTTGCAAGGGAATAAACTCCAGTAAAGGCTCCAAGGGTCATGTGGTAGTATTTGAGGGACAGTGGTTTACATCTAACACTCATGTAGGTTAAAGTGGCATTTGACAGCAGAATGGGACAAATATTCAAAGGCATTTCATTGGAGACTCTCACAAAATAATTGGAGCAATCTACTTCCCTGGATCATTACTTTATTTTATTGACCTTAAATGGATGCAACGCAAAGTTTTTCATAATGGTATTTGAACTGAAAGGGCAGAATTGGAAGAGATATCACAATACATTTTGTTCGAAGATTTAACGACTGTGTTAATGGCCCGAGTGATGGAAGACTGAATGAATATCAAATCTGGAAATTCCTTCCTTAAATATGTATAAAATGAGGAAATTAGTTAAATATTATGGGAATTAGTATCGTAAATATGGATACACTTGAAACAGTATGTCGACGTTACGTTTTAGCTAAATACTTGTCTCCTGTGTTTAATGTGACTTATTTATATGCCTGGGTTATACGAACTCCACCAAAAGCATTGGTTTCCTTCAATAAATCTAGACTAAACCGTCTTGATGGGGCAGTTCTCTATATAAGTTGAATATCATAGTTCAACCAACTCCTGCATAATAACAAAACACTCACACGACAATTCGGCCTCATACTGCTTACAGCGACAAGCTGTATCATCTATGGTCAATACTTATTGTTTAACCAACTTGGTAGCTCAGTCTATAAAATGTACCCATCATATTTCCATCATAAAAACATACCATCTTCAAAAAAGGAAATGCACATTGGTTAATGTACTCCCAGAAATGTATGCTTTTTGATAATAGGTCAGTTCAATCAGAGCTGGCACTTGGCTAAACTATAACATGCTGCTATGTGGAGTCTTTCACTTGATGATTCTATCACAGTCTCTATCAGCTCTATCTCCAGTGGAATATATTTCGTTTCAACCATGAAACTATTCTATGAGTTTGTGGGTTCCATTTTTTCTAATGTTATTATAGCTACAAGTCAAATGCCAGAAGGATGGCCAAATTGCTATCCTTACAGTTGTTTTTCTCTCAGTTTCACTAAAGTAATTTAGTGAGTTTACTAACCATGTCATGGGTAGGGACCAAAGGCAAAAGCAAATTGGCTAGTGTTTAGTGTAAATCTTTCACTTTGTGAACTACCCTTTATAGACAGAGGAGAGAATGAAAATAAAACAATTCTCACGGTTTGGTAGAGGCGAAATGATCATGTGTCAATTCATATAGCTGCCGTGAAACTACTAGATTAGCTAGGTATGTATCGCGTAAAAGATTGTTGTCTGCTAAATTTATCTCTTATTCTATTCAAACTATGACCACAGAGGAAAGTACTCCTTGAGGCTAAAACGTCTTTGGGGCAAAGAAATCTTCGAAGCTAAACAAAAAGTAGATATTAGGTAGCTTACTTTTCCAAGTTTGTATCTTGTTGCGTTCGACATGACATTTTACTTCTCCAGGCTTAATAAAATACAAACCGGTTAAATAGTAAGGTCGATTAATCCACATTATATTTCTTTTACTGGTATTATTGGCAGTATCGGTAGAGGATCGGACGCCATGCTTTCCAGCATAGTTACGTCCCTTTACGATCTGAGTTCAAATCCCGCCGAGGTTGACTTTGCCTTTCATCTTTACGGGGTCGATAAAATAAAGTACCAGTAATGCACTGGGTAATTGCTGGCCTTGTGTCTAAAGTAGAAACAATTATATTTCTTTTACTGGCCTCGTGTAGTGTGAAAAGGAAAGAATAGTAAAATAGTTGTGTTGTGTTTTGCTCTCAGCATTATGCTTGAAGCAAAGAACTGAATACATCCGCCGTAGGTCATGGTTTACAGCATATTGCGAACTTTTATATTATACAGATCAAATTCATTCAATGCAAATATTATGTTTTATATAATATTTGTATCAATTTTATCTTTAACTGACGTTCTATATCGTAGCTTCATTTTGAAAACCGTTTTAAGCCATTTATAGTTTGCGTTTTATCGCAGATATAGTGATATTTCTGAAGATTTCTATTTTATTGTAATCTGCTAACTATCCCCCGACACGCCGTTCTCAACGAAATATTAAGAAGAAGCCTGGACGCAACTGGCTTTCCATCTCAACTGGAGCCAGCAGATCTAGACCGCGGAGATGGCAAGCGCCCCGACGGAATCCCCTTCTTCCCATTCGAAGGAGGTAGATCCCTCATCTGCGTGGCCACCTGCTGCGACACGTTCTCCGCCTCCAACTTAGTCGCTTCGGCCACCAACCCCGGCTTTGCGGCCTGTCTCGCAGAAGAACGTAGGATAAACAAATGCCGGGGTTTGTCTATCCGCTTCTTCTTTGCACCAATCGCCGTCGAGACCTCAGGCGTACTTGGACCCTGTACTGCCGAGCACCTCCGCAAGATCGGAGCGTCGGTGGTTCGTCTGAGGAAGGAGCCCCGCGAGGTTGGGTGGCTGTTGCAGCGGGTGTCACTGGCCATCGTACGCGGGAATGCTTTTGCCGTCTTGTCCAAGGGCACAGTACTCATGCCCTCTTGCCTTAGACCCAAAGCCTAATCACCCTCCCCTTCACCCCCCTCGTCTGCGACACCAGAGCTCTTGCCACCCCCTCCCCTTCCCTTCTTTTTCTTCTTTCTTTCTCTCTTTTTTCTCTATATTTCACTATTCTTTCTTTCATTTTGTTTTACTTTTATTTATTATTTCCGTCATTATAGTTGTCATTATTGACACCTTGCTTTGAAGCCTAAAGTTGTGGCCCTTTACATTCTGAGTTCAAATCCCAGTGAGGTTAACATTGCCTTTCATCCTTACGGGGTCGATAAAATATAGTACCAGTCACGCACTGGGTTCGTTTTAATCGACTTTCCCCTCCCCCAAAATGGCTGGCCTTGTGCCTATATAAGAAACCATTATTATTTTTATGTCAGGTCACTCTTGAGTGCTACTGGTAACATGTAAACCAGTACAACCTGTCGCATGGTCAGCTCGTTGGTGACTAAACTGGCAACCCCACCAAGTTTACTTGGTGAGGAGGGTGATTTTGGACACTCTGCAGGACAAAAAACAAAACCTGACAAAGGGCGGAAGAGTCAACGGCCATCCAAAAATATGTAAATATGTATATATACACATGTACATATGTATGTATATGTATATGCGTGTGTATATACCTGGAGTGTCAGGCAGGAGCATGTACCTCTGTAGGGAGGGCTAGCCATGCCCTTTTCAGGACAGCGCGTCCTGCATTGGGTCTCACCTGACACTCAGCTCTCACCTGTGGCCCCAAGAAGCTGTAGCATGCGACAGCATCCACACCCCGGTAAACCGCATTGGCTGACGGACCGAACCAGGTTGAGGGTAGCCGGGCGGATCTGAAACCTCCCGGTGAGTTAGATAGGGGATGCCTGCCTCTGCATGCGAAGACTGGACTCGGCGGAGTGAGTGGAGAAGGACAACATCGTCCCAACGGTTACAAAGGCGGCGACAGCAAGCGATGTGGAGCGCTAAGGCACGGCAAGGCACTACAGACGTCGTGGCCATCCACTGCAGCCAAGGAACTCCCTGGTTGTGACGGTCCTCCGTACCACCGGATTCTGGCTTCTGCGGCCGAGTGAGTGGGACCGTCACTGTGCACTGGCCCTCCTACTAAAACCTTTCCCGCACAGGTTTCTTCTTTAGCGTGCACTCCCAAAGCCCTGCGGCGATGGGCGGGAGATGGAGTTAACAGGTAGAGGTAACCTCTGGGATTTGCCAGTCTGACTCCGGTCTCTTCCTCTGCCTCCACTGTCCCCGAACCTGCAATTCAATGATCGGCCTCCACAGCCACCTTCGTGCCCACGTAGACGGGAACAACAATAAAGAAGATGGCTAACCAAGATTATTTTTATTGTTGTTACTGTAAATAATATCATGTTTATACAATATCATATGTGGGTCTGACTTCTCAGCTGCTAAATTTTTCGTTTATATTCTTGGTGCTGAAGATTACATACATTAATATCACTCTGACCACAATTTGTTATACACTATTAAGAATCTCAAATGGAATGTTGTGTAAGAAATGAAAAAAAATATGGTAATCTCCAGGTAAATGATTTCTCCCAATGGTGCTTCTGTTTACGTCATTGAATATCAATTACTTCTCATACCGAGAATTTCCACACAGTTTATATCATAAAGAAGATAGAATAAACCTCACTATCGTGCGATCAACAAAACCATTGATAACGAATTCGTGAAAACACAACATGCCGTTATTAATAATGTATTAACTCTGTATAGATTCGAAATTGTCACGAAAGATTCAATGTGCTGTATCATTGAGCAAGCTGCATATATATATATATATGTATGTATGTGTTTATATATATATATATAATTGAAAAAAATGAAGAATAACGATATGTGCTTTCACGATTCTCTAGAGAGGCCGGAAGATAGGTAAATATTGCTGATGAGATGTAACAACATCGAAACAAGTTCAATATTCCTTGCCTGGCTTTCTGGAGAATAGAGGAAAGGTGTTTCCTCAAAAACCAGTATGACTCTAAAAACCGGTTTGTCTGTGTGTTTACATACAGAATAGCTGGACACTCACAGTAAAGTGACCAGTGAAAAACTCGGTACATCTACATATGTATACGTGTGTGTATTCATATGCATACTAGTATTTCAGTATACATATGTGGATGTACATTTTTAACTTAATTGTTTAAGCGTCAGTCATACAAAAGTGAGTTACAAATGAAACGAAATTTAATTTCGTTTCGTTATTTGTTTTTATCGTCTCCGTTGAACTGGTACGTACTCACGCTCTATGCAAATTAGTCTGCCCACTACTAATTTTCATAGAAAAAGCATATAACGATATGTGCTTTCACGATTCTCTAGAGAGGCCGGAAGATAGGTAAATATTGCTGATGAGATGTAACAACATCGAAACTAGTTCAATATTCCTTGCCTGGCTTTCTGGAGAATAGAGGAAAGGTGTTTCCTCAAAAACCAGTATGACTCTAAAAACCGGTTTGTCTGTGTGTTTACATACAGAATAGCTGGACACTCACAGTAAAGTGACCAGTGAAAAACTCGGTACATCTACATATGTATACGTGTGTGTATTCATATGCATACTAGTATTTCAGTATACATATGTGGATGTACATTTTTAACTTAATTATATAATTATATATATATATATATATAATTATATATATATATATATATATAATTATATATATATATATATATATAATTATATATATATATATAATTATATATATATATATATATATATATATATAATTATATATATATATATATATATAATTATATATATATATATATATATATATATAATTATATATATATATATATATAATTATATATATATATATATATATATATATATAATTATATATATATATATATATAATTATATATATATATATATATATATATAATTATATATATATATATATATAATTATATATATATATATATATATATATAATTATATATATATATATAATTATATATATATATATATATATATAATTATATATATATATATATATAATTATATATATATATATATATATATATATATATATATATATATATATATAATTATATATATATATATATATATAATTATATATATATATATAATTATATATATATATATATATATAATTATAGGAACCAGTAAGACCCCGACAGCTGAGCTCAAGCCGTTTCGACGGCTAATTCTGGACTCATTCTGCGAATTCTGCGTCCAGAATTAGCCGTCGAAACGGCTTGAGCTCAGCTGTCGGGGTCTTACTGGTTCCTATTACCCACTCTACTACCTCAAGTATTGAGTACTTTGGTGCGTTATGGTCCACCTGGTTCCTTACCACATTTCCTTCGTTATATATAATTATATATATATATATATAATTATATATATATATATATATATATATATATATAAATATATATATATATATATGTGTGTGTGTGTGTGTGTGTTAAGTATTTGCGCAGAAAGGGTAAAGTTTATAAAGGTGTTCTATGTATTGTACAGAGCTATTTAATTACATTTTAGATAACGTTGTTTATTATGAAATTAAATAAATACACACACACACACACACACACATATATATATATATATATATACATCAAATTCATGTTTCAAAACATCATTCAAGAAAATACAATGCCAGAACAAACATAATATAGAGAATAGAAATATAAAGAAGGAAAATATATATATTTTGAACATATCAAATATGATTGATTGTTATACTTCGTCAGAAGCTTCATTATACGAAGCTAATTCAACGAAAAACAGATACAGAAAAGGGAGACCTTTTGCTACTTGTGCTATATATATATATATATATATATATATATATATATATATATATATATATAAAGAATGAATAATAGCAGGTAGACATTATAAAAAGGTAATTTATTCTGTGTGCTTACAAATGTTTCCACGGTGGTTGAAAATATATATATATATATATAACGAAGGAAATGTGGTAAGGAACCAGGTGGACCATAACGCACCAAAGTACTCAATACTTAGGGTAGTAGAGTGGGTAATAGGAACGAGTAGGACCCCGACGGCTGAGCTCAAGCCGTTTCGACGGCTAATTCTGGACTAAAAAAAAAATTAGCCGTCGAAACGGCTTGAGCTCAGCCGTCTGGGTCCTACTCGTTCCTATATATATATATATATATATATATATATATATATATATATATATATATTTCATATTTACGTATATATATATATTTTTTTAAAGTATATATATACGTAAAAACGTAAAAATGAAACTACCTTAACGTTTGTAAAATAAGTTGGATTACTTTGAATAAGTAATGAATGAATATTACATAATTTAAGTACTCTTGATTAAATATAAATAATTTTAAGATTCACTTCTTTAACATTTTCAAATGTCAATACTTCCGGTTAGCGCCCGTTATATTCTAACGTTTATTACATCGCTTATGTAAGCATTCATTTCCGTCGCTAATTTTCTCCTAATACAGTTTATATATGTCCTTTTTTAATGTATCATGGATTACTTTACTGATTACAGAAAAGAGTTTCAAAAAGAGTTTCAAAAGAATTTCTGTGCATATTGTGAATTATGATTTCATTTCGTGTATCATATCTATATGTATATATATTTGCGTATAATATCAATATGCACACTACACATCCTCGCAGAAACCCACCCGAAGGGTGGTTTTTCTGCTAGTAGATATGAGGATTGCACACAGGTGATTAAAGCAATATTCAACTCTTACATATTGAACTATTTTATGACCAATAATGTTTAAAAATTAACATTCATCAAAAATTAACATTCAATAAATAAATAAATAAATAAATAAATGAATAAATAATTAGATGTGTACAGTATTAATGACGTGATCTTGTTAAAAACATGAATTATGATTTATATCTTTATAAAAGATATGTAAAAGACATACTTAAAAGATATGTTTGAATATTCTTATATTTAACATAACCATAAAATACAAACAAAATACACAAACAATAAAAATAAACAACGTGAAGGGTTTTGAGTGGGAATATTAATCCAAGTTAACTATATGATAAAGGATTGGTACTGGTGAACAATGTGGCAAACACTAAAGTAATAATACCCTCTCAAAAGGCTGCCAATAACGTATTGTGTAATATTAAATAATTCCTTCAGTTATGTTCCATCTTCTTTGTTTTTTTCTTCTTTTTACTTCCGATGTCAAATATTCATAATACAATCTAATACGGAAGAGCGTATTAGTTTGCACTTCGTGGCTAAGGATTAAACTGAGCCGATCTCTATAGAATAAAATTGCTAACGAGTTCCCTGCTGAGTTATTGAAACGGCTATCATATTTCTAATAACAGTGAGGTCAAAGTGAAAATGACTGGCCAGCTTTGTACCGAGTGCAAGTCGGTAATAAATAATTAAGCAAGGCAAAAGTTTAACATTCTCTTTATGATAAGAATTTCAATTTTCCTTTCAACCCTTGTTCTTGTTGCGGTTAATTGCCATCTATTATATTATTTGTATCTTCAGGTTGCGCTGCAGGAGAAAGATCAAGTCCATAGTACTTAGACTGCATGTTTAGAAAGAAAAGGCAAAAGAATAAGAAAAAGAAAATGAAAACGGAAATATGAACACATACGTTATAATGAGTGATTAATCATGCTGCATTCTGTTATACAAGACATGATAAACAATGCATTTGTGCGTATTTGTGTGTCTGCACATTTGAGGAACTATGCTCATACGGCTACACCATACAGTCAACTATATACAGTTCACGAATGATGGCCGTTTAAGTGAACAACATCGATAGTATTTTACATATGAGTGTATGTAGGCATGCGCGCACGCATGTGAATATGTGTGTGTGAGTACCTTACTAACTGTGGATACACCCGATTGAGCCCGGGACTCACACACACACACGCGCGAATATATATATATATATGTAGAAGTTCTATTTAAATTGGAGCTTCCAACAGAAATGGTTGCATTCTTTAAGGGTATGTCAATATTTATTTATAAAATTGCTCTATATCATATTTTATCTGATGAAAGCACACCATAATTTAACTTGGTGTCCTTGAAATATGTATAATGAAATAAATATTGTTTTATAAATATAGTTTCCATTTGTTAATATATCGTATATATATATATATATATATATATATATATATATATATATATATATATATATAATAGTGATAATAATAGTAATAATAATAATTGTGAAGACTAAAATCCAAAGAGGGCTCGATAAGGATAAATATATATAAAATATATAAGAACCCTAGAGCAAATATTTATTAAAATAACAGATTAAAGTTTAAGCAAACAATCGCTGCTTTCACCTTTAACGGGATCTTAATATCCCGTTAAGGGTGAAAGCAGCGATTCTTTGCTTAAACTTTAATCTGTTATTTTAATATATATATATATATATATATATATATATATATATATATATATATATATATATATATATATATTAGTTTTGCGAGGTTTTTGATATGAAATCGTGTGTCGAAACAAATATTGTTATACTTGGGGAGGGTCATATTTGTGTAATAATATTGCCAGAATTAATAAGAGAACACACTCACTGTTTGTTTGGTTTTCGCTTCTGTGTCCTTTATATCGGTTAATTTAATTTATTCGGTCCTCAATGTTAACATTGACTGACCAACGGTAAAAAATACAGATACAATATAGACACAAACACATATGCAACTTCGTCAGGGGTGCTATTATGTTTCCTCCCGTTGCATTGTATGCCTACGACATCTTTCAGAAATATATATGTGTTTGTGTCTATATTGTATCTGTATTTTTGACCGTTGGTCAGTCAATGGCAACATTGAGGACCGAATAAATTAAATTAACCGATATAAAGGACACAGAAGCGAAAACCAACCAAACAGTGAGTGTGTTCTGTTATTAATTCTGGCAATATTATTACACAAATATGACCCTCCTCAAGTATAACAATATATATCTCTATATATATATATATATATATATATATATATATGTGTGTGTGTGTGTGTGTGTGTGTGTATGTTTGTGTGTGTGTGTGTATGTGTGTGTGTGTGTGTGTGTGTACTATGGTTAGGAAACATAATTTGAAATTGTATTAGAAGATTCCACCGTAATTTTGACTAAATGAAATAGTCTAATAATACCGGAAGGCGGCTATATAACCTCGCTGAACGGGAAAAGATGGACACCACCATGTATAGGGTCGGCCCCATCCCTTTTATTGTACGGACGAATACGCTACTATTTTCGCCAATGAGCCCACTCATCTTTTTTTCATTGTTTTTATTAGCTATAACTTAATAACGGTAAGTAAACAAAAAAATGCATGTTTAGAAAACAGCTTTCTTTTCCCTTTCAGTGAGTTTTTATATACTCCACTTTTGTTAAGCTATTTTATTTAGTTAAAATTACAGCGAGATATTCTTATTCAATACATTCAGTGATTTCGATCTTGTTTACAATTTGCAAAACAATTCATTTGGAGCACACGCATTGGATTATTGTAATACAACATTTTTAGTTAGAGGTCTTAGCTATGAAAACAGTGTAATTAATGTTTCGATAGATTAACATTTGAAAACGTTAAAATACCCTCAATTTCATCAATTGAAACATCCCCTATCTTCGTCTAAGTTGGGGTAGTACAGTTTCAAATTCCGTGGAGAATCCTCTGATCATCAATTAATAATAAATCCATAACCAGCAAATACCGGGCAATGGAACCATCATCGGCAGCAGTCCTATAAGGAATTCCCGAGCATCGACCTTACTACTAAATTTTCATTTGGAGCACACGCATTGGATTAAATGTAATACAACATTCCCGGCCAGAAGTCTTAGCTATGAAGACATTGTTATCATTGCATCGACATGTATGTGTGTATGTAAATATATATATATATATATATATATATATATATATATATATATATATATATATTTACATACACAGATTTCAAACAGATTAAATAAAGATGGCGTAGACATACAATACAACAGGAGGAAACATAATAGCACCACTGACGATGTTGCAGATGTGCAACGAAAGAACTTTGTTAGTCTATATATATGTGTTTGTGTCTATATTATATCTGTATTTTTTACAGTTGGTCAATCAATGGTAAACATTGAGGACCGTATAAATTAACTGATATAAAAGATACAGAAGCGAAAACCAACCAAACAGTGAGTGTATTCTGTTATTAATTCTGGCAATATTATTATAACAATATGACCCTCCCCAAGTATAATATATATATATATGTTGGTGTCCCAGCATCACTTTATCCTCTCGGCTGCAACACGTAATAGAGTAATATATACCTACATACACATATATAGATATATATATATACATATGCTCATACAAGTGTATGTGTATGTATATATATCATACTCCATGTTCTAACGCAAGTATCCACACCTGTAAGCACATATTTATTATAACAACGCTTAACCCACATTTAGTCCTGCCCCCTCCCCAATAATATTTACCTTACCTATTATTAGGCTATTATTTCTGTATTATTATAATTACTATTATTTTTACCATTATTATCATTATTACCATTGTTGTTGTTATTATTTGTTATTGTGGATTGACAGTATCGGTAGAGCGTCAGACTCCGTGCTTTGTAGCATAAAGTTACAGCCCTTTACGTCCTGTGTTCATATATCGCCGAGTTAAATTTGCCTTTCATATTTACGGGATCGATAAAATAAAGTATAAGTCAT
This sequence comes from Eledone cirrhosa, assembly GCA_964016885.1. Lineage (NCBI taxonomy): Eukaryota > Metazoa > Mollusca > Cephalopoda > Octopoda > Eledonidae > Eledone > Eledone cirrhosa. Next base: position 53,490,642 of record OZ024740.1, read on the forward strand.
ACACTGGGATTGACTTAACCGACTTTCCCCTCCCACCAAATTACTGGCCTTGTGCCTAAATCATAAACCATTATTATTATTGTTACTATTATAATAAGGCGGTGGATTGGCAGTATCGGTAGAGGGTCGGACGCCTTGCTTTGCAGCAAAGAGTTTCGGCCCTTTATGGTCTGAGTTCAAATCACGTGGAGGTTAACTTTGCATTTCATCCTTACGGGGTCGATAAAATAAAGTACCAGTAATGTACTGGGTAATTTGTTGGCCTTGTGCCAGAAGTAGAAACAATTATTGTAATTTTTATTATTAATATTATAAAATACCTTCAGTTCGTTTAATCACAGTACGTTTTATTAATATCATTTTCCTGATAAAACGACTGGAAAATATTCGGCTATTCTAAAAAGAGAATTAGTCTTATGATTTTTTCACAGCAAGAATCTGTTCTTCCCGCTTCACTTAATGACGTAAATGGTTATTTTATTCTCTTTACATATATTTCACCGTATCTCAAGAGAACGTCTTCACTCATTCTTTAAAAGGAATATACTTTTATGTATTTATAGACGCAATGTTTAGACAAATCACAGAAGCAATAAACATAAATGAACTCCAACCAAAATTAAATAGAAAACATGAATGGAATAGCAACATCACAAATTACAATTAAGGACAAAATGAAAACACGCACACACATAAAACAAACAACCAACCAGTAACATGTAAATAAACAAATAAATAAACAAATAAAAACACACACAGACACCCGGATGTAACACATGCGCAAACTAAGCACACAACACACACAAAAACAAAATGGCGTAGGTCAGAACAAAGGAGAGGCACAAAACAAAGAAAAGAATCCCCAGTCACAGAAGAGGTCACAGAATGTGTGACGAAAGAACTTTGACAATATATGAACAACCGTCCGATTGTGGAACCAACCAACCAACCGGAATTTTATAAATTCTTAAATTTATAAATTTAATTTATAATAAATTGGAGTGAAAGCATGTGGTGCGTGTGTTTCTTATTGGCAACATGACCCTCCCAAAGTATAACAATACTTTTATATATATATACTTTTATATATGTCAAAAGGAATAACAATACTTCGTCGCAGTATATTTTAATATTTATATCTCGTCCACGGATGGATATTACTCACTCTCAGAAGATTCCTCTGTATGGTGAGAGCATAAATTGGTTGCTTAAACTTTGGATCTGTGCAAATATTATATTATATTATATTATATTATATTATATTATATTATATTATACTAGCAGTAAAGCCCGGCGTTGCTCGGGGTCGCTCAGTAGCTGTGTTAAAGTTACAATGTTAAGTTTCTTTTTTGGCTTAAAAACTGTAGTGTCTACTGTGCAGACTTGCATGTGGTGTTTTTGATTAATATTCCCTCAACCAACAATATGCCTTATGAAGTTAAGAAAACATAACGATAACCCGAATGTTATAACAAAATAGGATGCTGTGGATAAAAACTGCACTGGTTATTTATTAACAAAGATCGAAAATGTAAACACTGAAACGCAGAGAAAAACAACGTAAGACGCTCAATGTAAACAGAACAAAGGGAAATAACTCGTCACTTACGCTCAAAAATCGATACATTAGATTCAATTTCGTCACATAGGGTGGGTCAATTTGAAATATTTTTTTTCCGATGTCTTCGCTAGGGCTCAATGTACAAGTATAGCAATTTCGGTGCAATTCCGTGAGAGATTCTAAGAGGAGATGTGTGCCAAAAATCGATAGACAGACAGACAACCACAGCTTTATATATATAGATTACTAGCAGTAAAGCCCGGCGTTGCTCGGGGTCGCTCAGTAGCTGTGTTAAAGTTACAATGTTAAGTTTCTTTCTTGGCTTAAAAACTGTAGTGTCTACTGTGCAGACTTGCATGTGGTGTTTTTGATTAATATTCCCTCAACCAACAATATGCCTTATGAAGTTAAGAAAACATAACGATAACCCGAATGTTATAACAAAAGAGGATGCTGGGGATAGAAACTGCACTGGTTATTTATTAACAAAGATCGAAAATGTAAACACTGCAACGCAGAGAAAAACATTAGCGTAACCAAATTATCAGTTATGTCTGTCTGCACGCCTATATCACCTCTCTGCACGACTGTCTGTCTGCACACCTATATCACCTCTCTGCACGACTGTCTGTCTGCACGCCTATATCACCTCTCTGCACGACTGTCTGTCTGCACGCCTATATCACCTCTCTGCACGACTGTCTGTCTGCACGACTGTCTGTCTGCACGCCTAACGACGAAATATTTGCTTGTTTTACGTAGTCTTTAAATAGACTTGTTTTCAAGTAAAAATATTGTTTTAAAATGCTTTTAAATGGAAATGAAGCAAAACGGAAGCTTGGTGTTCGAACTGATGAATTTTGCGGGTCAATATTTTGCTGGCTCGACAACTGTTCGTGTCAGCGTAATTTTTTACGTAAGACGCTCAATGTAAACAGAACAAAGGGAAATAACTGATAACTTACGCTCAAAAATCGATACATTATATTCGATTTCGTCAGATAGGGCGGGTCAATTTGAAATATTTTTTTTCCGATGTCTTCGCTAGGGCTCAATCTCTATATATAAAACTGAGGTTGTCTGTCTGTCTATCGATTTTTGGCACACATCTCCTCTTAGTTACAATGTTAAGTTTCTTTCTTGGCTTAAAAACTGTAGTGTCTACTGTGCAGACTTGCATGTGGTGTTTTTGATTAATATTCCCTCAACCAACAATATGCCTTATGAAGTTAAGAAAACATAACGATAACCCGAATGTTATAACAAAATAGGATGCTGGGGATAGAAACTGCACTGGTTATTTATTAACAAAGATCGAAAATGTAAACACTGCAACGCAGAGAAAAACATTAGCGTAACCAAATTATCAGTTATGTCTGTCTGCACGCCTATATCACCTCTCTGCACGACTGTCTGTCTGCACGCCTATATCACCTCTCTGCACGACTGTCTGTCTGCACGCCTATATCACCTCTCTGCACGACTGTCTGTCTGCACGCCTATATCACCTCTCTGCTCGACTGTCTGTCTGCACGCGTATATCACCTCTCTGCACGACTGTCTGTCTGCACGACTGTCTGTCTGCACGACTGTCTGTCTGCACGACTGTCTGTCTGCACGACTGTCTGTCTGCACGCCTAACGACGAAATATTTGCTTGTTTTACGTAGTCTTTAAATAGACTTGTTTTCAAGTAAAAATATTGTTTTAAAATGCTTTTAAATGGAAATGAAGCAAAACGGAAGCTTAGTGTTCGAACTGATGAATGTGTTAATGTCATTTTAAACGCTGAGAAAGCCAGCGTAATTTTTTACGTAAGACGCTCAATGTAAACAGAACAAAGGGAAATAACTGATAACTTACGCTCAAAAATCGATACATTATATTCGATTTCGTCACATAGGGTGGGTCAATTTGACATTTTTTTTCCGATGTCTTCGCTAGGGCTCAATGTACAAGTATAGCAATTTCGGTGCAATTCCGTCAGAGATTCTAAGAGGAGATGTGTGCCAAAAATCGATAGACAGACAGACAACCACAGTTTTATATATATAGATATAATTTATGTTCATGAACGGAACAAAAGCGCTAACTAAGGTCATTGTCAGACGCTAAACGTTAAAAATCTACCGTGCTAAAACGTAAGCTTACAAAAACCGTATTATGACAAAGTGAAATAACTCCATATGTGAATTTGAAATAGTAAAGTTGTACACGTTTTAAAATTATTGCACTGTCGCAGATCTATGGTATTACGTGGTGGTATGTTGCATAGAGATTGTAATATTTATTAAGGTATGCAAACCCGTTGTATATGAGGCAGAGATTACACACTATACCACTGAAAGTTCTGAAGTTAGCGGTATGGTTCAATATCATTTTAAACAATCTTTTTTTTTTCACATCTCCACTCGTTTAGGAAGCCTGATATGAGAACCAGTACAGCATTGGAAAAAAATAATCAGGCAATTAAAGGAGAAAGGAGTCGCACATACGATTACTTGGAAGATACGTGAAAGATCCAGACCATACACTAATGACATCAAGAGATGTCGTCTGTCTTAGTGAGAAATTTAGAATATTACAGTATTTGTCGTCTCCCAACAATAATTATTTGAACTCAAGGACCAAATTTTTATAGGATGCCTCCACCTGAAAGGCCAACTGCTTGCTAAGTGGAAATACTCAACAAATTCAACTGATTGTCAACAACCTTAATTTGATTAATATACTTTTTTAATGTCTTTTCTTTCTTTCCTTTTCCACACTTTCATAATACAGTACACCTTCTACTCTTCTCTACAAGATACTTTAATAAATATTACCATCTCGTTTTTCGTGAACTTTAGCATGCTGCACTTTTAACGGTAACTTAAAAACTCGTTTAGCGTCTGAAGATTAGGTCATAATTTTCATCCCTTTTACAAACTGGAGGTGTGGTCAATATTGGGCCTTGACATCTTATGTAGCGCTTTTGTTCCGTGTATGAACATAAATACATAATATATCAGCTCTCTTCCCGATTGAGCACTGTTTTCTTTATTCCTTTTTCTCCTACAGTGGACCTCAAGCTGTGGTGTCTGTCCTAAGAAGAAACCTGATCACAGGTATGATGAACACTTAAATGAGAAAAACAACGTACTCTCAATTAAATCGTGTGAAACCATGTTGCTGACTTAGAGTTGATGAGGGGGAATATGTGTATGTGTAAATTAGTCTTGTACATCGCCTTTCTTTATTTTCTCTTCCTGTCACTTCTCTGCGTCAACACACTTCTCCTTGTCCTCCTCTACCTTCGATCTTTTCTATATTTCATCTGCCTGTCACCCACCGTGTGGATTGTCTCTCTGTTGACCATTGGCCATTGGCTTCTGTCCTCTGAAGCATTTTGCCCATTGCTGCCGTTGACAGCATTTAGCTGTTTTAACGGCTATTTTATCGATGAGTTTTCTCAGTCTCGCAGTGGTCATTGCTAAATGAGTGACATTTGGTTGAAGGAAACTCCGCAGAAGACCGCCGAGTATGCGTCAAATTAAGGGTAATCAGGAGATGTAGGCTATAATTTACGACTGTACTTTGCAGCTACTCTGGAAAGCTGATGAGTGCAATTTTATCTTGCATTGCTGAGTTTACTTGCACAGTAGTCTAGGATCTTATCCAAAGGCAGATTAACATTTTATCAGCTTACGGCTATAAAAAGTAGACTTAAGTAAACTTAAGTCCATTCGTCTATAGGTCTTTGAAAGGAGGCAATCATTTTTGGCATTAGGTGGTAGGGTTAACACGCCACCCTCTTTAACGCCACCGCCTGTCCTTGGATGTCTTTAATGCTGTTTATCTAGCTCACTCTGCAACAAATACATGTTATCTGTACAATAAACTATTGTTTTATCTACCACTTAATAGTTTCAGGCTAAGAAAAATGGAGCTACGAGATAATTATTTCTGACTTTGAGTGGTAAACTTAACAGGGCACCCAATTGAAACTCACCAGCTTGTCGTTAGGTATTTTAGTAGTGTTCGATCTGTTGAAAGCTATCACTACAGTGTTCTAGTTCTCTCTCTCTCTCACACTCAGCCCCCCCCTCACTCAGCCCCCCCCCCCCCCTTCTCTCTTTCTCTCTCTCTCCACGTTTTAGAATTTAAAATTGCTGGCCTCGTGCCAAATGTAGAAACAATTATTAGCGGGATGGGAAGACTCAGTAGAAGGTCGGACAAAGTGTTCTGCTGCATTCATTTACGGTCTTGTACGTTCTATATTCAAATCCCACCGAAGCCAGTTTTGTCTTTCATCCAAAAATAAAGTACCAGTCCCATACCAGGGTGGATGTAATCGATTTTGCCCACCTCACAAGTGATGACCTTGTGCCGTATTTAGAAATCATTATTATTACGTTTGTGGAAATCATTATTATTACGTTTTTAGGGTGGTGGATTGGCAGTATCAGTAGAAGGTGGCACGCCAGGCTTTGCAGCATGGAGTTATCTCACTTTAGGGTCTGAGTTCAAATCCTGCCGAGGTTAACTTTGCCTTTCATCCTTACGAGGTCGATAAAATAAAGTACCAGTAATGCACTGGCATAATTGCTGGCCTTGTGCCAAAAGTAGAAACAATTATTGTTATGTTTTCCGAAGCCTTTGTTATTAACCTGTTGTATAATCTAATGGGCTGATTTATAAATGGTGACAACTACTTCGATTTGTTTGTTTTTGTTCTTCTGTTTAAACTTGTTTCTCCTTTCAAAGTTTGAACCTCAGTAAAACAACCCAGCCCTTTCCCCGGGACTCTCCTCACACTTTTTAATTAAATATTAAACCAACAACTACTACTACTACTACTGCTACTACTAGTATCACTACTACTACTACTACTACTACTACTACTACTACTACTACTACTACTACTACTACTACTACTACTACTGCTGCTACTACTAGTATCACCACCACCACCACCACCACTACTACTACTACTACTACTACTACTACTACTACTACTACTTGATCACAGTGTACAATTCTCTGAATGTGTATCAATCAGGATAAAAAAAAAAGGTCAGGAAACAAATCAAAAGTAAAAAAAAACAAATTAATAAATAAAATTAACTAAAAGTGTGGGTGGGGGGAGTAACAGAGAAAGCAGGATAGATAAAGTTGTTGTTGGTTTAACTT
>OZ024740.1:53501043-53521043 GCA_964016885.1 Eledone cirrhosa
CTAAGGGTCTTTAATGGTGAACGCAGCGATTCTTTGCTTAAACCTTAATCTGTTATTTTAATATATATATATATATATATGTATTTATATATGTATATATATATATATATATATATATATATATATTGCGTGTGTTTGAGTGTGTGTGTGTGTGTGCGTGAACATATATAAATGTATATGTAGATTTATATGTAGCTACCTACATATATATATATATACATACATGCCTACATAGTAAAAATATGTAAGACTTTCCAACAATTTTGCATCTAATAACTGCATATACACATATACAGATGCAAAGCATATACACGGAATATCTCGGCCTGGGGATGGTGTTTACATTTTGTGCTTAAAAAAATATTCGTCGTAGATTACCAGGGGTTTAACTTGATTGGGTGCCTGAGAGTAAATGTTCAACCCACGAAAGCCAAGACGATAGGGTTAAGTAAAAAGGCATTCGACAAACCGAACATATATTTGTTGTGCTATGGTACAATGAAAGCAATAGTTACAGAGCAGTAAGCATGTGAGACTGCAGTGGTGGAGAGCATGAAGGAATTTAGTCGGATACTTTTAAGGTTACAGGCCTTAACGCAAGCAAAATGCTAAATAATGCGGTCCCCGGGCAAAAATTTGAAATCTTTTTCAGTCAAGAAACTCTGTGAAACATAAGTAATGCATATGCAAAGTTTAAAAAAAAACATCGGTTGGGTACTTCTCGAATTACAAGCCCTAACGCAACCAAAATGCTTTTAAAAATCGGTTTTTCGCCTAATGCGGTCCATGGGGCAAAAAAATGAGAAAATCCATTTTGCTCAAAATACTTTAAACGACATAAGTAATGCAAAATTTGAAGAAATTGCCTGAATTATTGTTCCGTTATGCCTCATAAAAGTCTTTAAAGCATAAAATATGTGGTTTTTCGGCTAATGCGGTCCCCAGAGCATTGACAATTTGAAATATTTTTGCTCAAAACACTCACACGACCATTTGTATTACATGTGTAAAGTTTGAAAAAAATCGGTTGGGTGGTTCTCGAGTCTTAGGGAGTCAGTCAGACAGACAGACAGACATTCTCTGTTTTAGATATATAGATTAAGCAAGAAATACTGTACACATTCACGTTGAAATTTGACATAATTTTCATAACATGTAATTTAATTAAATTTTGGAATTATAATTTTATGATTTTATATATTTAAAAAAATGTTAATATTTAAAGTCATATTTTATGATTCTATTCTATATTTATATATTCGTAACTTGTAATTCTTTTTTTTTAAATCAAAATTATATTTAAAAATCCTTTAGAATAGATAAACGAGCACTTTCGTTTCATTCCCGAGGGAATATATTTTCATTGACCAAGCTGTCAACTCTGGGCAATGTTTTCATGTGGGCAAGGAGTAGTTCAGCTGAAATTAAATGAAAAGGGGATTTGTCGTAGATTCGCAAGTCAGAGTTATATCATAGCCAGATAACTCTCCAACTCTTTCGTTTTGTGATATTTTCCTATCGTGATTCATGATGTACTGTCTTTTTCCTATGTACATGCCAGAACTAAAGTGATTGAAGTTTCGATATCAAGTTTGAGATGCACCAGAGCGGAGCTCCTGGAATGTCGTGGGGGATCAAGGAATGTCATAGAAAAAAATATATTTGATTAACTTACGTAAAGCAGACGTTTTCTTCAGATCAACTTGTAATCCACCCAGATTATCTACCCTTGGTGTGACTCTCTTCTCTTCCCTTTTTTCTTCTTTTTCGCCCGTATGGGTAAACACTTTCCGGTTCATTGTCACTAGCACAGGTTGAACAAGTTGGTCATCAATGATCTACGAAACATACGTACCTGGTATGGCGCCGTTATAGTAACTAACCTGAATAATTATATTCAAAGTCGCCCTAGGGACTTACCCTACTCCTTGCATTTTTATTTAACTACTACTACTACTACTACTACTACTACTACTACTACTACTACTACTACTACTACTACCACTACTACTACTACTATATATATATATATAGTTATGTAATAAACAACATAAGATAATTATATCATTTACCGAAGGTTTCACGAGGGATAACTAAAAAGCTCTGTAGTCTACATAGAGCACTCTCTTTTCCTTTATTTCCTTTACCTTTCCTACGGAAACACTTTATATATATATATATATATATATATATATATATGAATATATATATATATATATATATATATATACACGGTCACAGAGAGACTGGGAGGGGGATTGAATAAATAAAACTATTTCCTTATGCCATTATATATATATATTGAGTTCTTCCTCCTTTTTGAACTACTAAGAGCATTAGATCTGAACTATATGTATATATATCTAGGGAACGTAACTTCCAGTTACTCTAGGTTCACCAGAATGAGCACTCGATGAGTAATTTCCTATAAGTATAGAGGTGTAGAACAAAGCAGAGTGTAATAATAATAAAAAGGACATTATGTGTTCATCACGTTTATTGAGTAGTGACGCGTGTTTCGCCATTGATCAGCTCAAGGTTTGATCTGTATCGCTCTCGCCCGACTCTGAAATCAAAAGCTCGTCGGACCTCTGTTGTGATCATTACCACAACAGAGGTCAATAAACGTAATGAAGACATAACATATCATCTTTTTATAATATATATATATAAATATATATATATATATATATATATATATATATATATATATATATATATATATATATATATATATATATATATATATATATATATATATATATATAAATAGAGGTGTGACACACGAGTTGTGATATATTAGTAAAAAGGAAAAGTAAATGCTGACAAATTTTTCCCAGTGAAAAATAGTTTAATTAGGAATAAGTATAAATTAGTAATAAGTATTAGTTAGTATTCAGTTTTAATTTTAAGTTTTTACCGGTTGCGCATTTCTTATACTTTTCCAAAATAATTTTGAGATAGAGTGCTCGTGATTTTTGCTCCAATCTGATCAGTTTTGGAAATTCTTCCTGTTTCATGCTAAAAAAGTGGCTTGGGAGGTATTAAGATTTGGTTGGTTGTTGAATGTGACGTGAATAAGCACATTAAATTTGAAAAATATGTTTCAACATGTTAAAATACCCCCCCCCCCCCCCCCCTCTCACACACACACATTCCTACTGACCGATTCATTTCCATTATCACAACAATGAACCACTTTGCTACACACACTCACTCACCCACACGCATATTTGTCTTAATAGACACCTGAACTGTTGACCTCTGAACATGACTGCAACTCAATCAAGCGGAAAAGGACACTCTTTGAAAAACCTACCTTTGGCGCGAAACCAATTCGCGCTAAAATCAATTTAAACATTCACGTGACTTCTACCGACCAATCAAAATTGTTTTGACTACAAGAATTTTTGCAACACTAATTGGCCCGAAATTTATAGTGCTTGTTCACGTGACATTCAACAACCAACCAAATCTTAATACCTCCCAAGCCACTTTTTTGACATAAAACAGGAAAAATTTCCAAAACGGGCACTCTAAAAGCATAAGAAATGCGCAACCGGTAAAAACTTAAAATTAAAACTGAATACTAACTAATACTTATTACTAATTTATATTTATTCCTAATTAAACTATTTTTCACTGGGAAAAATTTGTCAGCATTTTCTTTTCCTTTTTACTAATATATATATATATATATATCACAGAAAAAAAGAGAATCAGTTTTGCGACGAATGGAATTTATTGAATTTATTGGAGATATTACAATCGTTTCTCTGGCGACCAGCTCGAGGCACAATCGATGTGGTAATCGAACCTGACTCTGAAAATCGCAAGGTCGTCAGATACGTCTAGATTCTACGAAGCAGATTTTGGTAGAATCAAGACATATCTGAGGACCTTGCGATTTTCAGAGTCAGGTTCGATCACCACATCGATCGTGCCTCGAGCTGGTCGCCAGAGAAACGATTGTAATATGTCCAATAAATTCCATTCGTCGCAACACTGATTCTCTTTTTTTCTGTGATATCATACTCTGCTCTATGGTAGCATCGAGTGCTCAAACGGCCTACCGCAGACGGATGCTTTAAGCATCCAAGACCAATTATATATATATATATATATATATAAACGGAAAAAATGTAACGAAATTTCATTTCCCACTCTTAGTACGGCTGTTACTTAAATATAAGTATGTACACGTACGTATATATATGTATACAGACGTACAGTAGTATGTATATATATATATACATACATGCACACATATATATATGTACGTATGGATTCACCGAACATTTATTATAATGTTCGATGTGTTTGTAAACAAACATCCCGTATTAAGACGTAGTGTCCAGCAACCATCGTTGCTCGTTTGTTCAACACTGACAAAGGAACGCTGTACTAGTTTCAAGCTTATTAGCTATCGTAAGCAACGTATACCTTCCTGCCAGATTGTTGAACGTATATACTTACCTTATGCATATTAACGGCTGAGTAGCCCAATTTGCATATCGAGTGGGTTAATCGGCCGGGTGCACCGAAAACGATAAACGGAAAAAATGAAACGAAATTATATTTCCCATTCTTAGTACGGCTGTTACTTAAATATAAGTATGTACACGTACATACATATATGTATACAGACGTACAGTAGTATGTATATATATATACATACATGCAAACATATATATATATATATGTGTACGTATGGATTCACCCAACATTTATTATAATGTTCGGTGTGTTTATAATAAATGTTCGGGGAATCCATACGTACATATATATATGTGTGCATGTATGTATATATATATACATACTACTGTACGTCTGTATACATATATGTATGTACGTGTACACACTTATATTTATATATATATATATATATCATAAAACATGTCTTTAGAATCACTAGATATAAGCAATAAGCCTACCCGCCGTAAGCAACTAATCACATCCTTTCTAACTTGACTGCTGCCACGTCACGATTTTTAACCATTTTTGAATGTATTTTTGGCGCGATCACTTTAGAAAATTAAATGTCTAATTTTGAGTTCGCTCCTGGTGAGTCCGAAGCTCTAGACATTCCCTGTTATCGGATGTCTTAAAATACGGATGAAACGATGGTAGAGATAATTAGGTATGTACGCATTTCTTCTAAGTTTGAATTTACACCTAATTGTGTTTAGTTGACTGTATATCTGGTCGATTTCTACATGCTGTCGAAATGTTAGATAAATACTCTATCGTAGCTACCGCGAAGAGGCTGCTTTCGGTTATTTGTCGGAGATTTCTTCATAGGAGTCTTTATTCTTATAGCTTGGTCTAATTGATTTTTTATATGGTTAATTATGCTAATTGGGAGAGGAAATGGTATATATTATATCTAGTGATTCTAAAGACATGTTTTATGATATATAGCTCTGATTATTTAATTTATTAATTCTTCATTGAGCCACAACGTGACCTGTTGCAAAACATATATATATATCTATGACTTTTTATATATATGTAAACCTTTATATATATATATATATATATATATATATATATATATATATATATATATGTAGTAAGGTTGCTTGGATGCGTCCATAAGCGGTATGCCGGTTGAAGCACTCCTTCGGAGTAGAGTATGATAATATGTAAAACGAAGAATCAGTGATGCATCGGATCACAATTTATTACATATTACAATTGTTTTCTCGGGCGAACAGCTCGAGGTGCGATCTGTTTGTGGAGCGAACCTGACTCTGGATTCGCCAGTTCCTCAGATACGTCTAGTGATTTCGAAGCAAATCCTCTTTCTGCTAGACTCCGACCCTTCAAATTTCTATCATCTGCCATCATCTTGTTTGCGCGGCACTCCGATTGGTTGATAGTTCCAGACGTCATCAAATCTGCCCACTGACCATTTCCATTCAGGCGTGACACCCTAATCCCGTCGCCAGAAATTACTGCTATGTGTGGGAGAGGTGTTATGAACTCTCTTGCCCTTCCCTGGCTTGCCTGTCTCCCTACACATATACACCCACATGCACGTGTATCACACATATACAGACATTCCGAGTCATTAATCGCACACTTATCTTTATATATATATATAAAGCGCAGGTCAAACATTTTCTCAGCAACTACGTGGTTCTGGTTTCAATTCCGCTAAGCGACACCGTGGCCAAATGTATGTTATAATAACTTCAAGTAGACCAATCAATGTCTTGTTCACTGAAATTGCAGACCTAGTTGGGTTCTCACAAAAAGGGGTGTATATCATCTAAGGAACATCAAGGTAACACGTTTTTGATGGTGTTATATACTCACCTGATCTGCAATTATTCTGAAATAGGCGTACTAATTTTCGTATACTTAGCCTTCGTGTAGGTAGTTAATTAAGATATATATATTAAGTGCATTAAGCAGTGGAAGTATACTATAAAGTTATATATATATATATATATATATATATATATATATATATATACAGAGTGCGTAATTGTATACAAATGGGTACGTCAATTTCAGAATACTACGAAGGGCGTGTGGTTATATAAGCACATGAAATATGTTTCCTTGTGCTTATTCATATGATATACACGCCGTCTGGTGAAGAACCAACTAGGAAATCCCCATTTTCTGATATGTTTACACGACTACACATGAAAAAATACCATTAAAAAATCATGGTTACCCTCTCTGTAATATGCACATATAATTTTATCATAAATTTCGTCGGATTAGTGCACTTCTTTATATATATATATTTTTTTTTTTTACCATTTGACATTCATTTTTTAATTTTTTAATATATTCTTTTACTATTTTTACCTTTTGACATTATTTTCCTAATGATACCCCTTTAAATATATTTTTTTAGATGTAGATTGATACGATAGTTCTTCGAAATGCACATTATTTTTTTCCTCTCCTTTTGATCTTCAAACTTCCACACATCTTTCGACTAAAATAATATATAATTGAAATTAATCTCATACGAAATAATATATAATTTTCTCTATATATTTTCTGAGTAAATCATTCATCAAATTTAACGGTTAACAAACAAGATTGGAGTTATCTTTCCCTTTTCAATAGTGCAAACATAAGCATTATATTATAATACTAGCAGAGGTACCCGGCGTTGCCCGGTATAACTCTCAATGGAGTAGTTGTTCAAATGAACCGAAATACTTCCGTTAAACACAACTATAGAAGTAACAATTTATAGGTGTTTGCCCTAAAGAGGACCTTTGAACAATCGCTTTGAAATGTCTCTGCGGTGGTGCTACCAGCAAAGACAAATCCGATGGTAACACTTTAAAGTTGGTGGCCCTAAATAGAGCCTTGGATCGTTCAATCTTAAAAGTCTCAGCGGCGGTGTTGCCAGCAAAGATGAATCCGATGGTAACAATTTAAAGTTGGTGGCTCTAAAGAGAGCCTTGGATCGTTCAATCTTAAAAGTCCCAGCGGCAGAGCTGTGAGCAAATTTCAACTCCGATTAGAGGTGGTGTATCTTAAGAAGTCCTTCACACCACTTTGGTGTGTCGTATTTGCTTTGCTTGTTATTTGAGATTTAAAATAGAAATGCACGTAACAGTCGGTGGCCACAAAAAACGGCCTTGTTAAGATCACGCTGGAATGTCAAAAAAATGTGTAAATAAAATGTAGGGAAAAGTAGATTAATTAGGTTAAAACTACGGAACATCGCTAGCAAAGCGTAATAGCAACATATAAATGCGGAAAACAGAGACATTGAACATTTATAACGTATAGCAAAAGCAACCTCAGAGGCGTACGTGGTATTGTCAAAAGGACAAAAATAGCACACGAATACAGCAAATATAAGCACTTATACAAAAAAAAACAAAAAAAAACAGCGATTACTTGTTGGCGGATGGGGTGCCTAAACAACTTCCTTATAGACTATATTTTGGGTTTTTTTGCGAGTTGCAAAAGCAAATAGGTTATGTCGGCTCCCCACTCAAGAGCAGCCAACATATAGTTGACCATGGGAGAAGCACGGTTCTTCTAAATTAAGCCCTACGACCGTCAGCGTCTGACCCTGTGATTTGTTAATCGACATGGCGAAACTGAGCTGGAGAGGGATTTGCAGCCTTCTGAATGTGAAAGGAATGTCTTTACCGGAAGGAATGAGAGGTATCCTTGGTATGAAGACAGTATCTCCCTTACAACATCCTGTAAGTATTGTTGCCTCAATAACATGAGGCATCACCTTTTGGACGACCAGACGCGTGCCGTTGGAAAGCCTTCGGGGTTCCAAATTCCTGAGGAGCATGACAGTGGCACCTTTCTTAAGTCGCAGTAAGTGTGGTGGATCCGGGAGGGTCTAGGGAGTTAAGAAATTCTGTGGGGTAATTAACAACTTCGTCCGGATCAGCCATAGAGTCCAGGGACTTGTAGACCTGCAGGTTTCCAAGCAAGCAGAGCATAGTCGGAGGAGGGGTCGTAGTTAAAAGCCTTCAACAACCATCGTGAATTGCAAGTCCTAGAAATGCCACGTAACGATGATCGCCGCTGTTCACTTTGCAGAAGTCGGCCACGTCTTTGCTCTATAGTTTCAGTATTTCGTGCAGCAACAGTGGCAGCAGCGTTCCTGCTTCGTCGAACGGCGCGTCGTCCTTCATCCTCTCGAGCGCGAGCTGCGGATGTTGCAGTGCCGTCCCTACTTCGTCGAACGGCGCGTCGTCCTTCATCCTCTCAAGCGCGAGCAGCGGATGTTGCAGTGCCGTCCCTACTTCGTCGAACGGCGCGTCGTCCTTCATCCCCTCGAGCGCGAGCAGCGGATGTTGCAGTGGCGTCCCTACTTCGTCGAACGGCGCGTCGTCCTTCATCCCCTCGAGCGCGAGCAGCGGATGTTGCAGTGCCGTCCCTACTTCGTCGAACGGCGCGTCGTCCTTCATCCCCTCGAGCGCGAGCAGCGGATGTTGCAGTGCCGTCCCTACTTCGTCGAACGGCGCGTCGTCCTTCATCCCCTCGAGCACGAGCAGCGGCTGTCTTTCTTCTCTTTCTTTGATTCACCCCAGGTGCCTGAGGATCCTCCTCAGAAGCGCTAGAGATGCGACTGGGAGATGGACTAATTCCTCTAAGGATGTGCCGAGTTGGTGATGGTATCTCTCGATCGCCAATGCATGGCATCGTTTTTGCATGGCAGATTTGACATCGGCGAATGGAGATCGCTGCAGGACGGATGGTAGGCACGGCATTATTCCCCCGACAGAAGCCACACACGAAGCCTTGAGGACTCTTTTTCTGTATTCGAGTCAGGCCGCTGCAGATCCTATGGAAGATACGTCGGCAAGTCGAGCAGGAAATGGGCACGAAGTCTTGTCGGCAGCAGCTGTTGCAGTGGCGTCCCTGCTTCGTCGAACGGAGCGTCTTTCTTCATCCTCTCCCGCGCGAGTAGCAGCAGTCGCGGCAGCATCTTTGTTCCGTCAAAGTTCACGCCGACTGTCATCCTCCTCCGTTCTTGTAGCTGCCGTCTGCACAGCGTTCTGCGAGAGCCTGATCGCAGTCGCATTTACATCTTCGGTGAGACGCCTTCGCTTAGACCTACTTGTATCATTAAATAATCGACCAATGAAAGTTCTTTTCTTGGGGGGGGGGGGGGGGGGGGGGGCATTGTTTTTAGAAAATTAACCAGGGATAACGATAAATAGTGGACAAATAACGTTTAAGTAAGCAAATCTAAACACGGATATAAATTGCGAAAAAATGTGATAAATCTATGTGGTCTGAGAAAGTGGGTATGTTTGGCAAGATTTTGTGTGCCAGTGAAATTTCACGTTTTAAGTTAGGGGCAACGCAGTGTACGGACTACCTGTGATAAAGGAAATTAAATAGTGTGGCTACAGTGGTAGGTATATAAGTGTCAGTATGTTTGTTCAGTTCAAACATAGCAATAAGTAAGTACTAACCATTGAAAGGATACAGGCAAAAATGGCCGAAAAGTCAGAGCATGATAAACTGGAATCTTATGACCATAAACACATTAACTAAACCTCCTTTAACCCTTTAGTGTTCAAAACGGCCGAAATTATTTCCCCTTCATTTATTCAAACCGCCCAAAACCGGCCGTAACACCCACACTTAAATATCGTTCTAAAAATAAACAATACCGTCATCAAAATCTCGTCAATTCGAGATTACTGCGAGATTAGGCCCTTACCGCAAAAATTAACACTTAATATAGTGAAACAACTTAAAACAACACGTGTTTTTTTAACGTTTAAAGTAGAACATATTTTTTGTTTGTATCAACATGGCTTGTGAAAGTAGCGATATCGACTTTGAAGTTTTTACACACGACGATATTCAAAATGAACAAGAAACAAAAGATAATATTAGTGATTTATCTTCAAATGAATCATGTTTAGATTTCTGAAATTTCATCCGACGATGATTGTTGTTTTGAAAGTGAAAAGGAAGATCGAACGTAAACTTCAAAAGTTATCAGGTACTAATACAATGTTAATGTGAACTTAAATAGATAAGTCGAAGGGGCTTACGCCCCGGTCCCCTTAATGAGTTCAAGTAAAAGTTCATGTGCTCATCTTCCTTTATAAGCCATGGGTAAGCAATACGTCTCGCTTCGTGAAAACCAAACACCAACTCAAGCAGTTATGACGTTTTGTTGCATTGATGATATCAACTTCAACATTCATTAAGTCGGTTTACTGCCTCCCCCCCCCCAAGGGGTCCCCTACCTGTATTTCTGCGCAAGCGCATACCTGAAAATTTATTTGTAGGCCATAAGCAAACAAAAGATTAATTTCGGTGAAGACGAGAGGAAAACAACTGCAGGAATTATGGGGCCTTTAAACAGTAGTACTGCTGACTCCAAGCGAGAGGCTTATGGGGGTACCTGCCCCGGGGGGGGGGGGGGGGGGCACAATCGATGTAATAGGACCGCAGAAACCTATGTATGAAATTTGGTGCAAATCGGTTGTAAAATGTAGAAATGCATGCGGTTACACAAACAGACAGACATCTTCTGTTTTATATATATAGACTAGCAGAAAACCGCCCACCGTGTGGTTTTTGCTAGTATATATATACATATTACACACACAGAAATGTATATATATTTCTGTGTGTGTATATATATATATATATATACATTATACACACAGAAATGTATATATATTCCTGTGTGTATATATATATATATTACACACACAGAAATGTATATATATTTCTGTGTGTATATATATATATTTCTGTGTGTATATATATATATATTACACACACAGAAATGTATATATGTTTCTGTAGCACTCCTCAATTGCCCCCTCTCTCCCTCCCGCTATCCCCCTCTTGTAGTCTGTCTCTTTCTTTCACTCTCACTCTCTCTCTACGCGTGCGCAAAAAACATTCGCACGCGCGCACGTGTTTCCACTGTCGGACAGACAGACAGAGAAATTGCTTGTTATATATTATAAGGAGATAATATGTATGATAAACTATATATCTTCGCTAAATCTCCTTATAATATATAACCAGCAATTTCTCTGTCTGTCTGTCCGACATTGGAAACACGTGCGCGCGTGGTTGCTATCTCTCTCTCTCTCCAGCTATCCCTCTCTTTTAGTCTGTCTGTTTCTCTCACTCTCACTCTTTCTCTTTGTAACACACTAACATTCCTCCCCTCTATCGCTGTGACGAATGGGGAGATGGAGGAGAGAGTCACTTCGTCACTTCACCTCTGCCTTTCTTTCTCTCCCCTCTCACTCCCTCATTACGTACAGACATTAGGGCGGTGGATTGGCAGAATCTGTAGAGAGTCGGACACCATGCTTCATAGCATGGAGTTACGTCCCTTTACGGTCTGAGTTCAAATACCGCCGAGGTTAACTTTGCCTTTCATCCTCACGGGGTAGATAAAATAAATTACTAGTAATGTACTGGGTATTTGCCGGCCTTGTGCCAAAAGTAAAAACAATTATTAGAAACATTGCTTCATTTTTACATATCTAAGCATTAGTAAAATAACTAATAATTTCAAAAGTAATTTTTCAATTCCAATTGTTATGAACAGCAAAACATTAATAATAATTTTGTTCTAAGAAATATATATACATTTCTGTGTGTGTTATATATATATATATATATATATATACATTTCTGTGTTTGTAATATATATATATACACACAGAAATATATATACAGTTCTGTGTTTGTAATATATATATATATACACACACAGAAATATATGGGCATTTCTCTGTTTGTCTGTCTGTCTGTCTGTCTGTCTGTCTGTCCTTCCCTAAAACTCAAATGTAGGTGCTACAGAAATATTACCTTCCCCTTCCTTTCTCCACTTTGGTACTACCAAGAGAAACACTGTCGCTATAGAAACATTACCTTCCCCTCTCCACTAACTTTGGTCACTGAGGCCGAGGGAATCGCTGGTTGCTATAGAGACACCTTGCACAAGCCAGAAGTAACCAGTTCGAGGCGGTTCTGACTTGACACCATGCCAAGGACCATTTGAAGATATATTCCCATCGTTATATCATAACGTTTATGTATCATAACGTTTATATTTCCGTCACTAATCTCTTTTTCTCCATTTTCGTTTTAACATATATTTATTTCAAAGAGGCGGGCTGATAGACGATGGAGGCATGCAGACAGACAGTCGTGCAGAGAAGTGATATAGGAGGTAAAATTGTGCAGACAGACAGTCGTGCAGAGAGGTGATAGGCGATGAAATTGCATTTTTTTTTTTGTTTTTCATGTCCATCCAATTTCTTTGTTTCAAAGTAACTGATAGTTTGGTTACGCTGATGTTTTTCTCTGAGACAAGTTTTGCAGTGTTTACATTTTCGATTTTTGTTAGATTACCAGTACAGTTTTTATCCCCAGCATCCCCTTTTGTTTTAACATTCGAAATATGGTTATGTTTTCTTAACTTCATAAGGCATACTGTTGGTTAAGGGAATATTAATCAAAAGTACCACATGAAAGTCTACAGTGTAGACTCTACAGTTTTTAAGCCAGAAAGGAACTTAACATTGTAACATTAACACAGCTACAGAGCAACGCTGGGCTTTACTGCTAGTTAACAATATTCTGAAAACATTTTCAATGCTGGAACAAAATATTCGAATCTACAAATTGTTCTCCTCTTACAACTTGAACTAGCTGTTTTTTTAATGTAAAATGCAAAATCAACACCTTCGTAACTCATATTAGAAATGTAAATAACTAATAATTGTAAATTATTTCTATTTCTATAATACATGCACAATTATTAATCTATATAGATATTTATATACTTACAACCTATTGTAATGTAATAAGATAAAATCTACTTACA
Organism: Eledone cirrhosa; assembly: GCA_964016885.1. NCBI lineage: Eukaryota > Metazoa > Mollusca > Cephalopoda > Octopoda > Eledonidae > Eledone > Eledone cirrhosa. Next base: position 53,514,380 of record OZ024740.1, read on the forward strand.
ACCATAATTCTTCATATAATCTAATTGATTATATATACAATATTATAACTCATAATATAGCTAAATAAATTTAAATTTTGGAATCATATTCCACCATTCCCGCAAATTGTTAATTCCTTTTAAATTAACGTAAATACAAGCTTTTCTTTCTTTTTTTTCATCTTCCTACTCATACATACATATATCCTAATTATTTAAATTCTGCATAGCGTCTAAAATAACGTTTTTTCAGCCCTATACCTCAACCTCATTTGCATACTCATCTTAATAATTTGAAATATCTGACTTCTCTTCTCTTATCCCTTCACTATCCAAGAAAAACTTTAACCGTTAAGCTATCTTTTCTTGGTTATGTCAAAATTTATAAAACGAACTTTGTATTTTATCTGATGAAAGCGTACCAAAGTTTTGGTACCCTTGAAATATATATAATAAAATAAATATGGTTTTATAAATATAGTTTCCATTTATTTAATATCATTGAATAATATACTCCAGAAAACTTGTCGAGTGCTCTGAATCTGTTATAAACATTTATGTTTGTTGAATTACCAACAAATTGAATATCCCTTTTGCTTATATATATATATATATGTGTGTGTGTAAAAGGTAAACAGAAATAACAACACAATCGGTACAGTATATGGAAGGGATAGATTGAAATAGCAGGAAGAGGGTCTTAACGTTTCGGACGCTAGTCCTTCATCAGAAGAAAGAATGAGAAATAAGATAGATTGAGGGGACGGGCGGGTTGGAATTGAAAAAAAAATGCCTTTAGATAAAAATAACAGGTCCATTCAAGTTGACATATGTGTGTGTGTGTGTGTGTATATGTGTGTGTGTGTGTCTGTTTGAATTTGAGAGTGTGTCTGGGCACGTGTGCGGAGATGTCTATTGGTGTTTGCCTTTATGTTTTTCCGTATTTGTGTTTATGTCTCATAATTCAGCGGATCGATAACATAAGTATCGGAGTTAAGATCGATATGGTTAACTAAAGTAAGTGTGCAACCCATCATGACCACAGTCCTGTGTACATGCTGAAATCAGAAGAAAATAAAACAGTAAAGAATATATATTCAGACATACATACACCAGCACACAGAGACATAAATATATAGCTGTTTCTACTTTTGGCACAAGGCCAGCAATTACCCAGTACATTACTAGTACCTTATTTTATCGACCTCGTGAGGATGAAAGGCACAGTTAACCTCGACGGGATTTGAACTTAGACCGTAAAGGGACGTAACTATGCTGGAAAGCATGGCGTCCAACCCTCTACCGGTACTGCCAATTCACCAAATAGATAAAGTTAACTGTAGAATGAGGAGATTGAAGTCAGACACGTAATGAGCGGTGAAAGGCAAATGGTAGAGGTTAAAAGGAAACGAATGAACAGAAAAACAGCGAGGGGATACAGATATGTTCACAGAGGATAAGTAGGGGATATGAGTATACAGCGACGGGTAGAAATGCAGTGGTGTGAAAACAAGATTAGAGAGAGAAATGATCACATATGTACATGTATATATATGCCTATATGCACACATACGTAAATATGCAGGTGTGGGAGTATACGCACGACAAAATTATACTACACCTGTGTGTACGTGTATGTGTGTGTAATCATGACTATTTATATACATTCTAATTTATGTATGTATATATGTATGTATGTATGTGTGTGTACGTGTGTATACATACATCTGTATATACACACAGAGAGGAGGGAGAATATATATACATATATATAGGGAGAGAGAGCTAGTGAGAATATACATACTTATAGGGAGAGAGCTAGTGAGAATATATATACATATATATATAGGAAGAGAGATTTAGTGAGAGAGTGGGAGAAAGTGAAAGAGAGAGTGAGAGTGAAAGTGAGAGAGAGAGTGAGAGTGAAAGTGAGAGAGAGAATGAGAGAGAGTGTGAGTGAGAGAGAGAGAGAATGAGAGAGAGTGTGAGTGAGAGAGAGAATGAGAGAGAGTGTGAGTGAGAGAGAGAGTTAAACTTTCCACTTCGTCTACCCTCGCAGTTCGGTTTGTTAGACAAAATAGGTGGAGGTTGGTAGTATTGATAGTGCTGAAGGAGGCACAAACATATCATCGACTTGATGAACACAAGATCACCTCAAGATACTCTTCTTCCCCCGGGGACAGACAGAAAATTAAAGACAGCGTGAAAGAACTCCAAAAAATAAATAAATATGTGCAAAAATGAATAAACAAAAATGTTATCATCACTACTACACAAACTACCATTAACAACATAGTTACCTACGCCACTACTATCTTCATCATCATCACAACTATCACCATCATCACCCTCATCATCATCATCACCATAAGAATCATCATCATCTTCGCTGTCTTAATTAAACTCATATTCCTGTAAGGTCATCATCATCATTATAATGATTTCATGTGAAGGTACAATGCCCTCGATTCTAAGGGAATGGAATAGCTAATTTTTACAACTCGCAGTATTTGACTAATACTCAATTTTATCGATTAATAGAAGCATAAAAGACAAAGTTGACGTCAGCGGTTTGTGTGTGTGTGTGTATGTGTGTGTGTGGAGGGGATGGCTGTAAACAATTGCAAAACGAGTTTGTGATTACAGAAAATTGAGGAAAATCAAAAGTAACTATAAGTAAATAACAATAGAATTCCTTAATAGGGGGAGATCAAACAGTGGAAACCGAAAATCTCCATAGATCCCTGTTCACCTTCATCACTAGGGGTACTATAGGTAAGTGCTCCTCTTTCATTCACTTCTAGCTTAGAGCCGCATGCTCAGAGAAGACCCATTCACTCGGATCTTCCCCGTTACATTAACCCACCTTTTAACAAATATAGTGGCGCATGAGGAGAACTTGCCTCGCCACCTCCACCTTCCTTTTCAAAGAGAACTTAAAATAGTCGATGAGGTCTTGGCTGAAGAGAATTGTCTTTAGTCCTTTCAGGTTGTTCCGTTATCATTGGCATCCGCCAGGTTTGCATCCTATAACCTCCTTCTCTTGCAGTTAACTTCTTAATGAAGAAGTTACCGAATGGCAGTGGGACTGCAATTAAGGAAAATAGAAAGACTGTGTGTACGATGACACTGCACTGCTAGCAGAAATAAAATCTAGACTGTATGACCTAACTACAAAGCTAACAGAACAAGAAGTAAATTCGGTCTCAGGATATAAATGTAAAGGTACTAAATATCTGCATACCAACTGTTATATTGGTCATACAATTACCACAAATCCCTACCTACTCACAATGTAAACATGGAGTAATTGCAATGCACTACATTACAAAATATCAAGACTGGTGGGTGTCGGACCAGTCGGCTACAATTTGCAGACGGCATGGTATTACTTAACTCGTCAGAAGGCGAACTTCGACACGTATGTGAATGGTTTACTGCTGAGTGCTACACAGCAAGAATGAAAATCAGGGATGCGAAGACAGACTCTCGTCCTCTCAAGGAAGCCTGTGCAGTGCACTTTAAATGTGAGTGAATTTCCACGGAAGCACATGGAGCAGTTCAAGTATCTCGGAGCCATGTTCATGAGTGATAGAAGGCAGGAGGCTGAAGGAAGAGTAAGAATTGCAAGAGCTCAACGTACCAGCTTCAACATTCGATCTTCAGAAGAAGGGAGGTAGGTGTAAAGGCCAAACTCACTGTCCTCAATTTGGTATTCGTGCCAATCCATATCTATGGTCATGAATCTTGGGTAATAACAGAAAGAATGCGATCTCGAATACAAGCGGCCGAAATGGGGTTCCTCCGAAAGGTTTTGGAGTAACGTTACTCGATATGGTGCATAGATCGGAGACCAGAGAGTCACTGTAGATAGAGCCGCAACTTCTTCGAATGGAGAGATCACAGCTCCAGTACTACGGACATGTGTTTACAATGTCTCTGGACAGATTTTACGGACAAAACCAACTAGCAGGAGACCCAATTGTGGACTCCGAGAAACATGGTTGTATAATATCTACGATCACAGGAGGTCTCTATTTGGGATCCAACCGTATCAATTGGAGATGGTTTATTCTGATATGACCAGTTTGAGGCGAGCTTGAGGAATCTGCCCTCCCGACCTTCCTGGGAATAAGTGGGGTAAGAGGAAAAATAATAATTTTTCCATAAACAAAAGTTTAACGTTTTTTCGTAGAGAAATACATTTCTAAATTGACTTCGCAAGTGAAGATTTATAAACAAAGATTGTAGGTTCGGTTGTGGCTGACGAAGTCAATACGGAACACGCAATCCCAAGCTTAGCGACTGCAAGGGAAATTCTGTTCACGGTTCTTCTTCGATCTACTAGGGTCCTTTATCTTAGGTGGCAGGAACATGTGTTTTTAACTCTAAAAAAGGACGTAGATTCCTTTATTCATATCCTGCTGCGAAGAAAAATATCGTTTAGATCAAGTGATGCCTGTGCTTGAAGGTATTTTTAAGTGAAGAAAAGTCTTGCACTGGACCAAACCCACTCTCAGAACAACGGTGACAGTTATCTAAAAAGAGGAACAGGTCAATATCATTGGCTGCCATCGTGTCGCAAATTTACACCAGAGTTTTCATTCTCCTAGAACTAAGTCCCTCTCTCCATACATGGTGGTGGCTGCCAACTCGTTTTCGAGTACGGCCACTACTTTATATCCATGTAGGAGAACCCCTACCGATGCGCTGAACGAGTGTGACTTTTTAGTCCAGCCAGCGACTTGAAAACTCTGGTACAAACACTACAGTTGTGACAATTATTGACTCATAGTGCTGGGCCCATGGTACCATGTGACGACAAGTGCAGAGATATCTCCAGATATAAAGCAATGCCTGTGTCGTAAAGCTTTTATAGTGAGCAAAGGCACTGCACAAAGCCAGTCCCACTCTCTTAACCAAGATGATATTTACCAAAAAGAAGAACAAGTCAACATCATTGGATACCATCAGAGTTGCAGGTGTTATATCAGAGTTTTCCTTCTCCTAGAATTCTGCCTTGACAAAGGCTAAGGGGTCATCTCTCCATACATACATACATACATATGTGAGTCTCAGTGTGTGTGTGTGTGTGTGTGTGTGTGTGTGTGTGTGTGTGTGTGTGTGTGTGTGCGTGCGAGCACGTGAAGGGGTCATCTCTCCATACATACATACATACATATGTGAGTCTCAGTGTGTGTGTGTGTGTGTGTGTGTGTGTGTGTGTGTGTGTATGTGTGTGTGCGTGCGAGCACGTGATGAATTACATGTTGCTGAAATGCAATAAAAATAGTAGTAGTAGTAGTAGCAGTAGTAGTAGTAGTCTGAAGAAAAATTTGACTAGTTTTTACTGTTTTTCCATTTCTTCCAGAAGTATTTATTTTATCCGTTCTTCAGACAAAATGAGACGTAGTGACTAGCTTCCAGCTACTTGTGAAAATGCGAAGAACAACAGGCGGCGCATTTGCTCTTTGACATAACAGAACATTCGTTGGCGGAACATTTAAGGATATGTTGTAAGTACACAAAAATGTGTACGTATGATAAACATTAATCTCTCTCTCTCTCTAGAAATGATGAAAGGTAGACCCATAATGAGGTCCTAAAAACCTGGAAAAACTAGCCAAGTAAAACTTCAGTTTTATATGCTGAAGAATACCTGTAGTTTAACTTCAGCGACTCGTTACGTAACTAGGCTACATGTAACTTGATTAAACGTACACATGTAAACTTATTCCCATGTTACACGGGTTAAAGAATTAAAGAACACAGACGAACAAGGAGCTAATGTTTAAATTGAATATATAGAGTAAATTAACACTTTTGCGAGCTTGTGTATATATATATGATTTATGTAACATCAGCATTTTTCTTACTGTCATTCTTATATATATAAATATATATATATACATAAATAATTACAACAGTGACATAACACAGGTACTCTAGTTTCGTTGGGTTCTGGGCCCAATTTCTTCAGCCTGTCATGTGGAAAATAAAAAAAAACACATGCCAGGCTGAAGAAATTGGGGCCCAGAACCCAACGAAACTTGAGTACTTGTTTATGTCACTGTTGTAATTATTTATACCAAACTCGTCCTATGGACTGAGTGCTCTTACTCTTGGATATTTCCACTTAACTTTTACTTCAGTATATATATATATATATATATATATATATATATATATATATACTGAAGTAAAAGTTATATATATATAGGGATTGTCACGTCCAGTTACTGTAGGTAATATACACGCACACATACAGACACACATGTATACACGCATACATTCACACATATATAGACACATATATGCATGCACACATACATTCACACATATATAGACACATATATGCATGCACACAAACAGACACACACGTATACACGCATACATTCACACATATATAGACTCATATATGCATGCACACATACAAATACATATAGACGCACACTTACACACAAATACATGCACGCACACACACACACGCTCATGTATATAAACGAACACATTCAGATACATGCACACCACGAAGACTCATAAGAAACGAGATAATGGAAATGATTAATTTCGAGGCTTTCCACATTTAATAGATATATAAATATAACTTTGACAGGTAAGTTTGTTTTGAAACAGTGAGAGAGTTTTGACTAAAGATATTGTTGCCTGATACTGGGGTTTAGAA
>OZ024740.1:53526043-53531043 GCA_964016885.1 Eledone cirrhosa
ATTCCAGCAAAGATGTTCCAACCATGACCATCCCATTTTTTCCCTGATATACTGTATTTAGTTCGCCCACCTTTCATTTTTTTTTTTTATTTTTTTTTTTTAATTCAAGATTGTGATTTTGGAGCTATTTATTCGTTGAAACTATCTAGTTACCTTGTATGTTAATAATGTTGTTGATGTTATTTTCATCCAGGTTAATCCTGCTAGTGCAACACTATGGTGAACGGCGTTTCAGCCATGACCATGACGCTTTCATTGTGATATCTCAGATAACATTACCACAGGCTTTCATTTTTTAAGACGGCAGGATGTGTGTTTGAGACAATTTTTTACACAATCGATGACCATATTGTACACAAACACAAAGACACACACACGTGAGTAAATATATATATATATATACAAGTGGAAGCTTAGTAAAATCGAAGCTTTGGCTGTGGGCAAGCAAAGTCGACCTACAATATGAATGAGTTAGCAAAGCACTCAATAAGAGTAGGTCCTTAGAGTAATAACATACGTTTAAATAGCTTGAAAAATTGAACATTGTGGTAGGCAAAACCTAACACACAATACCAAAGTAACGAAAGAACTAACAGGTTAAAAAGATACACCTGGATAAATCAAACGATATACGTTTAAAGTGTTTCTATGAATCCGAAATCAGTTATCCAACTTACGTAACAGGCACGCTCGTTGTTTTCCATGATCGAACAGAGGATTCATTTCATCAACAGGGAATCCGTTCTGCCAAAAATCGGAGTGGACGCGCTAAATGCTGCTGCTATAAGCCAGCCATCGTACACTTAGTTGTCACGTGTTATTTCCAACAAGGGAACCAATATATATATATATATATATATATATATATATATATATGTAACGAAGCAAGTGTGGTAAGGAACCAAACCAGGTGGACCATAACGCACCAGAGTACTCGATACTGTGGGTAGTAGAGTGGGTAATAGGAAACGAGTCAGGACCCCGACGACAGTTGTCGAAACGGCCGGAGCTCAGCCGTCGGGGTGCTGACTCTGTTCCTATATATATATCACACGCCGCCCGACAACTGGTCGTATCCCTTTCTAATCATCAGATTTTACTACTTCTTTAGCAATTTAGAACGGGGATTAAATATGTCTAAATTCTTAATCTTGTATCCATATTTCCCTCCATTGTTCGATAAATTAAGTAAAACCTGAAGTTTTCGGTGATTCAATCGACTACAATGCCTGTGATTTTGTACTGATAAAAATGCGAATACTTTTGATAGCGCTACCATACGGTTGAGAACTAGATATATTTTCATATATATTCCTAGAAGTAATAATGGTAATCTAATATATTCCGTGCTGTGAATGCAGTGGAATTACGATTGACACGTTGGAAACCTATAACAAACATCGGTATTCTTCACAGATACTATATCAAAAGAGAAAAGAAATAACAAATAATGTGAATAGGCATCGAAGCCATCTCCTGGACTCAGAACACGGTGGTTAATGTGTCTCACTAACTCTTGCTTTGCAGTTCGCATTCTGGAGGAAAATTCCCAATGTAATAATTGTTTCTACTCTTGGCGCAAGGCCAGCAATTATCCAGTGCGTTACTGGTACTTTATTTTATCGACCCCGTAAGGATGAAAGACAAAGTTAACCTCGGCGGGATTTGAACTCAGATCATGAAGGGAGGTAACTCTAAGCTTCAAATCATGCCGCCCGAGCCTCTTCTGATACTGCCAATCCACCGCTGCCAATAATAATTGTTTCTACTTTAGGCACAAGGCCAGCAATTACCCAGTGCATTACTGGTACTTTATTTTATCGACCCCGTAAGGATGAAAGGCAAAGTTAACCTCGGCGGGATTTGAACTCAGAATGTAAAGGGACGTAACTATGCTAGAAAGCATGGCCTCCGACCCTCTACCAATACTGCCAATTCAATAATAATTGTTTCTACTTTTGGCACAAGGCCAGCAATTACTCAGTACATTACTGGTACTTTATTTTATCGACCCCGTAAGGATGAAAGGCAAAGTTAACCTCGGCCGGATTTGAACTCAGAATGTAAAGGGACGTAACTATGCTAGAAAGCATGGCGTCCGACCCTCTACCGATACTGCTAATTCAATAAATGCTAGACAATTATAATTGGTCATCAAATTAACGCCACCACTCTACTTATTTTATAGTCCAGATGAAAGGAGAAGTCTTACTGGCAATCACTCAAACTCACAAGGTACAAAGATATAAATACAATTCTATGAAGTGCCCTAAAATTTCTACCGATTTCATTCCCTCATTTTATGCTATAATTGCTTGCGAACTCTTGCATTGCCATATGTATATCGGCTGGAGGTTACACATCTAGAGAAGTGTTGTGGTCGAATACATTGCTCTGAGTACATGGTTGATCTACAATTTATCGAACTCAGAGGAGCTGGAGGTGGTGATTGATAAAATACTGCCGTGGTGGAATTTGAACACGGAACGTTAGTTAACTATGAGATATGGTTTCATCTTTCGATTTAAAATTTCCGTTAGGATTCCTGGCTTTCAGGCGGCTCGGGTTCGATTCCCGGCATGGGAACGTATTTTATAGGGCGGTGCCCCAGCATGGCCTCAGCCGGATGGCTGGAACAGATAAAAGAGTAAAAGAGTATACTATCCCAGATGTGATTGCTATTATATTAATCAAATTATCTTAAACTAGGAATGATGAAAACCGCACCATGGACACACCACATCAGAATGTTGCTTTATACATTGCTTTACCATATTCAACTTAATACCAATAACACTGATCATCAAATTATATATTCTGTAACATAATATTACCAAGATATACAAATTGTAAGCGTTATATTATAGCTGTATGTAATTTACCAATTAATAAACCTTCAAATATTTCCCCTATCTGTTTTTGCTTTCCCCTCTATCTTTCGATGAGAATTTCTCGCTTTGTCTCACGTACACGTGCACAAACACATGCACACGCACATACATACACATACGCATACACACACACTCACAAATTCTCTTTCCTATATGTTTTACAAATTCCACAACATGAAACAACATGCCCTTATGTTTATATAAAAATCTCTAACGAATAGACAGACAAGCCCTGGAGATTTTTATGAGGTTATGATTTCTAACTAGCCCCAACTTTGCTTTGATAAGTAGTTTCCTAATACTGCCAATCAATAATGTTGTTGTGTCTTTTACTGTGTAATACACGTTGTTTTGCTCAGATCTCTGAATACCCTAGTTGCCTTGCTTAAAGCTGTTTATATGAGGTTATCAAGTTCCGAATTAGCAAAAGGAAAAGCTGTGCCCATTTTCATCCGAGGTCATTATAAGTTTTTCTGGCCATTAGATTTGATTGCAAACATGAGTAAACAATACGGCCTGAGGAAATATATTTCATACAACCTATGCTAATGATTAGAGAGACGAGCAAGTGAGTACAGCAGAGACACTACGGAGACCAGTTAGATATTAATATACGGTATATAAAAGCGAAACGGTACATGATGAAAACACTGATATGATTAAGGAGATGACCGTTAATCATAAGTATATTAAAATGCCGATTGCTGAAGGTATTGCTGATGGTATCTAATCGAGTTTATCCAGCATTTGAACTGAAATAAAAAGGTTAAATATACTTATATATTATGTCGTATTTTACTAAATTCTAGATTGTTATTAGTAGTAGCAGTAGAGGTAGTAGTAGTAATAGTGGTCATACCTTGTCCTATTTCCCACTCTACTACCCTAAGTATTGAGTACTTTCGTGCGTCCATACTTTTATGGTCCATCTGGTTCCTTACCACAATTCCTTAGTTATATATATATATATATACTTTAAAATCTTGACTAATACATATATATATTCACACACATACACACTCCTACTATCTCTACTATTTATTATTGTTGTAACTACTACTACTACTACTACTACTACTACTACTACTACTACTACAGAATTTAGTAAAATGCGACATAATATATAAGCGTATTTGACTTTTTCTTTGAGGATCTGCTGACCACGATGAAGAGGAGGAAGCTGAGGTGGTATGGGCGTGCAACAAAATCGACGGTCTCTCTAAGACAATTCTGCAAGAAACACTGTAGAGAAAGAGAAGGCGAGACAGACAGACGAAGCAGTAGATAGATAACAAAGCTGAGTGGACAGGAAAGAACTTTGACACAACCCAAACTCTCGCCCATGACCGCCAGAGATGGAAGCAGTTGGTGCAGCGTTCAACACTGCAGTGTCCAAACGACCCAGAAAATGGTTAGGGGACCATAGTGATGAGCAATGATAGATTATCATACAAAATGCATATATGTGTTTTGTTATATTTTCTACTGAAATTTAGTGGCGGTCCTTGGCTTCACCTGACGCTAACTAGCAGAAACTCATGTCAGGATATCAATGTTATGTAAATTGAAATGTGTGAAATATTACTTAAGCAATAAAATATTTACTTCTGGCGAGAACGAATTCAATTCTTTCCTTTCCCCCTCCAATAGATACTTTTGTTTCTTAAGAAAAATGCTAGTACACGTATTAGTACACACACACACACAAGCACATACCCACATGCCCACCCGGGGACACACACGCAGGTGCACAGACACGTCAATATATATTTATATATATATTTATATATAAAAATACATTAAGACCTGGCATGATTGACAGAGAACTTATACCATCGAACGCCGAGGCTTTGGGGGCTATAGTCACCCCCCACCATATATATTAGATGTGTTTCTTCCTGGATTTTCGTTGCTGTCTTCTGTTTGAGGGATACATATTGACTATGCCTTCCGTTCACAGCTTTTTCAAAATAAAATAATTAATTGACGCCCTGTAACACAGAATTCATTTCGTGCATCATTGAGTGTTGATCAGGCGAACTGAGATAATTGACCCTGTTGCTTTCGTGCAAATGCGATATCGATACATTCTAATTGTATATATACATT
>OZ024740.1:53546043-53556043 GCA_964016885.1 Eledone cirrhosa
ATAATGTTATACAGACAATGAGCAATATCAGTACTCACTAAAAGTTAAATATATGTATATTTCTGTATATGTATATTCTATATGTAATTTGTAAATATATAAGATATACATATAAATATCTAAATATATATATTGTTATACTTGGGGAGGGTCATATTGTTGTAATAACATTGCCAGAAATAATAACAGAACACACTCACTGTTTCGTTGGTTTTCGCTTCTGTATCTTTTATATCTCCATAGTTAATTCATTTGACAATCAACGTTTATCATTGATTGACCAACGGTTAAAAATACAGATCTAAATATATATATATAGTCTATCAAACTTCTTTCGTTGCACATCTGCAACATCATCAGTGGTACTGCTATGTTTCCTCCTGTTGTATTGTATGTCTACGCCATTTTTATTTTATTTATTTATCTAAACGTTGATTGCCAAATAAATTAACTATGGGGATATAAAAGATACAGAAGCGAAAATCAACATAACAGTACGTGTGTTCTGTTATTATTTCTGGCAATATTTCAACAATATGACCCTCCCCAAGTAAAACAATATTTGTTTCGACACACGATTTCATATCAAAAACCTTGCAATATATATATATATATATATATATATATATATATATATATATATATATATATATATATACAAGAACTGTTTGAAAAAAAAAAACCCTTGGTACCTGTCACATCGACCGTCACCACTGGTTTACTCCAACTGAGAACCGTGACGCCTGGCATCTCATCATCAACCATGCCTGTTTCCTCCTCTTTCGAAAGCACCGAGAGAGGACAAAATTCACAGGAAGAAGGACCACAACACCAATTCATCAAACACTGACCAGACCTTCAGCTTCAGCCGTTGCGGCCGTGCATGTCTGTCCCACATTGGCCTGAACAGACACGAGGGCGCTCCCAGTCAACGTGGACCACCTCCTTCATAATCTTCGTTCGCGAAAACAAGTCATGATGTATTTACATATATACATAATAAGCTTCTGCATAGGTTGCATCTAACAAATTCCCCTCACACGGGATATGGTAGAAGCCGCGTGATTCTAGGTGCAGTGTGATATATCAGAAACTACGTGGTTGCGAAGTGAATTGCTCAACCACAAAGGCATGCCTGCAATGCAACTGAGCAAAATAAAATGTATGTAAATAGCTTAATGCGTCAGATGGAAAAGGGAATTTGCTAAAATGTATTTGCATGCGTGTGTGTATATCTTAGTGTCTTGTATTATAGGGCTACTTATATGTTTGAACATATAGATTTCAAAAGATGTTCAATGATAGAATTATCAAACTATTTCAGCTATTTTTATGTTATTAAACTTTGTTAATTCTGAATATATGAAAATAGTCATCTGTCACCAAGGTAAATTATATTTCGGAAAATATTGTCTGTATATATGGTCAGTATCGCAGCTTGAAAACAAATAGGATGTTTCTAGATATATATTTTCAAGCTCTTGATGCACACAGCTAATTGAATTAGTAGTTATAGTGGTAGTAGTAGTAGTAGTAAGAGCAGAAGAAGAAGAAGAAGAAGAAGAAGACGACGAAGAAGAAGAAGACAGTAACCAATACTGTCCAATACTCTAACGTGCATAGTGCCGTTGGCATTGTGTCTTGGCACAAATAAGCCGGCTAAGAAAGCACAGCTTTGATGTTGACGATATTTAGACCAATTTTAGCTTAATTAGGAAGAGGTCGGTTGGACGGTTCACCGTATTAATCATTAGCACCAATCAGTGTTTTCAAACAAATGTATTTTTCATATTGGAATAAAGCTGGTATGACGTTCTCTTCTGTTTGTCCTCACGGCTATACGCAAGCGCACATATTTCGTGCAGACTGATCAAATGGAGCGTGTTATTGTACGGAGTAACAGCAGAACCATTTTTTTTTTTTTGGTCAAGACAGAATTATCGGACGAGCTGAAACGTGAAATCCTTTATAATACCTCCACCAGTAAATAATGAATAAATATACACAAAATAAATAGATAAATAAACAAATAAATAAAATTCAGAGCGTATCAAACTAAAAGCAAAACAGAAATACTTCAAATGAACTTATGTACATCGAAAGTAATTTTTTTTCTTTTTTATTAAATAAATCTATGACAATTGTATTTGATAATTGGATAGAGAATTCCATTTGAAACAGCCGAGAATAAGAAATCTGGATAACTAATTGGCGTCAGGAGTCGAAATACAATGGTATAAAATTCTTCGAGATATTTTAGTTTTTCAAATTGCTTCCGTTTTTGGTTTTCTTTCCAGTATATATATATATATATATATATGAATATATATATATATATATATATATATATATATATATATATATATATATATATATATATATATATATATATATATATATATATATGTATATATATATATATATATATATATATGTATATATATGTATATATGTATATATATATATATATATATATATATATATATATATATATATATATATATATATATATATGTATGTATGTATATGTATATATATATATGTATATATGTATGTATATATATATATATATATGTATATATGTATGTATATATATATATATATATATATAGGAACGAGTAGGACCCCGACGGCTGAGCTAAAGCCGATTCGACGGCTAATTCTGGACTAAATTTAGTCCAGAATTAGCCGTCGAAACGGTTTGAGCTCAGTCGTCGGGGTCCTACTCGTTCCTATTACCCACTCTATTACCCTAAGTATTGAGTACTTTGGTGCGTTATGGTCCACCTGGTTCCTTACCACATTTCCTTCGTTATACATATATATATATATATATATATATATATATATAACAAAGGAAATGTGGTAGGAACCAGAAATAGCCGTCGAAACGGGCTTGAGCTCTGCCGTCGAAGTCATACTTTTTCCTGGTACCTTACCACTTTTCCTTCGTTATATATATATATATATTCTTTTCTCCCGCACGCTGGCCAAGCTGGTATGAATTTTTTCTCTCTCTCTCTCGTTTACGATTTCACAGAACTTATGTTTACCGAATTCGCAGACCAGACCCCTTCTTCCTCCAGTTAGACCTGTGCGAAATTCCATCCTTGCTCACATTTCAACCAGGTTTGATGGTCTTTATTCTCTCGTTCACGATTTCACCGAATTTAAATTCATAGAAATCTGGGACTTGAATCTTTCTTCCTCACTTTCTGTTGCTTCACCATTTTGTTTGTTTACCCTCGCGTCCCCTTTATTTACGTGTCCCAACGACTTTTTTTAGCCGTTGCTCGCACCAACCGGAGGTATATGGTCTTTAAAGCGATGAAATGCCTATGATGGTTGGAAGATCACTGATGAAGGACAACCTTTTTTCATATGTAACCCATTTGCAACTCCACAGCGCCCTTATTATCATATATATATTTATATATATAAGATTTGTTTTCGCTCTAACGAGTAGCAGTGGGGAGAGGATACACAGTCTCGACGAGAGGCAACAGCTCTGAAACAATTGTCGACTAATTTCACTTTGCTACCGCTGGAACAAAAGGATGACGTCAGTTACTTAAAAAAGACACATGGGGATATGTGGCTGCTTGCTTGCAAAACGACCCGAATATTCATAATTGTTTCTACTTTAGGCACAAGGCTAGTAATTTGAAGGGGAGGGGAACGTCGATTAATTCGACCCCAGTTCATTACTGGTGCTTTATTTCATCGACCCCGTATGGATGAAAGACAAAGTTAAACTCGGCAAGATTTGACTCAGAACTTTATGCTGCAAATAATGGTGTCTGACGCTCTACCGATACTGCCAATCCACCAAAGAAGATTAATATTGATCACTCACGAATAAACACACACACATATATATATATATATGTATATATATATATATATATATACACACACACACATATATATATATATATATATATATATATATATATATATATATATATATATATATATACAGATCAGATATATGCGGTATATGCACTTGTGTGTATGCGTGTCAAACTACCTGAAACAGTCATCTTCTTTCTTACTTCTATGTTTGCGTGTAATTAATCAATGAAGTCGGTTCACTCAGTATTTTTCTGCACAGTTTTCTCTGACTTAAGTACTCCATCTCTGTATCACCTTCTTGAGACTCTGCCGTAAGAGGAGTAGGTCAGGAAGGGTATATATCTTCATCAAATACACTGATAATCGATGAATACAAAATCATGACTCATTATCTACAAACCAGGCATGCTTTATCAATTCGATTTCCGTAATATCAGTTTGGCATTCAAATTATAGTCCTATTTATTCAGTTGTTAATTATGTTGTTTATCCGTAAGTCTGATTTCACTGCTCAAACACATGACTAAAGGCTTTCCGGTCGTACTCATCTCATATGTTTTCTTGACTAAATTATCCATTCTCTGTCCATCCACTTTAAAGAGTGTAGTGTATTTCTAGCTCACATAACTTCGGAGAGTCTTCATCACTGGAAACCATACGTTCAAATGAAATGTTATTGAATAAAAATGGATTTGCATGAAAAATCATTGCATTAACATTAAATTTCGTATTGATATTAATCTAAGAAAGTTAATGTGTACCAAGTTGCATATTACTAAAATGCTCAGATACTTTTTACCTGAATTGCTGATGAAGTTATATAAGAGTTAATCAATCAAAACTTCTGTACCCTGCTATGTAGAAAGTTTGTAATCTACTAAATATGGTGTGCTCACTGTATATGCCCAATGATATTAGACATACAAGTTAGAGTCTAAGGAAGATAATGTTTTCAATTTTGTTTAAGGAACTAAGTACAATTTTTATTAGAAGCTGAAATGTAACATATCGTGACTCAGGATTCATACAGTGTGTCATGTTTGTGTGTGTGTATGTATGCGCGTTTGTTTATATGTGTGTGCATCAGTATGACTTCTAAATCAAAACTAATGAACCTCGTCACTAACATAAGCCAGAGAATTGCCACAATACCATTTGGAAAAACAACCGGTGAGCAACTAAAATTATTTCGTAATATTAGAGTACGCTCACAAACCATTCAAATAAACCATACAAAAACTGATTCCAGGAAAGATAATATTTACTATTTTAAACCGCCATTTTGTCTAAAAATATAAACGTAATAAAAATCTGATGAAACTAAGTACCAAACATATCGCAAATGACAATAAATATCAAAAGTTAATCAGGAGATGCAACACAAAAGTTCTCTTTAGCTGCACAAAGAAAACAAAATCATGCTACGCAACTTAGAAAAAAAAACTTATATCTACAAATCCATAGCGCATAGCCAAAAGAAGATTTAAATCCAACAGTTCAAATCCTTGACCACTAAATAGAAATTCGCTAAAGAAGTACCCTATAGGGCAGAAGCACTGACAGAGCGACAGGCGAACAAACGGTATATCGATCGGAGCAACAAGCAGTTCGTTCAAAGCCCAAATACAAACAACGCGAACTTGTTTTACGATCTTTATAAAAGGAATGCAGCGCTCTGTTGAATAACATAAGAAATTAAAGGTTGAATAAAATATACACACATACACAAACACACACAGGCACACATAAAGAGACAGACACACACACATATGAACTCTGATCGTAAAGGGACATAACTCTATGCTGGAAAGCATGGCGTCCGACCCTCTACCGATACTGCCAATCCACTGTATGACTGAGATAATTTGACGTAATTAGTATTCCGAGGCAAATGCTTATTGTTGTTATGAAAACGGATAATATTAGGAAACTGGGAGAGAAAAATAATATTCTTTGAAACTAACTTCTAAAAAATGTGGGGCGAAAAGTTGAACAATATCTAGGGAAAATATTTACTTTATTCACATATCTATTACATCTCCAAAGATTTTATACTAAACAAAATATTGCGCTATTTTGAGGTATTCTGAGTATGTTGTGCCATTCTACACTATTTGCATCAACTGTTTTCTGGTAGGCAAAGAGTGTATAATTAATGTGAAATTGTACAGTAAACACCTGATTTCAAAGACGAAGTTTATAAAATACCCGAATCGGTTATAAATCTAAGTTAAATAAAGATTAACAAAATAAAAGTAGAAATAATATAGAACCAAAAATGAAATTGTGAATGGTTTTCAAAAATAAACATTTTTTCATCTAAATTCTTTTTCTAAATTCCAAATAATTTTCTAGAAACTCATAGATATACTTCTTTAATTAAAACATTTTTATCAGACTAAAGTATTTTGGATATTTTTAAAGGAAACACCAGAATATATCTCCGTACATAGCTTAAAGATATTCACCATTAAACCAAACATTTCGTACGCTTCTTTCGCAACAAAAAAAGCAACATAAAACGCGTGATTTTATGTTTTGTTTTTGAAAAGATTTATCTGTTGTTATATTTTACGTAAAAGTAAATAAAAGGAAAATAAGGAATGTTGCATTAAATGTTGAGTTAGTTTCGCACCGAGCTGAAGCAGACGATTAAAACCAGCCTGTAGCATTAATCAATGCTTTCACTGTACTTTTTGCGATTAAAACTTGACTTTCAGACATTATTGAATGAAATAATCCGTTGATAAAACCTTGATAATTATTATTTTTATTCTTTTCAGGCGAAGAAATGCATGCGTTTATCTTTTCACTATGATTCCCAAAAGGGAGAATTCTTTCTGGCATGAGTAGAAAGGACAAAGGCAGGTGTTTCTAAAACTAGAGAAGCAATATAATTAAAGTTGTAGATTTCTCACAGGAATTGAAATAAATAATTATAAATATCGGGTACAGTTGAGGGTAGAGAAAGATGGCATGATTACTAGCTGAGATTGTATCGATATTTCTATTGATAAGTATTTTCTATTTGGTTTTTGGCATGAAAATTAAACATATCATTTTGATCCAATTCAAATTATCAAACTCATAATATTTCAATTATTGAAAACTTAGACTTGCAGCTTAATATCGAGGTTGTGAGAAGACAAGAATTAGAAAACAACATAAAAACTCTCACACAAACAGAAACGCATACGTAATCACATACAATAATACACATAGACAAAGACAAACAGACGCATACATTTGTATAATATATATATATATATATATATATATATATATATATATATATATATATATATATATATATATATATATATATATAATATTATATTATATTATATTATATTGCAATTTATTATATGATATTATATTATTTATCAAAGGTTCCATGCCTAACAGTGACGCGTTTAATCCCGGGCGACAATACCCGCAATAAAATTATTATTCTATATATCTACTGAGATTTTTCTTCCAGGTAGTTAAAGCTAGTAAATTATACGCGCGCGCACACACACACACACACACACACACATACACACACACACACACACACACACACACACACACACACACACACACACACACACACACACACACACACACACACACACACACATGAACACACACACAAACTCTCGCTCTTTCACACACACACACAGCAACTCTCTCTATGTATATATATAAATATGTTTAAGAGAGAGAGCTAGCGAATGTGTCTATATGTGACCATGTGTATGTATGTAAATATGTATGTTTGTATGTATGTATGCATGAATATATATATATATATGTTTGTATTTCTGTATATAGAAGTTAAATTACGAGTGAATAAACTTTTGATTTTCAAATCTACAGTAGAATGCTGTTGGACATAACAATTTGCATACAATTATCGCTCGTGTTGGTAATTAATTAAGACATATAGTAAGAATTGTCCAAGCAGCCGAGGTTATAGATAAACTTATATCTGTATCAATACAGAGTGTTGAACCGAGACTGCATAAATGCGTATAAATATATACATATATCTCATGTCCTTTTCAGAATAATACGTAGAGCAACGGGTCTCTATACCCATCAAATACATGTTTTTATTGTGGTTCATGAGACGATATATCTTCTGATAAGTGTACAACAAGAGCCGAAAATCCGAAAATCGATTAAAGATGTTTATTAATTTTTTAATTTACATGGAAACTCGTATTTTATGTCATGTTTGCATGTCTAGATATTAGACATGTGTATTAATTTATACAGATTGGGGCATTTCGCTTACACACTCTCTATTTATACAAATACAATTTTATCATATATCACAATTTTATCCCGAAGAGAGGATATTGGAACGTTGTGCACTGAAGGTTCCTTAAACCCTGATGAAGGGACTTTTAGGTCCCGAAATATTGGACAGATAAAAGAACAAGAACAAGAACAACAAAACGAAACAAAGATTACTAAGTAACTTTTACTTTTCGTTACCTCATATTACAGTCCATTTTGCATTGTTTAGTCTGCTAACTCTCTCAACGTTATATATTATATACAATGCTTCAAGCAAACTATAACATTGTATATATATATATATATATATATATATATATATAATGTAATAGTTTGCTTGAAGCAACGAATATATATATATATATATATATATATATATATATATATATATATATATATATATATGCGTGTGTGTGTACACAAGCAATAGTAAACAATCATAAAAGTAAAATAAATAAATCCTGAATTATAATCAAGGATTGGGCTTTTAATCTGCTCTGATGCCAAAGTATCAGCTGTTTGTAAAAAATCTATTTATGTTTTGAGGTGCCCACAATCATTGTATTGCTTACATGACTGGTGGTGACGTGTGTTAAGTGAAGCAGAGTAGGGATGAGATCTAAGGGAAAGAAACGATCGAGTTTAGATCTCCAATTGGAAAGGCTCCACATTACTTAGAATATTAATATCTCTTTGGCGAAAGCTCAAATATGAACATGCTTCTCATACTCCTACTATTTTCACTCTTATCGTGTTATCCTATGTCTGATTGAATTGTAACCACTTGACTAGATAATTATGTTTCTTTCAAATCGTGATCCTTTAAGAATTCTCTTAATTCTCACGTTTCCCTTCCACCGTTATGTAGGGAATTTAAGCATAAAGTATATACAATGAAGCAATTTATAAGACCCCTCTACCTTTCTATCTTAGAAGGTTTGAAAGAGCAAAATTGGTCCTCTTTTCAGATACAATTCTTAAACCTGCCCATTTGAATCAGCAGTATTGATATTCAGAATTATGGGGTCGGGGTGTTGTATCATAACCAAATTATGGCATCGCAACAAATAACATCAGGAGATATGCAGCATGATGATGATATGATGATGACGATAATGATGATGATGATGATGCGGCTGCTGCTGCTGAGGATGATGAGGATCCTGATGATAATGGTGCGTGATGATGATGATGATGAGGATGACGACAACGGCGACGAGTGGATATTAGATTAGACATTTGGAGGGAAATAACAGACAAGAAAATGAAACTAATATATGAATATTATCTGTTTGTTTCAGTTTTCTCAAATGGAGACAATTAAATATTCATAGAAAATGTAGGAGGCACAGTCGCAGAAAATAGCTGTAATTACAGTCAGTTGCTACAAACAAAAGCTAAGAAAATCGGGTGATATAACACCATGGGCGGAAAAAATAGCCAGCGGTCGCTACGAAGAATCGAACTTTGTACCTTTCAGAAAGAATGAAAGCAAGTCGATGACTCCAATTGTCAGTACATTGTATCTGTTGTGTTTAAATCATTATTTCATAGTTGATACAAGAATGGCTGTATAGTTAAGAAATTTATTTTGCAGTTACGTAGTTCCATATTAAATTCAACTGCATGATACCTGTGGTGGTATTTACTTCGACAAATCCCACACAAATAATTCGTTATGACTCTCATCTACGGCGCTATTGTTCACCAAATATCATATATGCATTAATTATAATAAATAAATGATAATGGTTTATTAATAAATCATACTGAGGCTGGAGGAAATCGAGGGTTATTGCACTTATTGTTTTGCATTAGTTTCTGATGTAAAATCAACGGTTCAAACCTGTAATCGAAC
>OZ024740.1:53558543-53578543 GCA_964016885.1 Eledone cirrhosa
TAGTATGCATTGTAAATAATGAAAAGGACATTGTCATTCTAAGTATGTAAGAAAATAATAACCTTTCAGCACAGGTGTACTAAAGAAAACTGCTTAGGTTGACCTTTTTTATACACGTCGAACATTTTCTAAATCTCCACACAAGAAAGTTGTGTTAAACAGATTTATGTGTGACGAAAAACTGTCAATGTGTGTAATTGGACTTAATCAGGCATAAGAACTTACAGGAGGTATATTGTCATATGTATTCATTGGTCGAGGCTGGTATTGCCTTCTTGCGTTGATTCAGTGTGGTTAACAACCAGTGTGTTTAACACCGAGCAGTAGCGTTCCTTAAAGAAGCAGTGACCCTTCTAGAGAAGTATAAACGTATATGAAGACCCTTTCAGAGTACTTTGTTACTATTTAATAGTAGTCTCTGCATTAAAAGCCGATTTAAGTCTTTCGTTGATAATGCATCTTGGCAGAGGAATTGTCAGAGTGTAAATTTATAAGAGAAAACGAAAAATATAAAGTAAGATAGATATAACATAGAATATACGATTCAACTAATGGACAGACTTATTTAAACATGGCTCAGAGCTAGCAAAAGGAATAGCAATTATAAAACACACAGACAAGAATTGCTTTGACTTAACTTTGACACGTTCTGTTAGACTTTTCTATGAATAGATTGAACATCATTCAACAACATGAACTTTGTCATCATAGAGACATATAATCACTGAGAGTGTTTGGTTAAGGTACAGAAGAGCAATGATTCTCTTTCTTTCTCATACATACAAACACTCACATATATAAATATGTCCATTGACTTCGAATGTTAAGTTAATATTTTGTTTTATTTAAGTACCCCTAACTTTATGCATTTGGGGGGATTAAGTATTGCATTGTTAATACAAATGTCCATCACATTTTCTTACTAGAGACAAAAACATACACGGATATTTCGGTAAAATAAGCACTGCTGTATGGAATATTAATATATTCTTTTTAAACAATCCATACTATCCTATAAGGTCAAAACATTTGATATGATGTTTATGCTTTCTTTCTTTAATGATTCAGAAACGGAAACAAAATTGCACATTTTGTTCACTGGAAACGTACATGTAGTTTACACATTCACTACAATATAATGATAAATATACCATATAGTTAATCGAATGCTTGTAATTTTACAATCATAGTTGCGTATGAGACTAGTAAATCTAGGTCTATCGATTTTACTGCAATTGTTATATCGACTCTTAGATTGGTGATAGAAACAAATCAGTCTCATGGGATTTTTTCTCGGGAATTGAATGGACTGATTTCCTACGTTGAACCAATCACGTAAATGTGATTGCCGTTATTGTTTTTAGTTAGACCCAGGTGAACCACACTGATCAAACACAGATTTGAAATTCTAACCGTGTGTATGCCTTCCTTTGGGGATATCTAGGACGATGTATTCTTGCCAGCTTTAAAGATAATACAGTGTGATCTGAGGTAAATGTAGTTGCTATTTTTACCCGGACAAGCGATAACGTAGAGTATCACAAGCTGTACTTCAGTATTTGTCGAGGTCTTTTCTTTTTTATCGAATACAAAGTGATACAAGGAAAACATGACCCCAGCATGAGTTGAATTAACAATGGTAGCGTGGAAACTAAACACCAGGAAAAAATTTGTTTCTGCAATCTATTGTTTCTGTCATCTAACTCGCTGAAATTAGAGCATAAAGATTAGAATTAATTACTGAAATGCATTTGATTTGATGCTCTACAATATTGATATATTTTGGATAAGGCAAAGGCTATACTTTATTGACTATAATTCAGTATATTTTGGGCACTTCATATATGTGCTTGTTCACTCATTATGAGGTCAGCCAGCTCGTACCAGTAAGCCACACACGGTGATCAGAGATGTCCGACGTTGGTATTTCCAGTCACTTATGATTCCAACGGTGGACACCATGCTTTTAGTTGCTCACTTCCTCGGTTTTACACTACACTTGAAAAAGCTATGATGCAACTGTATCTCGGATGAATTTAACTCGTGGGTGACAAAGTGCGTAGGCAAATCGAGGGAGGCGCATTTCAAGTGTGAGATATTGGTGTTTATTGATGGTGTAGGGATGATGAATTTCGGAGCTTGGCACAGGTGATCAAATAAATACTTCCAGCTTGCATAAGTTCATCATTTTCGTTGGTCAGATCTCACAGACATATAGAAGGTTTGTGTGAACGAGCACTCAGTTGATTAATAAGGGCGTTGCTATTCATTAACTCCCAATCAGAATAAATCGGGATAAATATATATACTATAAAGCAGTTAGTCAAATACAGAGGCGAATGGTCTGTGTAAATAATGTATTCGACTATCAGATCACGTTGTCTTCACCCGTAATCCACTAGTGGAATGTTTCTTAGTGCTTCTAATCTCTTCAAAACTTTTCTATTTTTATACAAGAAACCTTCTATAATCTTGTACCTTTACGTGTTGCTTCTCTCTCCATAACTTTGACTAGTAAGATTAAAAGTATACTTCTTTGATGATGTCGTAATAAGGTCAAAGTGCGTTCAGAATTATTTAGAGTATTTTCTGGAATAATTGAAATGATATTAATTATAAATTAATATTGATTTTTACTCACTACTTAATTATTTCTTATTGGCTTTTCAATAAATCTTGGGTTAACACTCACCTAACTATTATCGTTCGTGCAAATGGTATGATTAATTAATATATTCTCTAAGCCATTATATTTTCTACACAAACCAGTGTACAAATCCTGCACATTTACTGAGTTACTCTCTGATTACTATTGAGACAAGTCCCGTTAGACGTATAGCAATTGTTTCTACGTTTTGGCACAAGAACAGCAATTACCCCAGTGCGTTACTCGTACTTTATTTTATTGAACCCGTAAGGATGAAAGGTGGATCGCAGACAGGGTCATTAATACCTAAATTAACCAAGAGTGCTTTACATACATGCCGAATTAATTAAATGGACATTGACACCATCAAATCATCAAATGGATAATGAACATCCTTGTTTTCGCTCGACCTGCTAGAAATACTGGTGACATATCTCTGAAACGCCAGAAAGAACCTTTTGGTCAATGTACACCCAGATATAGAATAACATGCTGTAATACATTTGATCATATATCTGTACGAATTGTGCCGACCGAGGGCTAAATATCAACTACAACTACAATGACTTCATTCAGTTGTAGACCTTTGCAACAAATAAGGTAGGTATGGCTGAATAGTTAAAAAGTTCATTTTGGTTTAATGTGATTCCAGTTAGAACACCATTGCGTGGCATCTTGGTCAAATTTCCTTACCTTAACCTCGAGTCTACGCGAGTCTTGTTGGTGAAAGGGAACAGACTGAAACAAAGGAAGTCCGTTGAATGGATTATACTTACAATTAAAAGGTTCACCCTTGTCAAATATTGCGTTACATTGATTCCTTCTGAGAGTCGGAATGCTCACCGTCAAACTGATGGAGAATCTATAATTGCAGCAAGTAGTATCTAATCTAATAATTGGCTAACTACCTTTCTAGTGACGTTAATCTCTTAGAAAGTAAAAATACAGTTTAAGTTACCGGTTTCTTAATTTCTCAGTAAATACCTAGCAGTTGAGTTCATACCTCCTTAAAGTAATAAGAATTATGAATGTCGGTGGAAAAGAATGGTAAGATATACAATAAAAACACTGCGGAAACATCATTGTAAAGAAGTGCATAAGAATAGCGATAAGAAAGAAAGCGAGTATTTATCAAAGATGTGCGTGCACACACACACACACGCACATAAACACATACACACACACACACACACACACACATAAACACACACACACACACACACACACACACACACACACACACACACACACACACACACACACACACACACACACACACACACACACACACACACACACACACACACATACACACACATATATATATATATATATATGAATGTTTATGTGGTGTGCGAGTGAGATATATAACACAAAAGTAATTGTCTAAGAAAGAGAGAATCAGATGCGAAATGTTAGAAAGAGGTGGCGTTGCTGGTAATAATGGTTCTGGTGGTGTTGGTGCTGGTGGTGTTGGTGCTGGTGTTGTTGTTGATTCTAATGGTGAAGGTGTGGCTGATAAGGGTGATGATAGTTTTGGCGAGTAATGTGATGATGGTGGATATGATATATTTTGTTTTATTTTATTTATTTTTTTATCAAAGTCAAGAGGTATGACATCTATCACGTTTGCATCGGGTTAGCTGTTAAGCTGCTACACCAAAACTGGGCCACCAGATATAAATGGTTGGAGTAATAAGCCATCCCGCATCCGCGCTTCATAACCAATGAAACCGTTTAAGATTTGCACCTGCTTAAAACACTTCAGCAGTTTTCATCGTATTGTTTAAGAAAACAAAGATATGTATGAGTGAGGCAGGGGTTGTTTCCATTTAAGTTGGCCTTCGCTAAGAGGATGTAAGAGGAAGTGTCGCTTTGACGTAAATGCACCTAAGTGGAAGAAGGGTGCATGCAAGTGTTAGCGTCGTGCCCTATTATTAAATAGTTTAGTTTGTTCTTTATCCTACTAATAGTCATCCCATTATCTTAATATGATATTTGTGGTCTCCTTGCTACACTGTAACTTCTTCAATGTCGCTCACCTAACAGCTACTACTACTACTACTGGTGCTGCTACTACTACTACTACTACTACTACTACTACTACTACTACTACTACTACTACTACTACTACTACTACTACTACTACTACTACTACTACTACTACTTACAGAAGCATTGTAAGTTTAAAATGAGTGGTGTCGAGGTAATGTCAAAGACAAGTGTTTCGAACAGAAAATGAAGGGTCAGTTATGTTTCAGAGATGGTTTCTTATGGGTTAGATAAAACTATTTATCTCGTGTAATTTTATGTATTTTCTTGAGAATGGTTGCTTAACGAATTCTGCTATGGGATCCGATTACACATAAGAAAAGTTAGAAACTTTCAGCGAAATGCTATTTCATGTTAAATATTTGATATTAGTTCTGCAAATTATAATGTCTGAATGAGAAACATATTTCCTACATCAGAGAACATAGATGCATACGGATGTATATTTCATTAAATTATTAAATATGGAAAATGACGGGAAATATGAATTATAATTATATAAGATTAGGTATCGTTTAGATATGTAAAATATGACTTATCTTGCTCAATATCTATCACACCCACCCACCCCCACACACACACACGCACACCTATATCTATATCTTTCTATCCCCCTCTCTTTCTCTCTCTCTTTATATATATATATATATATATATATATATATATATATATATATATATATATATAAATATATATATATATATATATATATATATATATAAATATATATATATATATATATATATATATATATATATATATATATATGCGTAATTTCATTACTCTCTTCCAATTAGTTTGGCAGAAATATATTAACCGCTCGTCTCTCTGACACAAACATTTAACCAATGAATGGTGAGTTGCATTTGGTCAGAACAAAAATATGTGAGACTTCGAATATAATTTGAGTTATAGACTTAATCTGTCAACTTGCCTTTGGTTTATTTAGCTATTTTCATTCTGTTACAAGCTTTTGAGGCAAATATCTTATCTAAGAATGACTTTCTTTCTCCCACCTATCTTGGA
Source organism: Eledone cirrhosa (assembly GCA_964016885.1). NCBI lineage: Eukaryota > Metazoa > Mollusca > Cephalopoda > Octopoda > Eledonidae > Eledone > Eledone cirrhosa. Next base: position 53,564,269 of record OZ024740.1, read on the forward strand.
ATCATCGAAAAATGCCGTGGACACCAGCTTTCATTTTCTGGCTGAGCCGTTAAAAGGAAAAAAAAAAAAAATACTTCACTCTCCTACGTTTCATGAGGTTCGATGAGTATGCTAGTAGTTAGAAGCATTACTGTGTGTTTTCTTGACTTACTGTATTGGGTGTAAATAATTTTATAGACGTAGTTAATAACAGCTTTGGCCGATAGTCTGCTAAACCGAGGTTGATTCTACCGTCATATAGAAATGATTTGAGTAATCAACCAATTTTATAATTACATGATCAATCCGATTCAAAATTAATCAATTAATGGTCGATATAAGAAATCATATTTTAAACACAGCTTTTTTCAAAGCTGAAATTTATATCAGCGTTGAATCGATTATAAATATTAAATAATACACATGAAAGCTTCCGAAGCTCAATGATTTAAAATTCAGATAAGGAAAACCTATTTGCAGTAATTCATGTAAAGTGAATAGATGGAGGTAGTAGAGTTATAAGATTCTACATGGTAGTATTAACACAACGCCCGGTTTATCAAACAGCTCACCCTTGAGTCTCTTTAGTGGAAGTTATCTGTTGCAGTCATTTGGAATAGATCTAGGACATTTCATGCCTATGATTTTCCCGCAAAAGCTGACGAGTTCAGGATTGGTATCAACCATATTAATCCTAAAAGTCTTAGAAGGGAATGGATTCTGCATCTTCTCTTCAGACTAACTAAAAATAACACATGACGATATTATAGAGCTGGCGCTGTGTAACATAGGAATAATACTACTAATATCTCTAGATCTGTTGGAATATCGATAGCTAAGGGTTTATACAATAGACAGATTACGGTACTAACAGCAGGCTTTTTATCTGCTTGTCTCTAACCCTATCAACTCTTTTACTTGAACTCATCATCTCTTGTTTTCAGCTTCGACAATGCTTTATATCGTTTACATTCTTAGTTAATTTCTAGAGAATACATAAATGTTGAGAAACTAGTTTGTCAATCAAGAAGTGGCGCATCAGCAATCCAAGTCAGTCATTGTCTTCATAAACGTAACAAACAACTTGTGGGGGCCTTACGTAGTCACTTGATCTGCTAGAAATAACAGCTAAATTCCTTCAAATGTTTTCCTATTGTCTTTAAAACCAGAAACATTAGTTAATATGATGCTAATGTCTCTGTTTCTGAAAAATAAAGATGGGATGGTCACGGTTGAAACACCTTTTATTTATCCGAGTTAAGCTTGCTCAGAGCTAACAATAACTACTATAACACTACTAATGAAGCTAAGTTAGTTACAAATGCATCCAATAAATAGATTCCGAGATTCAGCTCACTAGTGTTAAGAGTAGGAGCATAGTATAATCAAAGAATATTTTCTTAGCTGGTAATACTGAATTAAAATTCTCTCAATGTTCTTGGGAAGCCAGCTTAGAATTCTGCTTTAAAGCTGTGAAAACTCCTCACGGAGAAATTGTTTTTACTCTATGAAGTTCTCGTTTCACTTGAATAATCTACTCTACAAACTGACCTTACAGGTTAAGAAGCCACCAGCCACGTTTATTATAGATGTTTGTATTTTGATATAAACGATTGCATCTAAACTTTCTCTTAATTGTCTTCAACACCCCGACAGTGTTTAGAAAAAAATCGTGAATAGCTTTTCAAGTACGTTTTCTTTCTACCGGTGTAATTAAAAGTTGTTGACAGACCCTCATGTTTAGCAGTAACTCAATTCAAAGAATGTCTTTTTGTCTAGTAAGTTTTCTTAATCAAATAAAAACAAAGACAACACGCACACAGAGATACAAAAGATATTCAGCTGGTAATAGTAGAATACAGGTAACATTGTGTGTCTAGAGTTTCATTTTCCCATTCAACAACATTGGCTATTCTTATCTGAATCATCGAATATGTAATTTGAAAGTATTCGCATCTGATAAAAAAAAAGAAGTAAAAGGTGACGAATATCCTGCTGGTGGAGTTGTACTACTTAAAAGTCAAGAGAGACAAGAGTGTTTATAAAGAAGCAACAACACAATTAACCCACATAGTTAAGTTATAAAAATCAAGCTGTAAATTATGATTCGTGCATGTGGCTAACAAATAACTCCGTAGAAATGTCCTGGCTATACGGTCGATTTCATTGTTACGTTCTGATTACTATTGAATTAATTTTTCATAATTTCTTAATATATTTTTTTTACTAGTGTGGTCAGTAGAGAGGAGCTGTGTCTATGACCTTCACATGTTTTCTGAGACTTGTCAGATTGAAGTGCTTAATGAAGCTCGTGAACATTTGCGAATCAACAGCTGCAGGAAATACATGTGAAAGGAGAGAATTGAAGAATGTAGATGTCGTTGGGAGGTATGACTGGGTATAGTTGTTAGTGCAAGCCCAGGGAGAGGATTTCATAGAGGAAGTTTACAGAAGAGTGTAAGGAAGAGCGAAGATTCGTATTGTATTGGAGTGGACGTTGCTGGAAGTAATTACAAGAAGGTTCATGTAAGCAGTGTAAGGTTCAATTTTAAGAGGAAAGCGGAATGTTTCTGCCAGCATCCTGTATAATATTAGTGCCATGGAAGAGAGATGCTGTTCTCAAGGCAAATCTAGGTGCTGAAGACAAAGAACTAATGTATCTGTTCTGTGGGCATTACGGCCCGCGGAGTAAAAATAAACTTCTTGGCCAGTCAACACTGGACAGATCAGAGTGATACTGATGTGCATGCATTCTAGCAAAGTCTGAGCGTTCCTGATCGGTACAATATTCTAGAACAGATGATCTCGCTCTAGTACGGATGTGTCTATTCGGCGATTCCGCCTGCTGCTGTTTTCGTTTAGTCGATAGGGGAAAATAATTTTCCGTCTATTTGTTGGTTAGATTCGGAAAAGACGTGCTCGATGCGACAGAAAGGATTGGAGACAGGGGCTAACCCCTGTGCCGGGCCGCCCATAGACTGTTGCAAGTTGCGAGAAGAGGGGGATTTTAATGTGGACAGAGATAAACAGATTTCATCGAAAAGTAAATGAAAGTAGCGAACAGGACTTAAATGAATCACCCTGTTCTCAGCGTGTGCATCTGATGGAAAATGATTGCTTGGAAAGAGCACTTATCCTTGATAGTCAGTGTCATCCTGAATCTATATTGGACCTATGTAGTGATCCAAATCTCCAGTGACTAAAGCAAACGCATATATACTATGTATAACATATTTTTGTTTGTTTCTCTCTTCATTTATCCAATATCATTGTAAATTCCACACGTTTAGTAATCATGCCCCACCATATGTTATTTTCAAAGACGGGAAAGAGGCGAATGAGTGGAGTCGTCTATTTCAACGTGAGTAGAGGATTTTCACCCGGGTTACCCAATTTCGGCTTCATATATTAAAATCATATGTTGTTCAATAATATACATAGTTTTAGTGTTAATTGTACAACGTTCTTACTTCTCACCTCGTTTTTCTTTACATTGTTTTTTTCCATCCTAACACATTAGTCTTCATCAGTATGAAACTTAGTGTTATGGGGCATGTTTAATGTATCTTAATAAATATTACGTATATTGACCGTTGAAATCCGTTGCAAATTGCACACACACACACACACACACACACACACACACACACACACACACACACACACACACACACACACACATGTATATGCAACTAAGGCCGCACATTGCCCTAATTTGTAATTCATTAGACATGGATAGTTCAAAGCCAAATTTGAACCCAAGACAAATATAAGCCAAATTCCTATACTCGACCTTAATATCATACGATACCGCTGAAGAGAGAGCTAGATCTTTCCAAATGTATACCCATCTCTAGTCTAGTATATCACTGGTATGGGGAAGACAGACCTTATCAAGATACAGCCGCCGCATTACGCATTATGTAGTTGGTATTAATATATATATATATATATATATATATATCAACTAGAAATTGATTGACACACACACACGCGCACACACACACACACACACACACACACACACACACACACACACACACACACACACACACACACATATATATATAAGAGAGAGAGAGAGAGAGAGAGAGAGAGAGAGAGAGAGAGAGAGAGAGAGAGAGAGAGATACCTTCTTCTACACATCCTCTACCGGTGCCATGACAATATTTCTCCCTCAGCTCACCCTATCTAGCATTGCCATCTGAATTTCTCATGCCTCCATCTCGGTGACATCCTCTAATATATCAGCGTTGTGTTTGGTATCCCAACTCGTCTGCACACATCAGGTTTCCAGGACAGACTCTGCCAGGACGTTCATCGTGACATTTCACATGTCCGGCTAATGCAGCCTCCTACACCTTATGATGTCAGAAAGGCGGAGGTGTGATCCGTAGAGTGATTACCTTGCTACGTGTGTTCTCCAGGATATGCTCTTGACTGTACTCAGCGTCCGGGTGTGTTATCTTGTCTGGGTCTAAGACTCACATCCGTAGAGGAAAATGGACTCGACCGTTGCGTTGAATAACCTTATTTTTGTGGTCTTCTTGAACGTATATACTCACACTTTTGATAGGGAGTTGAGAAAACCCAATGCTTTGCCTATCCTGGTGTCCACGTCCTGCTCAGTATTCATAAAACTACAAAGTTACAAGAAGTCATCGAAGTCCTCTAGCTCCGAACCGTCAGCGCAACCATTTGTTTATTTGACGTTGTACTGAGGTGCATGGATTTTGTTTTGCCAGTATTTAAGAAGAGTCAAATGGAATGTGCAGCAGCCTCCACCATGTAGTGCTTCTTCAGCTTCTTTGCAGGTGTTTTCCAGGGGAAAATCCGTACTAGAGAGAGATCAGCTGTTCTAGAATATTCTACATATCAGGAACGCTCAGACTTTGCTAGAATGCATGCAAATCAGTCTAACGCTGGTCTCCCCAGTGCTGTTACGTCAAGAAGTTTATGTCATCTGGAGAATGTGATATATATCCAAGGAAAAGACCGCCTTGTGACTTGGAGGGGGCACCTCCACAAACAACTATCAGGTGACAATTATTGTGAGCATTGTCAGCCAGACACAGCGTTTGAACCAATATTTGAAGTCCATCCAGAGATAAACATCACTGAATTCACCATAGAAGAGGTCGTCAATGCACTAAAAGCAATGAAACCAGGCAAAGCTCCTGATATTGATGGCTTAACTGTAGACCTATGGAAACTATACAGAGCTCGCACGTTTCTAAGAGACATCTACATCGAAACCTTTGAAGGGCACTGACCCGGGGAATGGTGTTTATATTAGGAATAGTACCAATACCGACGAAAGGTGACCTTACCATATGCACCAACTATAGAAGCATCAGTCGTACGCAAATTGCAGTGAAGACTTACAATAGGATGATCATGAATAGGATCAGACCAAGTATCGGCAACACCCTATGTTCCAGCCAAAATGGATTTCAGCCATTTCACTCTACCGCATCACACCTTTGAACAAAGAAGGGGTGTTGAGGAGGTACGAAATATCAAGAAGGAGGCACCAATTTTATTCATAGATTTTAGAAGATGTATATATATATATATATATATATATATATATATATATATATATATATATATATATATATTGCCAGATTTAATAACAGAACACACTCACTGTTTGGTTGGTTTTCGCTTCTGTATCTTTTATATCAGTTAATTTATTTGGTCCTCAACGTTTACCATTGACTGACCAACGGTAAAAAATACAGATATAATATAGACACAAACACTTATATATAGTCTAACACATTTCTTTCATTGCACATCTGCAACATCGTCAGTGGTGCTATTATGTTTCCTCCTGTTGTATTGTATGTCTACGCCATCTTTATTTAATCTGTTTATTTATTTATTTATTTATTTTTGTCTTCTACTCTGCGCATGCGTTTGCGTGTGTGTATAGTCTTGGTGTGTTTTCGCGTTTGGGTGACTGTGTTTTGGTTATTGTATTCTATCTTAGTTTACTAGCGTGTGTTTATATGTTTGTTGTTATTGTGTTTGTGTATATATTTATTAATCTTTAAGTGGGTCTTTCTCAGGGCCTTTCTACACTGGTTAGCTAATTTCCCTCCAGGCGTAGCGTCCACGAACATGACACTCTGGTATCTCTGGTTGTCGTACCATGGGGTGACTTTCCCTATCTTATGTTTAGTCCTATCTAAGCTATTCCATGATTTGCTCCTGTATAATGGGCAAATTCCTTTCATGTCCAGTATGTACAGAGGGTACTTGCAGAAACATGACAACAACATACATAGGCGAGACAACTCGTAGCATAGGTGAAAGGATAGACCAACCCTGGGGGGAACTAAAAGAACGAAAAACAGTTCAGTACTATACGAACACGCCAGACAACAACATGACAGTAACATAGACAACATAGAAATTAAAATAATAGAAATGACCCAGCAGATAGGCAAATCAGAGAGGCAAGTGAAATAGATCTTAAAAGGCCAAAGCTAAACAGAAAAAATGAATGGAATAACAACAACATTCAAACAAACAATACTGACCTAAGAGATATATAAATAAATAAATAAATATATACACAAGCGCAATAACAACAAACATATAAACACACACTAGAAAACTAAGATAGAATACAATAACCAAAACACAGTCACCCAAACGCGAACACACACCAAACACTATACACACACGTAAACGCATGCGCAGAGAAGAAGACAAAAATAAATGAATAAATAAATAAAAAAACATATTAAATAAAGATGGCGTAGACATACAATACAACAGGAGGAAACATAATAACACCACTGACGATGTTGCAGATGTGCAACGAAAGAACTTTGTTAGACTATATATATGTGTTTGTGTCTATATTATATCTGTATTTTTGACCGTTGGTCAGTCAATGGTAAACATTGAGGACCGAATAAATTAACTGATATAAAAGATACAGAAGCGCGAAAACCAACCAAACAGTTAGTGTGTTCTGTTATTAATTCTGGCAATATTATTATAACAATATGACCCTCCCCAAGTATAACAATATGTGTTTCGACACACGATTTCATATAAAAAACCTCGCAAAAAAAAAACAGAAAAAAAAAATATAGAGAGAGAGAGGGGACACAATGCAGCACCCAGTCCGAGAGCAAGACACTTCATTTCCCGCTGTATCAGTTCACTCAGCTCTAGAAATGAATTGCGGCGTCACAGGTGCCGAGCTGTATCGGCCATTGCCTTTCCCTAGGATGACATCGGTGGCGTGGAGAGTGTGGCTGGTATGCATAGGCAACTGGTTGTCTTCCACAAACAACTTTGCCCGGACCTGTGCCTCGGAGGAGAAGTTTCTATGTGCAAATCACATAAGCATTCGTGACGGAAGGAGGTCTTTACACTATATATATATATATAGAGAGAGAGAATATAGTAGTGATCGGATTTTGTAGGGGAAATCGAAGACTGTGTCCACTGAGACATTGATATATTCATGTGACTTATTATAGTACATACACGCACACACACATATATATATATATGTATATGTGTATATATATATATATATATATATATATATATATATATATATATATATATATATATATATATATATATATATATATATATATATATATATATAAGTGGTTACACAACAGTTAGTTCACCATACCGAGAACAATTGTTTCACCTTAGCGGATCCTCTCTCTCTCCTCCTAACTCGTCCCATGGACTGAGTGCTCTAACACTTCGGATATTACCTTCCAGTGTTCTACCACTATATATCTATCTAAGGCGGGTAAAATTCCCGAGATCCATGGACGAGTTCTTTCCAGCGGTCTCTGTCCCTCATTATCGCTGCCATATCCTGCATCTCCAACAGACCAGTGTCTGTCCTTAGGGCATAAACATATGTTAACCTTGGTCTTCCTCTTCTAGTGTGTCCATGTAGGGGCTCCCAAAGGAGCACTGAGTGCAATGTCAACTCTGGATGTCGGTGAGCATGTCCAGCCAACCTCAGTCTCCTCTGTGTCACTTTTGAGCTGACTTTTGGGATGCTCCCATACAGCTCTGAGTTTTTCATCCTCAGTGTATACTGATTAATGTTCAGAGCCATCCTCAGCATTCTCGTGTAGCACCCATCCACCATCTGAGTGAGTCTCTTGGTCAGTGTCCAAGTCTCAGACCCATACAGCAGCACAGACTCCACTACAGCAATGAAGAGGCGGATTTTCAGGTCTCTACGAAGGTCCGACTTCCACACCGATCTCAAGCTGTGACACGCCGCCCAGGCCTTGCTCTTCCTCTCAACCACATCATCTTCCGTATTCCCAATCTTTGCTCCCAAATACAGGAAGTCCTCAACCAATTCCAGCGGCTTCCCGCCTACATTAGTGATCCCCTCTGGCTTCTCAACATTCTCTACCAGATATTTTGTTTTAGTCTCATTCATTCTCAGCCCCACACTCATCGACACAGTCTCAACCTCCCGCATCAAATCCTCCGCCTCCTTCACTGTATTTGTCACCAAAACTATGTCGTCGGCAAATTCAGCATCCGATACCTTTTTCGCCCCAACTCTCCTGCTCCGAGCCGGTGCTACAGTAAAGCCAGAGTCCTGGTGTTTCTCCAGTGCAAGGCGCATACAATAGTCCACCACGATGACAAAAAGGTAGGGAGCCAATGTATCTCCCTGGAGCACTCCAGCCAGTATCTCAAAGAACTCTGTCATCCCATCAGGTGCAATGACTTGGGCTTTGGTGTTGGTGTAGAGCAGTGATATCAGGTCCACTATCCTCTTGGGGATTCCATAAGCCTGTAAGATCTTCATCAGGCAGTAACGGTCCACAGAATCAAAGGCCTTCCTAAAGTCAATGAAAACCATGACCGCAGGAAGGCACTTTGCTCTAGCTCCCTCTAATATCCTCCTCAGCATCAGGATGTGACTGGTGGTTGATCTACCCTCTCTGAAGCCGTTCTGGTTGTCCCTGAGCTTCTTCTCCATCTCAGGCTGGATCCTGTTAAGAATCATCCTGTTGAGGGTCTTTGCCACAAGTGACGTCAGTGAGATCCCCCCGTAGTTGTTGGTGTTAGAGAGATCTCCCTTCTTTGGCACTGGGACGATGTTACTGATCCTCCACTGATTCGGGGCAACTCCTTTCTCCAGTGCCCCGTTACAGAACCCCAGGATGATATCATCAAAATCACACCTCTTCATCACCTCTGATGCCACTCCATCCTCTCCATGAGCCTTGCCCTCCTTGATCTTCTTCTTGGCTCTCTGAAGCTCCTCTCTGGTGAAGGGCTCTGTCTCAACATCCAGTTCCTCAAACAGCCGCCTGATCTCCCCAGTGCTCTGGGCTGTGGAGGGTGGCTCTCCTAGTAGGGTCCTAAAATGGTCTAGCCATTTCCTCTTCCTATCCTCGGGCCCCGTTCCCTGGATCTGACTCGAACACCTTTTCTTCCTCCCTGTGATCTCGTTGATGATCATCCAGCTCTCCTTACATCCAGATCTGTCAACCGCTCTCTCCACACTTCTGATCTTCTCTATCAGTGCCTCCTCTCTGACCTCAGTGTAAGCGGTACAGAGCTCTTCCCTCATCACCTCCACAGTCTCCATCCTCTCCTCCGTAGGATCAGCATAGAATTGGTCCCTGGCAGCTTTCAGGTGTTCTCTGGCTGCACACACTTTTGGGTTTGCAGAGCTGAGGTGCTTCCCTTTGTTCTTTTTCCTCGGCACCAGGGTTTCACTTGCTTTCGCCACTGCATTGGTGAAGTGCCCGTACCTCCTCGTCACACTCTCCTCAGTCCATCCAATCTCTCTCTCCTCTGACTCTCCACACAGAGCACTAAACCTGTCCTGGGTATGACATTAAACTACATCCAGTGGCAAGGCTCCAGTTCGGGAGTTCAGGAGATGTGGGGAATGTGGAGTTACCCCTTAGTTGTCATGACTCCCAGGTCTGCCCTGGCCCGGGGTGGTAGTACCTGTTAGGGCTCCATTTATGGGTTAAATAACTACCTTATTCGAGTGGCGCCGGTAAGGTATTGTCAGCCATTGAAAAGAAATATGGAGAGTCGATCTAACAGCACTAGGGTTAGAGCCCCTAATTACACTGTCAAGGAGCAGTCTGGTCGTTATGACTCTGCTGGCTTAGAGCCACAGGGAGGGCCAGTGGATGATGGATCAGCTGTCTCTGAGACAAATATAAAGAATGCAGTTTTGTCCTGCAGGAGAGCCATCAAAATGGGCACTTTGAATGTGAGGACTATTCGAACGCTGGAGAAGAGAGAGGAGTTGGGACATCTGTTCGAGGAGAGTGGTATACAGATACTTGCGATCCAAGAACACAGGATTCTACACGATGAGCCCGTGAGGAGTGTGATGATCGGGAGGAAGAGCCAGCTCATCACTACATCGGCAGTGAAGAACACAACAAATGCTGCAGTGGGAGGAGTGGGTTTTGTGTTCAGTGCAAAAACCAATCTGTTGGTGAGGGAAATAATGCCTATCTCCCCGCGAGTGTTGAGGGTGACCTTCAATGGAAACCCAAGACTGACAGTCATCTCAGCCTATAGTCCAACTGAGGGGGACAGTGATGTGAATGCCGAGGAGTTCCATGAGGAGGTGTGTAGAGCTGTCAACACCACTCAGGCACACAATATCCTGCTTGTTTTGGGGGACTTCAATGCACATCTGAGTAAGGAGGGCAGTGGAGATCCTTGCTGGTACTTCCATAACAACACCAACCGAAATGGAAGACTACTGAGAGACACCCTGCTGGAGGCGAACTTGATGGCGACCAACCTAAGGTTTAGGAAGAATCTGGGGAAGATGTGGACCTACATCTCAGATATGCACCTGTCCAAGTCCCAGATTGATTTCATTCTGGTGAGGAAAAAGTGGCGGAATAGTGTTCTGAACACGGAACCATACAGCTATTTCAGTACACTGGGTAGTGACCACCGGCTTGTTATGAGTGAGGTCCGCGTGAGCTTAAGAAAGAGCAAGGCTCAGCCCCGGAGAACAATCTATGACTGGGGAGCTTTCAAGGAAGATGATAAGCTACAGGAGAGGTTCACAGTGGAAGTGAGAAACACCACTATATATATATATATATAATATATATAATATATATATATATATATATATATATATATATATATATATATATATATATATATATATATACATATATATATATACATATATATTAATATATATATATACATACATATATATATATATATATATACATATATATTAATATATATATATACATACATATATATATACCTTATATATATATTTATTAAAATAACAGATTAAAGTTTAAGCAAAGAATCGCTGCTTTCATCCTTAACGGGATCTTCTGAAGCTAAAAAAGTCAATCTGTGAACACAGAAGTGAATCTGCGTTCACAGATTGACTTTGTTAGTTTCAGAAGAGCCCGTTAAGGGTGAAAGCAGCGATTATTTGCTTAAACTTTAACCTGTTATTTTAATAAATATATATATAAGGTATATTAGTAATCGGTTTTCGTTATTTCAATCGATTTCAATCGCTCTCTAGATGTAATAATTTCAAAAATAAATGGAACATGTAAACATTATGTAATAAATGCTATTCCTTCTTCTATGGTGAACAGTGTGCTCATCTAACAACTTATTGTCTACTTATATATATATACACACAGCTCAGACACACACACACACACACACACACACACACACACACACACACACACACACATTTATATATATATATATATATATATATATATATATATATATATATATATATATATATATATATATAAGAAAGTAAGTCCATAGAATCATTTGATGAAATATATACAGTATTTCTCCTCCCGATCAGCATAATCAACCACATAAAATATCAATTAAACGAGGCTATAAGTTTAAAATGTACCTATGAAGAAACAATAGATAAATAAATGATAGCTATTTTATCCGCGATCCACAGTCACAGAAGATTTACCCAGTATTTCTAATAGCCCGAAGAAATTAACTAGACATATAGTTAACCATACACAATTAGGTACAAAATCAAAGTTAGAAGAAAAAATGTACATAAACATACCAATGTATATATGTATGTGTGTGTGTCTGTTGGCGGGTGTGTGTGTGTTTAATATATGATAACTGAAATGTTTTATTTTCTTTATAACGCTCACTGTATGCCAAACTGCCCCTCAAATTAAACAATGTTACCAATGTTGATCTATAACAATTGCTTATTTGTCACTAACATTATAGTAATTGAATAAAAGTATTTGAACGGCCAGCATCTTCACACTCGTGCTCTATTGTCAAAACTGATGAAAGTACGCAGAGACGCGTGAACGCATAAATGTCGACGCATGCGCAATTAAGCGATGCCACACTCATGCTTTCGTTTACAAAGAAAATTAACCTATTAGTTTGTATGCATACTAGCATGTCTTTTTTGTATATATTATGGCACTCAGTTTATGGCGTGTTAATTTGTTATTAAACTAACATTATGTACCGCCTGCATTAACAACAATGTCAACATCAAAATGTAATAAATGATCTTTTTTTTAATTGACGTCACGCCATTTGACCTTAATACTTTCTAAGATTGGGAGAAGGAAGACATGAATGAATTGATATTCGACCCCAGTACTTGACTGGGGTTTTATTTTATAGACTATGTAAGGATAAATGTCGGTCCCGGTTGGGATTTGAAATCAGAAGGTAAATGGACTCAGTTGAACGTAATTGAATACCGAAAAGCATGTTGTGGCAAATCGCTATCTAATCTGCCAATACATCGTATTCCTCTTAGCTTAGTGATTAAAAAACATAGTATCTAACATGATCACAAGCGTACAGATTATGGGGTCATGGGGTGGATCGGGCAGTCGATTATAATAATCTGTAGTACTTTAATGGTATTTATTTCATTAGTCACTGTAAATTAAAAAGAAAATATGCTCGACAGAGAAGTGACTCCAGAAATTAAGCTATTTAACGAAATACAGTAGTGAATTCTATCGAACAAACTGCCGCTTCGTCTAATTTATCGACGTAACAAACAACAAGAACAACAAGAAATAATAATTCAGATCATCAATTTTGCGTGAGAGGAAAGGCAATTAAATCGACCTCAGTACTTGATTTGTAATTCTTGTATCACTACTTATATAATTTTCCTTTATATGTACTGTGGAAGAGGGGTATTTCAAAGACAAATTGGGGGAGACCCGTAGTATCAAATAAAAAAAAAACTCCTAAAGTAAACTTTACCCCGACTACCAAAGGAAAGTACTCTCTCCCAGCTGTTTTTCGGCTTAGTGTAGGCCCATATACGTGAAGAATTCTTTATTTTTATCTGTATATATTATCCGGAATTGCAATGTCTTCCGTGATTTCTTGCGGCTAAAAGGTTTTGCTTCTAATCTATTGACGTAACAAACAACAACAACAGCAACAATAACATTAAATCAGGTACACGATCAGCAAGAACACGATATTATCGGCTTTTCGCAACACTCCTCATTTTCTATCGAAAGCCGTTCAAGGCCTTTGAGATAGGCATTAATTTTCTTCACTTTAGGTTCATCAAAAGCTCTCTACCCATTGTTTAAGGGCTGTAGAAAATGGTTCATATTTGCCTAGAATCGAAAAGCACGCACCCATCGAATGGCTTTCCCGCCTTAGTTTGTATCAGAATATGCCTTAGCTCAGACAATGTAACATTCATGTTTCACGACGTAAAGTCAGTCGATTTCTATTTTCTCCACTAGCCATTCGGCTGTTGGATGGTTCCCCTTCATATATATTAATTTGCTACAATTTATTGATTCTATTCTAATGGATATTTTCGGACAGATACCCCATCGGGTGTTGATAATCGCCATCATCAACTCCCACGTATCTAGTTAGATAATCCATTGCGTTCGATGGTTTTCCTTTCGGAAATAAACACATTCTGCTTTCCGGTCACTGGGCCCTTGTGTATGCATTCTCGCAAGGTGGTCTGAGTAGACGATCAGCAGAAACTGTTGGCACCTTGGACAATTCCTGGCCACTTATTTCACAAATTTTAACATGAAATATTATCTGGGTCTAATTGGTACCTGTGATACGCCTGAGAAGATTTATAAAATGAAATATTCCTTGACGTCTGATTTCGGCCACCTTACATAAGCCGGTGAACTGAAGGCTAGTAGTTTGAAGCCACTGTCTTCACTGTTATTCCCGCCCTTGACGATCAACTTAAATCCGGGTTCAGAAATATCGCCCATATTTT